>JABSTQ010009791.1:0-405701 GCA_013358835.2 Ixodes persulcatus | reverse complement strand
GTCATTTTATTAGTTAAATGCAGCATACAATTTTCGACCTGACGTATGTGAAAAACAGAATAACAAAGATTCGAGAAAAAAAATCTAGTACACTTACCGACTTTCCAACGTAGATCCCCAAGTCATTTGGGTGAGTCGCAGCAGAAACTGGAAGATGCTGGGCAGAGACGGATCGCACAGAGGAATCCGGTGAGGATGATGGCGTCTGTTGAATGATCGACTTCTCGATGCTGGGAGTCATACATTCCGATGGTGATGCGTTCGTTGGCTCCAAATCGCGATTTTTTTTAGGGAAGTAGTAGGTAAGCACGGAATTTGGCTGGCGCTTCAATGAGGCGGCCTTGGTGATATAGCTCATCGCGGACTCTTGAATTCGCGCACCGATCAGTTTTAGAAATCAGTTGTTAGACTTACACCGTGGCATGGGTGCGCAATGAGTAGTACTAGTTGAGTAGATGCTCTAAGATGAAAATCTGCAGTTTGTTTTGTAGCTCGAAGCCCGAATGTCGCTGCCGATGTAAGGCACCGAATTTTATCGCTTCTGTGAAGTGCACGAAAAGACGGCCTGGCGGAGAGGAGGAAATAAATAAAAAGAAAAAGAACAAGATAGAAAAGAGAAAGAGGAGGAAAATGCACAACAAGAGAGAGAGAAAAAGATTGAGAAACGTAAAGAGAACACGGAAGGGAAAGTATTTGGGGATAGCTTCACGCCTCCTCCCTCTCTGGGGGCGGCCATCCAATCATTTTAAAACACCCAACAGAGTCACAGCCTACAGGAAGACCCCTGTCCAATGGTCGACTGGGGGTCGGTCTACAAGCTTATTAGAACGGATTAGAATTGCAAAGAAGAAGAAGGGCGTCCGCCAGAAACGTCGGTATACCCTGTCCACGTCTTTTTCTCGAGTAGCACAACCATATATTTGCAATTAGTGGCAAAGTGACAGTTAAAAACACATTATTTTTTTTTTTTTGGTAGGTTTGTGTCGAAGCGCAGCTGTATCGTCGGAGGGATCGGCCCAGGCGGGAAGTGTCAAGGAAAATGTCGCCCTCCGGGGCGCCTCGAGCCTAATTGGGGAGCACGGGACGCAATCGTTCCCATGGGTGCCTGCCGGATGTGGTCTTGAGCCGTATACCGTGCAGAACATATCGGCTCTGCTTTCATTGTATGAGCGGGTGGGGTTTGTGGCAGCGCCGTGCATCTTCACGGCGCTTTCTTGTGATGTCCCTCGAGGAGAGCGTGGGGTCTTTTGTGTTGCATGTTGTTGTTCTGCTCCGTATCCTTTTATGACCGACCGTCTACTAGAAAGAAAATAGCGTGGGAATCTGGGATCCTGTTTGGTTTTAGAGGACGGGACATGACCCCCACGTACGAGACGCGCGTAAGTCGGCGAAGGCACACGCGCCCCCTCTCCAAAACGAACAAAACAAACTGACTTTGCGGACAGCCCGGTCCCTGCCAAACATTTGCAAAAAAAAAAAAAAGAAAAAGAAAAACTAGGCAAGAAAGACATTCAAAAAGCGAGGTCATTTCTAAAATTCGCTAAAAGTTAGAATAAATCAATCCCGAACTTAACATTGTTGATTTCAACTTTCAGGTCATTTGATTAGTTAGATGCAGCATACAATTTTGGATGTTATATATGTAAAAAAATAAAAAATAATAAGAATTCGAAAAAAAAAAAAATCTAGTCACACTTACCGACTTTCTAACGTAGATCCCCAAGTTTTGATGCATTCAAGCTGAGTGCAACAATGTGAATACTCGTGATTGTGTTTTAGTGCCCATTTTTGTGTTTGTTTTCGTTGTGTTTACAATGCTGCTTTTCCGACAAAGTGTGTAGGGCTCCAGGACCTCGTCAAGCTGCAACCGCAGCTTTTTGTCTTGACGTCCTCCCTTTTTTGTACCAACCAGAATGGGAAATAAAATGCATTATTATTATTATTATTATTATTTGGGTGAGTCGCTGCAGAAACTGAAAGTTTCTTGCCGCCTCACCTTTCCGTGGAGCCGACTGTGACGAGGTCATTATTCGAGGCGGTATCGTCTGAGTCTCTGAGACAAAAGAATGAATGAAATATCGCACTGCACGACGTATGAACTAAGGTTGTGTCACACTGTCCTTTATTTTATATTTATTTGGTGTCAAAATCCAAGGAAAAGAAAAAAAACGCTTTTATCAGCGTTCTGAACTGAACTTACCACCTTCAAGAATATTTGTCGCAAAAATACACAGTAAATGTATAACTCAGTCCTAGATGGTTCGAAATGCGAAGGCGCACACAGTCCATGCAGTCAATTTATATGGAATCCTTCTGAAAACCTTTTTGGAAACAAATCTGAAATTTTGTGCGCAACGCCTATCTCAGTTTTTCTTGTACAACATTCCAGACTACCCGCGCTACACAAAAATGAGAAAGCGTTAAAATAACCTAAAGTGTAGAGGCTTTTTTTCTAACAGTTGGGGATAGAACGCAATTCAAAAACGACCCAACGGTTAACTACTGGAACCGCTTGTCTTTTGGGGGTGTTTATTTATTTAAATACGAAACATGTCTGAACATAGAATTAATAATGATTTTATATCTCCTACAGTAGATAGAGAAATTCGAGAAAAATAAAATATACAAACTTACACACCACGGCGACACCGGCGGTTTTTGCATTTTGCTCACACGGTGTGTCGAGGGACGCAAAATTTTAACAGCTCGGGCCTGGGTTAAGCCCGTTTTACCACATAAGTAATTGCGAAAATAATCTAATGTGTCAATGTACGATAAGCAAATCCGGAACTAACTCCTTCGTACTAACTCTGTCACGCCGTGTACATCGTCGTCAATGCAACGGGGGCGGGGGGGGGGGGGGGGGTGTGGACACACAACCCCCCCCCCCCCCCCCCCCTGTGGGTGCGCCACTGTGGGAAACTGTACAGACTGCGACACTGTTAGCGTGAATACGATCATTGGCGGTTTTTGCATTTTGCTCGGACAGTGTATCGAGGCACGCAATGTTGTGACACCTAGGTAGGTTCATCAGATGAGCACTTTTCACCACATAGGTAATTTTGGCAATAGTGCGTTCTCTGTCAATGTAAGATTGTATATTACGGAAACGACTCGCTCGTGTCGTGTACATCACCAGTGCAACGGCGAGGGGGGAAGGGAGGAGAAGGAGGGGAGGGAACGATTAATTTATCTACCTTGAAAGGTCCTCGTTGCGAAGAATACTTTTAAAAAAAAATTGTCAAAATACGCAAAAAAAAAATTCTCGCGGAGCTCTGGGGGGGGGGGGGGGGGGTTATGACCCCCAAACCCCCCCCCCCCCCCCCCCCCGTGGGTGCGCCACTGGACCAAAGGGTGGCTGGTCGACATTTTTAAATCAACTGATGTTTTTATATGCCATTGTCTAGTGTCTGGTATAAACGAATCCACACTTAGTTTTGACCAGAAAAAACATTTGGAGACAGGAAAAATCGTAAGGCATGGAGAGGTGGCCAGTTGCAATAACGCGCACTGATGGAGGGGGCACGTTTGAAAGTGAATAACTAAAACAATAAAATTAGGAGAATTTTAATACTTTTTAGCAATAAACTATGAGTGCAGTTCGCTTGTAATATATAATAATAATATTTATTTACATTATATTTATTTTTATACAAATTGCCAAACATGCCTGCTCGAACGACAAATGGCAAAATTTGGAGGTCTGTATCTCATGAAATAATTTAATCATTATTATATAATTTGCAGATACTATTCTACTAATATATGGCTATTATTTGAAAAATAAATAAGGTATCTGAGTGATACAATAGTTAGGATATATTTAGGCAAACATGGGAAAAAAATTAAACAAAGACAAATTTCGATGCGAATAAAAAAAAACACCACCTTCGATTTTTTTTTTTTTTAATTTGGGTACCCTGTTATACTCTATTTCGGCATTAATTTCTATTAAAACATGTTGCATCATTTTATTGAGGAAAAAGAAACAACTCCCCAAAGTAGGGTCCTTTTTCAAAGCCTACACTTAGCAGTGCCCTATACAAGAAGTGACTCTGAGTTCCAATTTCATGAAACAAACAGACATCTTTTATATATTTTTATTCAGATGAGGCGATTGATAACTATAGAAATCGTTCACACACTAAAATGGGGAGAAACTACTGTGTACAAAGAGCTATCATATTACAAACTATTGATCCGAGAAAAGATCCTGCAGGCATCGGCCACTGGGAACTTTGTTTATTTTTCTACGGCACTAGTTGCTCCTCTCTCTTACCCTCTATCTCCATCTCGCTCTCTTATATATATCCCTGACTTATATCTAAAATAGAAACATATTCAAGCATTCCCTTTCTGAGTGATAGTGTTCTGTGGCTAGCAACAATCATTTCCTCGCGAAGATCACGATTATGGTGCAATAGTTGACGGAAGTAGCAGGCGATACTCGTCGCTAGTTCTGGCAAAACGGCCGATACAATCTTTTTTCGCATTTCCCCGCTCGCTGTCAAGGATCAGGGGGTTCGCTTCAACTAGCAAAATATGGCCGCCGATGCCTGTTTACTGAGCAGTCATGCCTGTCGCCATCCCACTCGCTGGCTTCGCGGGCGATAATATTAGGCACAAAGAGGCACACCGAAAGAGAGCAGAACCCCCAAATACTCGAGCACCGCCTAAATACAATAGAGCGTAAGCACTGTCGCCATGTTAACCTAGGAAAGGTTAACATGGCGACAGTGTTTACGTTTTAGGTAAGGAAAAGCATGGCACGTGGTATGAGCCGGATCCTCACACGAGGCGCAAGGTGAGCCCTGAGAACCTGTCTGCTGCCCTAGAGCACTTCACGAAAGACGAGCTACAATGTTCGCGTCAAGGTCCCGAGCAGAAGTACTTGATCTCTGTCATGCTCGACGGGGAGAAAATGTTCGTGCCAAAGCGCTTCCTGACACGCTCAATCCAAGAGGCCTTTCGTGTATACAAAGACAAGCATCCCGATTCCGGCGTTGGGCTAACGAAACTTTATTCCTTGCGCCCTAGATGGGTCAAACGTATTCCACACCAGGAAGTGTGCGTTTGTGTGCGCTGCGCCAATTATTACCTTTGTATTGCCGCTGTAGAGAACGTTACAGGCTCAACATTCAACACTGGTGAAATGAACTCAGCATTTCTGTGCGACCTACTAACAAGTCTGTGTCTTTAAGGAGACTGTTATCACTGCCCAAAAGGCCAGTCTCTTACAGTCGAGGAACTTCATATCTCAGAGGATGAAGAGATTGTGCTAACATAAAAATCCAACGACCTTGTAACAAAAAAAAAAAAAAAAAATTGATTTTATTTTCTTCTTAAAAGTTGTTCAAGTAACGGTTGAAAGTTGGATATTTCACACCCATATCCGACAAACGCAAGATAAAGCAATCTACGATGAAAAGAAGTTGCATGCAACGCGGGAGCATTGCCTTTCGTTTTGACTTTGCTGAAAACTGGACCATCGTGCTTCCTGACAAAGTTAAAGCAAACTACTGAAGAACAAAATTTACGATATTTACATGTGTAGTGACGACAAGAAAATCTACAAACAGCGTTGCTATCATCAGTGAGGACCTGTGTGACGACGTCGCTCTCACGTGCTTGTCTCTAGAAAAAGTGAAAGACTGGGTTGAAGACAACGTTGCGGTATACTCGCACGTGACGTACGTAAGTGACTGGGCCGCCAGTCATTTTAAGAATTGCTACCAGCTTCACCAGTCTGCACAGAATGATTGCCCACAAGCGCAGTGGTTATTTTCTGCATCTGGACATGGGAAACTCCATGCGACGGAGTTGGCGGACTCGTGAAGCACCAGGTCACGCTGAACAACCTGAGAGAACGTTCAATAAACGCAATTCAGACGGCCAGGACAATGGTGAGCGTTATATTTTAGAAACTGGGTGCATCTTGCGTATCTGGACCAAAATTAGCTTGTTCGGTATCGTCAAAAAAAAAAAAAAAAAAAAAAAAGAAGAAGAGTGGCTGACGGTGCGCGCCTTTCCTGGCATTCAGTCTTGGCACACGTGGCGGCTCTGCAAGTCATCAACAGAAGGAACCTGTGACATATATGTAGCACGGACAGTCGGATCTGGTTAGAAGAAACTATTAAATGGGTACATCGAGGAAAGCCTTAGTGTAAAGTGCCGAATTCGATGCCCTAAGGACTGCTCATTTTGAATGCAGGTATATCTTATTTATCACAGTTTTCTTCGTGGGGTATTTAACCTACTATTTTACTTTGTGATAGCTTATAATTAGGGTGTGTATTTTCCGGTTTTAACCGAAAAGCACCGATAAACATCCGTCGGTGACAAAAATACAAAATCGGTTAAAACCGAAAAACACCGGTGGTTGGATATTTTCGCCCTGGTTAAAACCGAAAAACACCGGTCGTTGCACGTTTTCAACCTAGCGAAACCCTTTCACCGTAGAGGTTCGTCAGACGTGTTGTCTCGTGGATCCTGCATTCTTCCAGTGTCTATGCATGGCTTGCACGTGGCGTCAGTCCGCCCTCCTTTTTGGCCTTTCCCCCATTGTGTCTCCCATGGCCCCCTTTTGTGGAAAAATTAACGCAGTGAAGGGAAAGCGCTCTCACATGCCCTTTCCCCATTGTGTTTGGCCAAGTGATGTCGGTGGAAGCCATGTATTCAGAGGTTGCTGTGGTTCCTGGAAGACACTGCCAACATCCGTGTCGTACAGGGCTACTGACCTTTGAGAACTGAGATGCGTTCATTGTTATCTGTTTAGTTTCCATGGGCTTTTGGGGAAACGGAAAATGGGCTTTGTTGGCGTGGGGTTTTTTCGCTGTATATAAAAGGACCGGTCTGTAAAAAAATTCGCAGACGTGTTTGAGAAGGCGCGTCCGTCCCGCGTCTGCGGGTTTTCTCAACGTGAGACTTGCTTCCCTTCGTCGAACACTTCAAGTATCGTCGTAACGCGGAGTAGAAGGCCACCAGGATGGGAAGCAAGCGGAAAGCTCCGGATGACTACGCTACAGATTTCATGGATGAATCGTCGTACTTGTTCCGCGTGCAAATTGTTCATCCGTGCATAAAAGTGGAGCTGCCAGAGGAATTTGTGCCTTGTGAAAGTATCTATCGGCTGATCCTCCGAGACGAGCGCAAGCTGAGTGACCTAGAATCAGAGTCTCTTTGTTACCGCCAGTATGCTGTTACTAGCACCGCTGATCCAGTGTTATTTTGGAAACTTCATTTCCCTGACTGGCCACTACTGTCCCAAGCCTCGCTGGACATTTTGGGATTTCCTGTGTCCAGCGCAAATGTGGAGCGTGCGTTTTCGAAATTGCGGGTTGTGAACCGCAAGGAAAGTGCTCCCATGACGGATGCAAGCCTCTCGAAGTATGCTTGCATCTACTATAATAACCAAGTGTGAGAAATAGATGCTTCCTCGAGAAGAAGTGTATGAAATATGTGAATACAATTGGAACTCTCTGTCTGTGATCAATCGCATTTTTTTCGCCTATAATCACCGATTTTAGCCTCGTCGTGAGACGTTCCACCGAAATACACCGGTGATTTGAAAATAAATAAACACCGAAAAACATCCGCCGATTTTTCTCACAAATAAACACCGGAAAGTACACACCCTACTTATAATCTTTATCTGATCACCATATGAGAATCACGAAATGTTATCCTCGCGCAGGATAAAATATCTCGGCTTGCCACGATCCATTCGTACACCGAGAGTATCGAATCTCTTATAGTCCGGCGCGGTTGCACCGCTCACCTGAAATGGTTTGTCCCCGGAAATGCATAACTAACCTAAAGAATCTTAGTATTCTATCTTTATTTTTGAATGTGGAAGAAAAGTTGTTTCTTTTATTTCAAACATAAATTATACCGGAAAGTAAAACTTCACACTGCATCATATTTTCTCGAATCACTAGTCTCTAATATGATACCTCTTTGTACGCTGTATGTAAAAAGCTGTATATAGTTTCTCCTCACTTTTAGTGTGTGAACGATTTCTATAGTTATCAATGGCCTCACCTGAATAAATATATATAAAAGATGTTTGTTTGTTTTATGAAACTGGAACTCAGAGTCACTTCTTGTATAGGGCACTGCTAAGTGTAGGCTTTGAAAAAGGACCCTACTTTGGGGAGTTGTTTCTTTTTCTTCAATAAAATAATGCAACATGTTTTTAATAGAAATGAATGCCGAAGTAGAGTATAACAGGGTACCCAAATTTAAGAAAAAAAATAGAAGGTGGTGTTTTTTTGTTTTTTTTTTTATTCGCAACGGAATTTTTCGTTGTTTAATTTTTTCCCCTTGTTTGACTAAATATATCCTGACTATCGTATAACTCAGGTACCTTATTCATATTTTAAATAATAGCTATTTATAAGTAGAATACTATCTGCAAATTATATGATAATGAATAAATTATTTCATGAGATACAGGCCTCCAAATTGTGCCTTTTGTCGTTCGAGCAGACATGTTTGGAAATTTTTAAAAAAATTAATAAAATTTATATAAATACTTTATTTTATATTACAAGCAAGCTGTACCCATATTTTGCGTCTAAAAAGTATTAGAATCCTCCTAATGTTATCGTTTTAGTTATTCACTTTCAAACGTGCCCCCTCCATCAGTGCGCGCTAATGCAACTGTCCACCTCTTCATGCCTTACGACTTTTCCTGTCCCCAAATATTTTTTTCTGGTCAAAACTAAGTGTGGATTCGTTTATACCAGACATAAGACAATGACATATAAAAACATCAGTTGATTTAAAAATGTCGACCAGCCACCCTTTGTTCGATCTTATCTGAAATCACACAGCTATGCACAAGTGATGCCTAAAAATAATGAGTGCCATGCTCAGATGTTTTCATTGAAAAGCGAAGTTACTAGGAGGGTAGCGGCTCCACTTTAGCAGCTAGGACACGAGCACACTCTCGGCCTCAGCTGTTTTGACAGGAAGTGGAATCTGCATGTAAGGTACTTTATGATGACCCTCCCTTTAACATTGTGGTATGTCGGGAGCTACACATGCTGAGTCATGTCAAGCGTTTTTTCAAGGATCTTTTAGGAAGTTCGACTTCTTCAGCTTCTGTAGTTGTGGGGTGAGTGCCTGAAACAACTTCTCAGTCTTTGTGAGTAGCTCGAACACACTCCCCGAGCACCTCGTCAGTGCACCTAGCTTCCACTCCTTTAGGGGAAGAAGTTAGGATGGCAAGGCTCCACTGTCATTTTCCTGGACAACACTATCTACAAACAAAGTACACCCGTGAGCGATATGAAGGTGAACAGCGCTCTTCTTGTTTTTGACGCTCCTGCAAGTTTTGGAACAAGCTTTGTTCCAAAAGAGGGCTAGAACGCAAAGTTTAGACCTTAAGCCACGTACCATTTGAGACGTTGAGAGTTAATATAGCTTTGGGGAGCCGTAAAACAGGCAAGAAACCAGGTAAGGTGTTCACCTTCATATTGCCGGCGGGTGTACACTTAAAGAGAGTCTTGCGGAGTGTGTACGCCACATGCCTTCCCAAGTAGTACAACACCTGTCTATCGGTTTCCTGTTGTACAGGAAGACTGAACTCCTCTGGGAGCACAGGCTGTGCTTCTCCAGGAGCTTGGCTTGTGCTGAGAGGCGTGAGAAACTCCCCAAGGAAAGTGCTTTCATCTTCCTATTAGCTGGAGCCTGAGACATGCTTCAGAACCTGTGCGACAGTCACAGTCTTCAGCGTGTTCCAAAACTGCACTTGTGTCGGAAATTTTTCACTCGTTCTTGTGACGGAGAAAAAATTCTCGATCCAGTTTTGGGAGAGTCGTCCAGTTGGGACGAACTGGTAGCCCTTTTTGAGGAGCACCTCGTGCAGCTCCAGCACGAAGCTAGTTGAGAGCACTGCTCCAGATTGCCACGGCTTGTAAGGCTCCATCTGGGGGAATCCTTTGGTCACCCTCAGGTTCCGATGCAGGGTGGTCATCATTTTCAGGAACTTAATTGTTTTCTCATAAATTTCCATGTGAGCTTGGCCGAGCGCCATCTGTGGAGATCGATTTGACATCAAGTCAAACCACTTCCTCACATTTTGGACAAACCATGCCGTTGTCAACGCCTGTCTGTTCCAGTGCTAATGCTCAACAAGGTACCGGAGAGCAGCTGCCGAATCTCGGCTGAGGACCCGCATTTCAACATTCCCCTTCATTGATGAGAATTGGCCCCATTCAAGAGCTTCGGTTGTCAGCGGGGGGGGGGGGGGGGGGGGGGGGGGGGGGTTGCAACTTAAGCTCTTTTTCTGAGTTACGGCGAGCAAGTTGCCGAACATACTGAAAGTTAACCTTGTTTGTCGGAAACTCAAAAGTTTCTGCAATGCCATCTGGTATGATGACTTGAAACTTCAAGCATGCTGACTTGATCTTTTTCAGGAGATGAGGAACGTCCGCCATGAAGTATTGTGTTGTTTCTTTATTTCCGGGATACGGGCATTTGTAATTCAGGCACGTTGTGCCGCTGGGGATTCCGTGGGCATTCCACACACCTCTGTTCAGGGAACCCATATCGCTTGTCACGCAGCGAACTTTAAGGCCTATTGTGCTAGCCTTCTCAGTGATGCTTTTTACAGCATCAGCAGACATCTTTGGGTCGGATGATTTAGTGGTGAGGTGGTAGGCAACAGTTTGTTTCCATCTGGATGCAAACCCAGACAGCATGAATACCAAGGCCTGTGTCGCTATTGAATCAGTCTTTGGCATGGTGGAGTGCCCAAAGAAGCCTCCCGTGCGGCTGTCATAATCCAAACTTGGTGAAATTGACATTTCATCCATGGTGAGGGTACAGTGCCTCTCGATGTCTGTCATCTCGCTTACTTTCACAGACAGCTGTTGAAACACCTTATCTAGAATCCCTGGAGTAAACTGCAAGTGTTGAAGGCGGCGACGAAGTGTGGAAACCGAGGGAAGTGGAAACGCCTCTGATATTAAATCTGCATAACCACTGCTTCCACAGGCCAGCCACAGTTTGAGTCCCTTTTAGAGAGCAGCTCTTAGGCGCCCGTTTCCGGCTTGAGCGTCGTCGGCGTCGGCGTCGCCGTCGCCGTCGGCGTAACCGCGCGGTGCATGATGGGTAGATTTCCACGCTAAATTTAGCGGAAAATTTTTGCCCGCTAAATTTAGCGGAAAATTTTTGCCCGCTAAATTTAGCGGAAAAATTTCCCCGCTAAATCTAGCGGAAATTTTTCCCCGCTAAATCTAGCGGAAAATTTTCCCCGCTAAATCTTGCGGAAAATTTTCCCCGCTAAATCTTGCGTAAAATTTTCCCCGCTAAATTTAGTGGAAAATTCTCGCCGCTAAATTTAGCGGAAAAATTTTCCCGCTAAATCTAACGGAAAATTTTTCCCGCTAGATTTAGCGGAAAATTTTCTCCGCCCCCCACCCCTCGAGGTCACGTGACCCCCAGGCCAAGTGACCCCCCCCCCCCCCCCCCAGTTCACGTGACCCCCTCCCCCCCCCCCCCCCCCCCCGTGCCTTCCCCTCCTCCTCAAGAGCTCCGCTCTATTTCGTTACAGGGAGTTGTAAACGGCTTCATTTTTTTTACTGTTGCATTTTCCCACTTCTGTCCCCGCGTTGACTTTCTCCCCATCAGTTCGAGCTGGCATGGAGTCATGCACAGTGCCCTTTTTATTGTGAGAATGCTGTTCTTCTTTTTAAGTGACAATTTCTTGTTGATTGCAGCTTTCTTTTGGCATTGGAGTGTTGCGATCCTTGCACGGAGCAGCTCCAGGATGTTGGGGTCCACCTCGGCAGGAGAACCCGGTCGCTGCATGCCTGATGCCCTGGCTGCTCGACGTCTGATGGGTCTGGAGCCTCCAGGGGCATGTCCTGCCTGTTGTCTCCCGAAGAGCCTGCAGGCTCTGTGCCCTTTTGCAATGGAGCAGCAAAAGGAGCAGGTGGCAGGGCTGTCAATATACGTGTGGCGAGTGAGATGACATGGATACCACTAAAGAATCTGCAATGCCCCAAAAACATCTATATTTTATTGCTAAGAACTTAACTTGTATGAAGACAGCTCCCAATCATTGTTTTACTTCCGATTTACATACAATATTTCCTGAGAAAAAACAAATCAAACTAAAATAAGCAATGCATTGCATAAGAATGTCACGCCGAAGATCCCAGAAGTCAATTGTACTGTTTGAAGCTCCCTGACTGTGCGTTCATATAGTTTCTTTACAGCAACATGTTTCTAATTTATTCATTGAGATAAAAATGAAGTTTATTAATTCTATTATTTTTATCTATGAAGATGTGCCAAAGGTGGCTTACTAACTCTCAGATATCTGACTTCTGTTTCCTAACCGCTTGTGACTGAGAAGAAGAGAGCAGGGAAACCCTAACCGACCGGTACACAGTCAGCAAATTTCTAGTGGTAAAAATAAGAATCAAAGCCCTCCCTCCTCTAATACCAACCTAAGGTAAATAAATAATGAAATGGATGTAGAGTATGTTGGTTGAAGTCAAGATTTAAAGGGGCACTAAAGAGGTCTCAAAGATCATCTTTTTATAATGATAATGCAATCTACATGCTCTAAGCATCCTCGAAAATCCAAGTTTACAACCTTCCGTTCCACATTTTTATAAATTAAAAAAGTGCTCAAGCATTATGACAAGACACATTGACCTCGAACCAATTAAAAAGAAAACGAAGGAAACAAGTGCTCATGAGCCAATAACAAATGACGGCTTTGCTGTTTTCCTTTCGAATCTGTCTTTGGCATGGTGGAGTTTTCCAACCGATCTGTGGCGCTCGGCAGCCAATTGCAAGCGACGGCTTCACCATTTTCCGTCTGGCTGCTAGCCTCACAGCAGGGAGGCCGCTGCTTGCGAATGGCTGCCGAGCGCCACATATTGGTAGGAAAAAAAACCGGCAAAGCCATCACTTGTGATTGGCTTACGAGCACATCGTTGCCCACATTTTTTTTTTTTTTTTTCGGGTTCAAAATGTCTTGCCCGAATGCTTGAGCTCTTTGTAAAGCAGCAGCTTCATAGGGCCGACCAACCTCAGGAGCGGTGTAAGCACGAAATGGGTAGGAAAGTCTTTCTGTAACCGTTAAATAATCTTTTTTGGTAAAATTTTTCCGGTGACAGGGGATCGAACCTCGGTCGCCAACGTGTAATGCGAGCGCGCTGCTGTCTTAGCTACAGACCCAAAACGAGGGAACAGTATGGGCAAAAGCATGTCTTGTGAGAAAGCGCGCGGAGCTCAGAGGGCTGGAAAGGACAAGAAAGAGAACAGCAGACCGATGGCAAGCAGAGGCAGCATGTGAACGGCGGGATTGTATGGGCGCAGCAGGTCGAGTCGCTGCAGCGGCAGTGAAACGCCGTCATCATGCCCAGTATCCATCAGGAGATTAGCAAGCCCAGGATGTAGCGACTCAGCGTCATAAGCGAGTCCGGCAATCGGAAGAACCGCGTTGCGCTCAAGTGGCGGAAGTCCAACATCGGCGTCCTGTTCTTCACTTGTTGGAACAGTACTGAGCTCAAGAAGTGGAGGCTGCTTAAGCTCGACGCCTCACGATCGACACTTTCTTCCCATCAACTGTCAAACATTGATGCGAAGTACAAGTACATCGCGTCAAGCATCAACGTGAAGAAAGACGTAGACGCTTGACACCTTTCAACGTTTTGACCTAAGGTTGAAAGACTTGTGAAACATTAAAAGTACTTAAATCAAATTTTATTTCGTTTAAAAACAATTTTTGCCAACAATGGCCCTATAAAGCTTATCGTATTTAAACGCGTTTGGCAGAAGGACCAAACATGCAGTTAATTTTTTAATATGAACATGTTTAACGGAAGATTTTAAACTCTGGTTTTTCGGGGGTTGCTTAGGGCATGTAAATTGCGTTATCATCATAAAAAGACAATCTCAGAAATCTCTTTAGTGCTTCTTTAATAAAGCATAAGCATGCCAAACCCAGGATGATACAACCTATGTCGCAACTTGCAACACAATATATTTCCCTGATTGTTGGGTCTTAAGGAACACTGACAGCCAAAAAATATAATTAAATTTTTTGTGTGTGAAACGCTAGATTACAAGTCTTTGCATTAAAAAAATAAAGCCAAACTGAAACCAGAAAACCAGCGAGGTACACTCTTCCGCGATTGGAGTTGTGGAGAGTGGCTACACGCATTGCCCGGAAGTTCATTCTCCAAGACTACTATCTTTCGTCATGTTTTCTCAGCAAATACGAGACAAAAGCATGAAACATTGGCTAGTGTCTTCCCACTGCAATCTTGCACTTCGTGCAGAAACTTGTTTGATTTGCATGTCGATGCTTTTTTTTATTGGTTGTGTTTCTATAAAAATCTTGTATACCAAATGTAGTGGTGGAACTGCTGCGCCATTTGCTCCAAACTGCGCCAGAACGAATAACCTGCTACGTGCTGCTACAAAGGCACTGTTTGTGCACTATTTGCGCCATGTCTGCGCCAAAAGGGAGCTATTCTAGAAAAGGAAACTGAAGGTGTCTGGCACGTGGCATTGTTAAAGATGCTACTAAAAATCGAAAAAAAAAATAAAAAGTTTTGTTTGTTTTTATGTTTAGGCACTGTGTCCGAAGAGTAGGGTGGCGCGAATATTCGAATAGTAGTTTCAAATAATATGCTATATGATATTCTCTTCAAAATTAACCACGATGTTCGTACTTTTCGAAGTGTTAATCGCCGCTGGCTAGACCCCTTGAGTGCGCTTCTCGTCAAGCACCAGTGCACTGCGGAGAGGCAACACCCGCATAGCTAACACCGCGATCTCGCGACTCACTTCGCCGCTGCACAGCCGCGCGCTTAGGCGGAAAACACACCTTAAAAGCAATATAGTGCATGCGCGCGCCTGGTGTATTAAAAAAAAAAGGAAACAATGTGATTGTTGTTATTTACATTGCAGTAAAATCTTAAAATTTTAACTGTGGCGATTATGTAAGGGTATATGTTAGGCAGCGATGTTCTAACAACCTGTGTTCATTATTTGTGCTTTCTTTTCTTTTTACTTCAGAATCGAAGAACATATTTGCATATAGCAAGAGTATTTACAAATCCCCTCATTTAGTATGGCTGGGCTTCTTTATAAGATTAATTTTATGTCAAATCTCGTTTACTTGCCATCTCAATGTAGGTATTTGGCTTTTTGAGGCCACAGTTTATAAATATAGTTAGATTAAATTTAACAGAGCTCATAAGTGGGCAATTAGAAGCTTGGAAACAACCTTTGCAAGTTCAGCGGAATTTTGGTTTCAGCTTGGTGTAACAGTAGCGAAAGGCGTGGATAAAGGTGCAGCAAGTATTCAATATACGATTAAAAAACGAAAGCCGCTTACAACTCCCTGTAACGCCAAATTAGAGCGCAGCTCTTGAGGAGGAGGAGGGAAGGGTACTGAGGGGGGGTGGGTCATGTGACCTCGGGGGGGGGGGGGGGGTCATGTGACCTCGGGGGGGGGGGGGGTCACGTGACCTCAGGGGGGGGGTCACGTGACCTCGGGGGCGCCGCCGCGTTGCATGCAACCCGGCGACTCCGGCGGGTTGCATGCAACGCAGCTTGCATGCAACGCGCGGTTACGCCGGAAACGGGAACCTAAGAGCTGCGCTCTAAAATATTCGGCCAAAACCACTATACACTGAATCTGCTTTGAACCCAAAATCCCCTTATTTGTACATGCCTAACTTATACGAAGCAGAAAGCAGCGTGAGACACATTCAACACAAAAGTGTCCGTTTGATGTCGAACTCATGGCAATTACGCCACCGTGACAGAAACCTTACAAAGTAGTCAAAAACATCATTTTTTCGCCAAGCACAGACTGAAGATGCCATCGGTACTCCTAATAGGTTAATTAAGACATTTGCAAAATTATGCGTGTATGAATGTTCAATAAATAAATAAATATCTGTAGTGGCCAGGCCCCCTGTAGGTATGACACTTTAAATAGTCTCCCAACACTCCAACAACTGCAGTTTTTTTTCCCCACAAACTAGCTTTCAAAGAGATCGTAAACAATTTTCTGAGATAAAAGCTCAAGATTGCCTGCTCCAAGAGTGGGAATCTCTGCTCCAAGACCTGTTGTTCCCTGCTACAAGAGCTGCTCCAAATCGCCACTTGTCAGTTCCACCACTGCAAATGCCTTATCAGAAGCTTCCACTATACCTTGTCTTTTCTTTTTTTTTTTCTTTTTTTTTTTTTTGCACATGAGTGCAAACTCGTTGCTGATTCCTGAGCACTTGCTGGCCTTTTTCGATGTCTTGAAGGAATGGAAGGAGGGCCGTGGGTGAACAGGGTTGGCACAGCATCAAACCGGAGCCGCTTACGATTCACTTTGTATTGTGATTGTTCGAAATGGACCTGGGAAAGAATTGTACACAACACAATATTAACACCTACTTGCTACACAGTGCTGGAGTTTATCCCCTCCGGGCTGTTTCCATAAAGGACGACAAACTCCCTGGTGATGCACGTACCTTGCTGTTTGCTGAGTATTCAGCACCTGGAGATGAAATCAGATCTCCCTCTCATCATGAGTGAATTTTTAACAAAAAGCATGTCTCTGTTATTCTCTTGGACTACCAAAGCAATTGCCTACTGATTCTTGGAACCCGGCTGAGGTGCCTAAATTAGATGGGGGGGGGGGGGGGGGGGCTATTTCAGTAGAGGTGAAGGGTAACGGATTGCAGTTTCAGGCCAAGAAGCACCCACTCATTCCCTGGGATGTGCCAGGTGCCTTTTTATTGTTTTGGGATGTAAACCCCAATCTGTTGTTTTTATCAACTATGCTGGAATTTGCTGCCACTACTATGAAGCTTCCAATACTACAAACATTTTTATGAGAGAGTTTAGTTATTTTTTACTGATTCAAAAGTCAATTAAGCTAATTGACTTAAATGACAGAACTTTATGCAATTGGGCGATTAAAAACGTGCGTTTTACCACTAATTGAGCTGGATCTTTTCTCACTTTTGTATAATGAGAAGGTATCAGATCATCTAAAATTAACTGCATTCTTGGTAAAATTTTTAAACAATTTACTCATGAGTCTTGCTCATTGTACTACCTAGTGAACATTTTAAAAATGTCTGAATCATCGGAAGGTTCTTGTCTTCAAATGTGTAATGCCAGGTCTGATTATATGAACTTCGTAGGACCCAGCCACCACAACGCACTGCATGCAATTACATCATTGAATAACAACACTCATTTGGAATTATGGGATTAAAGTGCAGATGAAATGTCTATCAATAGATTCTCGGTGCTTGACAGTTACAAGTTATTGATTGTATTGACAGCTACAAGTTACTGCATCCACTGCCTGTAGATGCAATGCAAAGCAAGTACTTCTGGCCATTCTTCTCTATGTGTATCTTTTCCAACCATGTCGTGCGTATAAGTAGATGAAACACCAAATTCTGCCGGCATAAAAGGCTTATTTTAATTATGTGTCCAAACTGAGTTTTCTGTGTTACTGTGAAAATGCTGTAAAAGTTGTGTTCAATATGATTAACACTGATAGGGTTGTTTGCTGTATTTTTCACAGCAACATTTCTGTGCAAAAGTCTCAAAACGTCTGAAGTGACTCGGTAACCACTGTATACAAAATTAAGATAAACTAGTATGGTCCTTTTGATGTCCTATTTATTTCTGATACAAGAGACACATTTAGTTGGACCATGCAGCTTGAGAACATACTTTCTTTTTGTAAAGTTTAATCTTTTGATGTTTATGTGATGATAGAAACCTCATGGTGATTTATTTTCAGCGTATATCTTGGGAGTAGTTTGGTTATTAGCATGTACGTCGCCACTTACTGTTCTTTTTTCAGTATTTGCAAGTGAAGTGGGTTTATTGCTGCTAGTATACTTGCTTTTATTAATTTTTTTCAAGCCCTATTTTATGCTATACCTTTTCTCTTGGTATTTTTTTTCTGTGGTTCACAATTTTTTGTGAAAGTTTTTTGTCATACTTTGTGTATTGGTAAAAAAAAGTGCCTGGTCATACGAACACTTCTACGAAGAAGGCAGTAGTATTCTAAATAAATAAATACATTCGAGCTGCTTTCTTGCTGCATGCGTCATGCGGACTGATGTTGCTAGAAATACTCTATGTCTGCAAGTATTGTGGTGAAAGTAACTAATAGAGTGCCACAGTTTTAGCGAGAATAGGCTGTGTTTCTGCTACCTAAATTGGATTTTTTGTACTACCTTGCTCTGTTTGATTTTATTGGATGTATACTGATTGTGCTGTATAACAGTCCTTACTGCCAAAGTTTTTCGGGAAGGAAGTGTTTTTTTGTTTTTTTATAGATTGTGTTTAGTTCATGTATGGGTATGTATGTTATCTATTCATACCTACTACTATTTTTAGTGTGAGGTGGTTTCAAGTCTACATTAAGCACGAATGGTTTAAAGGGATGCTGAACCGAAAAACAGAATCTAAATTCTTTGTCGTTTTGATATTTACAGCACACGAATGGCTCTTAAATGACGGTACTTGAAACAATAAAGTAGTCTAAATTATGATTTATGTAAATAAATATTCTAAGGTGCACCTGGTGAGTTTTTTGAAAGCTCGTTTCGTGACGACAACAAACTTGTAATACGCAGAACGCGGCTATGGTGAGCCATCAAAGTTGGCTCGGTTGGCTCCGACCTACCTCGTTGGCTCCGGCGTGCACTCACGCCGCGTGGTGGCGCGACGAAACGGAAATGCGACGTGCGAACCCCGTCCCGAAACGATGAGATATATTTTTAAAAGAAATGCAATTTTATCTGATAAATTTGTCGAACAGTGTTCATCATGTCGTTTTTGACACGACACCTATGCGGCGCCGAACGGCCTAGCGAGCGTCGCGAGCAAGCGGCATTTTGGGGGCATCAAACATCAGCGCTGTCGAAGTCTCCGTGGTCGCCGTCGTCATGGCCAAATTATCAAGACGAGAAAGAAATCGCCGAACTCCGAAAAACCCACAGACCAAAGTCGCCGCCGTCGCTACGACGCAGGTGCAGAAGTGGACTGGGGGTGGCAGGGTGCAGGGTGGCTGGCAGGTAGTGCGCAGCTAACTTGGCTGGATTAGTTGGCAAACTTCCAACGCGACGGGCATCCGTCTACTATTATTCAAAGCGCAACTTTCTTCCACGCTGTGGCGCGTCGGCAGCTCGACTTGTTCACGTCAGTTCCGTTGCGAGTAACCCCAGAGGGCCTCGCGCGCATCGGAGGCTTCTGGCGCTTCTGGTTCAATCAGCGGTCGTCATTCCAAGAAATACAATAATCCGATCTCCATCCCTTTACATGAATAGCATTTTTAGGTATAGTGCGGTCCCGGGAAGCTTGTCCGGGGCTTATTTCGGCAACTTCAGATATCGGTTCAGCATCCCTTTAAATAACAAGTTTTTTTTCATCACGTTTGATTTTTCATTATCAAGCAGCACTTCGTTTCGGTATTTATGGATAAATAAAGCGTGATTTTTGCCCTTCCATTCTTTCATAACTGAGATGTCATCTTCACACAAGCAGGATGTGGTGTCGGGAATCCACAACTGGTTGTCAGCTGTTCTTCGGTTCACTTTCACCGCCCACTCAGTTCTCTTGTTCATCTCCGAAGGGAAGTGGTGCATGGTGAAGCCCTTAGCTGCACTATTAGTGCAGTTAAAGGCAGCACAACCAGGCATTGTTCCTGGAAAATGATTGTGCCTAGTCAAGGTAGTTGAAAAGAGGTGTAAGAAGCTAAAGTATGCGAAAGTATGATAAGGAAACATCTTGGATAGAACCCCGAGATAAGAGAGAAATAAAATAATGACTAACACGACACAAAAGCTCAGCCTGATTGAGATTTTGTGTCGTGCTGTTTATTTTATTTATTTCTTGCCCCATGGTTCAAGCTAAGCGTAAAAGAGAAGAATTCGATTCTTTGAAGTTAACAGAAACCGATTGTAACATAGCAATAGTCACTGCCTTATGCCTTCTCAGTGCTTCCGGTTGACACAAACTTGCAGTCAGTTCAAAGGGTCGCAAGTCTGGTCGCAGGATAATTTCAATTAGGTTTGTCTTGGCAACTAAACACGAAAGCAGCCTCACTGCTGCAAGACGGCTCAGGCAGTGCGCGGTCGTGCGCGATTGTGAGAACCATATCTTGACGAACGTATCGCCTAATCTCTGCAAACATTATTATTGTGAAATAAAATGGAAAGGATCTGTGACTACAAAGCATAGCTGGAATTTATTTATTGTGGGTTCATAACGTAAATAATTAAGGTAGTGAAACAATTTTTAAACTAAAAAAAAAAAAATAAAAACGAGTGAACAACAGGAGGCTGATTTCGGTTTCGTTTGGAAGAGCCGAAAGCGCGACAGGTAGTTAACGATTATTCGCCTTCTTTCTAATCTTCACAGATTGAAGTACTAAACAGACAGACGAAAAGTTCAACAAAGGAGCTTGTTTTATTCATTCAATATATACATGCGTGCAGCAATTATAGTGACAGCAATTCAAACCGTCCGCCACGTCTGTTTTGATTTGCGGACGAAATGATTCGTCTATACAATGTCAAACTAAAGGGGGAAAAAATATGTTGACTGCATTTCGCAATTTGAAAATATTCTGTGCTTAGGAGAAATCCTTAGGCTGAATAAAAACCAAAGCAGACATATATAAATGGCCCTAACAAACAAGGTAACTCGTGCTTTTTTTTTTTTTAACGCCGGTATTGGCTGTGCGCTCCGAGAAACGTGGAAGCAACCACGAATGGCACCGGAGATCCACTAACGGCACTACGCACGCAAAAATGTCTACAGCATTGCGTATCTTCATGCTCACAACGTCAACAAAACGGCAGTGTACCAGATTAAATACCCGTACCAACGCCGACACCGCGGTAACCACGAGAGCAGACGCCCGCTCAGTTGCTCCATGTGCATTTCCTCCTCTCGCCTCCCATTGCAAGCAACCAACGCCATGGCGCAGCCTTTCTCGCTTCCTTCTCGCTCCGGGAATTGCAAACGTCGAGAGGAGAAAGCAGGGTTGCCAGACAAGCAGCAACGTTCAAGATGGCGGAATTTACCATTTTTCGCGTTAAACAAATACTTAACCTACCGGAACAAAACTGGTGGCTATAGAAAAGTAATCATGTACACCTTGCGTAAATTATTCAAGCACCTTATGACCTGAGTTAGGAAAAAGCGACCCTTTGCCTTAGACTCCCAGCAAAATTTTGCAATTAAATGGCCTCCATATCCTGTGATCCCCGATCTAGCAGTTCCACCCACTTTCACTTGAGCCTCCCTAGGCGGCAGTGTCGATCGTAACGCCATGTTTTGAGGCGGTGGAAACAAGAACCCTACACTTGGGCGCAGAAAGAGCGCCCCAAAGTAACATGGATATTAACGGCTGTACCCGTCCTAACGGCCGAAGTGGGTTACTAACATATCTGACGTCATCGTGACGTCACCCTGACTCTTGGCGGCCTCTACCGAGGTTTCCTTGAACGCCGCTAGCTGCGTCAGCCTGACTCCATCTGGAAACACTCCAGCACGCACCTCCCGGAGGGCCGAGTTTCAGCGGCGCCTCGTGGCGGGGCACGGAACTCGGTATTTTGTGTTCGTCTTTTCCGCGCTGCACCAGGTTGTGTTGGCATCTATGGTGTTGGCGGCGCGCGGGCGCAGCCAATACCATCCATGTTAACTGCGCGAACTAAAAAAAAAAAAAAAAAAAAAAAAAAAAAAAAAAAGAAAGAAAGAAAAGGATATCTAATTAACGAATTGGACTCCTTCAGTATGCTTTACATAAAAAAAAAAAAAAACATTTTACGGCGTGAACGCGCTTGAAACGAGAAAGCGCGATTAGCCCACGGATAACAGAAGAACCCGACGAGGTAGGAGGACCGAGTTTTTGTGCATAGCCTCCGAGATCCCGAAGCGCGCGAACCTTCGTGATCTCGGCGGCCATGTTTTGAGCCGCCTAGTGAAAACGATTGTCACTAGGCGGCGCTAAACCTCGGCCCCCAGATGGGAGCAGGCTCTTCCATAGGGAGAGCTCAGATGCCGTGGTCGTAAGTATAGAGTTGGTCGTGCACAAGCTCCGATGGAACAAGCCTAGCTACCACCCAGGTATGTTGACTACAAATTGGTGACCCAGACTGCCAGATATCTTCGACCTACGCGCCTCCGACTCTGAAATGTCCCACCTCGAGGACCACGGAACATCAGATGGCGATGCAGCGTTCGGGTCTGCTACCGCGCCTTCACACGTTGCGCCATCCACTTGAAGCTGCCCGATTTTTCGACAAATTACGCAGAACTTTGGTCCCTTCGCGACGACGTCCTTTTCCGCAACAACCGCATCAATTCTCAGAGAGCCAAATTTGACTACGTCGTGACGGCCCTGCCCCAGACAACCACATCAATCGTAAGAGACCTCCTCCGTGCTCTTCCGGAGAATCCTTACGACGGCCTTAGGGATGCGTTGATCCAGCGTACATTCGCCTCCGAGCAGAAACTGCTGCAACAGTTGCTGACCGCTGGAGAATTAGGCGACCACAAACCGTCCCACCTTCTTCGCCGCATGTAGCTACTACTATGAGACCGAGCCGACAACCTGGATTATTGCCTCCTCCGCGAGCTTTTTCTTCAAAGTCTGGGGCAATAACGTGCGGATGGTACTTTAACACCCGATGCAACGCCCCTGGAAGCGCTGGCACGCATTGCGGACAAGATCATGGAGGTCGGTTCCTCAGCTCTTCAGGCCACTCACCAAGTGCTTCCTACGTAGCAGGCTCTATCTCTCGCCACCGATGTGAAGCTCTTCGAGATAATCCACCGTCTCTCATCAAAAGTTGACCATGCAGCTATCGGTGCAGGTAGCCGAACTACGAGAGTCGACCACCTTTCGTCATCGGTCTCGCTCCTCCAGCTTCCACCGGGACACTGGACGCAGACGCTCCCCAGGTTCGACACACCGCCTCTGCTGGTACCACCAAACGTTCGGTGATGCGGCAAACAACTGCTCGCCACCCTGCTCTATGGGAAACGAGAGAACACCACGCTAAAGACGGCCATAATGTGGTGATTCCAGAAAAGAGCCGTTGTTTCTTTATCACTGACAAGACCACCGAAACCGCCGACACCGTCAGCCTTAGACACCTCTACCAGCGGCCAATGGCTCAGCTATTAACACCTATGGTGGTAAATCCATCTCTCTCGATCTCTGATTAAGAATGAATTTCCGCTGAATTTTTATAATGGCAGACGTCAAGTACCCTATCCTTGGAGCGGACTTCTTGCAGTTCTTCAACCTAACCGTAGACATGCGTCAGTACTAGCTTGGCAATGGTGAGACGCGTGTTCACGTCCAAGGAATAGAGGCCCAAGACCAAAAGCCATGTCCTCCAGCCTCGACACAATGGGAAACCCTACTCCATCACTTTCCCAGACTAACATGACCATCGTTCCATGCCGCATCCACGCAGTACACCATTACCCACTTCATAGTAACTACCGGACCACCCGCCCTCGTACGCCCCCGGCGACTAGCTCCTGAGAAGCTAACAATCGCAAAGAACCGAATTCGAACATATTATCGAGCTCGGAATTGTCCGCCCTTCATCGAGCAGCTGATCGTCCCCCTTATTCATGGTAAAAAAAAAAAAGTGATTGGAGGCCATGCGACGACTACCGTACACTTAACAATGTCACCGTACCAGACCGCTATCCAATCCCGCATATTCAGGATTTCTCCGGAGCCATTGCAGAAGCAGCCATCTTCACAAGTCTGATCTCGTGAAGGCCTATAATCACATCCCCATTGCGCCAGAAGACATTCCTAAGACAGCGAGTGTAACACCTTTCGGCTTGTTTGAGTATTTGCGGAAGCCTTTCGGCCTCAGAAACGCCTCTTAAACGTTCAAACGTTTTATGGAGTAAGTTCTGCGAAACCTCCCAATCTTTTTCGCAGATGTGGATGACAATTTGGTGTTTAGCAAGACATCTGCAGAGTACCAATGTCCTTTTCGAACAATATTCGAACGTCAAGGCGAATTTGGTGTCACCATCAATGTGCAAAAATGCACATTCGGCGTGTCTGAACTTGACATCCTCGGACACCAACTGGACGAAAACGCCATTCAACCTCTGTCGTCTAAAGTCCAAGCAGTCCAGGATTTTCCATGACGAATCAATGTACTACAACTCTGAGACTTCCTCGAACTAATGAACTTCTACCGTCGCTTCCTCCCAGGATGCGCTGCTGTACTTCGCCCACTTAATGCCTTCCTCGCGGGAGTCAAGGCGGAGACTTCAACCCTGGTCTGGAACCCGACAGCCGAGGAAGCCTTCGCCAGGATCAAGGAGCAGTTAGCCAACGTTGTACTCCTGACGCATCCCAGATCAAACGCTCCAACTTCCATCGTGGTCGATGCTTAGGACACGACGATGGGCGAAATTTGTCAACAGTTGATTGATGGATCCTGGTGCCCCATCGTCTTCTACTCGAAATCGCCGTCTCCTCCAGAAGTGAAATATAGTACTTTCGGTCGTGAGTTACTTGCCACCTACTCAGCTGTCAGACATTTTCGTCACTTTCTGGGAGGGAGACATTTTTCCATACTCGGGCCACTATTGCCACTCGCAGTGCTGCGCACTCCCCAAGAAAAATGCGTCAGCTGGCATTTGTATAACAATTTACTACAGTCATCAGGTTCAAAGGACAAGGAAACATTGCAGCCAATACCCTTTCCCGCGTTCACATCGATACGTCTTTCATGGAGCACCCGCCCCTGGCCTACTCGGCCCTCTCAGCTTCCCAGAAAACTGACTAACTCCAGACGCTGCTCAACTGCTCTTGCAGCTCACTGGAGCTCCAGTAAGTCCAGATAGACATATCATCGCCAACACTGATATGAGACGTTTCAACCGGTCAGCCACGTCCTTACCTCCCTAAAGAGTTTCAACGCCCAAGCCATCGGCATACTTCATTCCCTGGCTCACCCTGGTAGCAAGTCAACACATTGTTTCATCTCGGTATCTATGGCCTGGCATGAATTCCGACGTCCGAGACTGCACACGTTCCTGCATCAACTACCAGAGAACTAAAGTCCATCGACATACTGTCTCCCCGACTGTGACATTTCAGCTTCTCCACGCACGATACAGCCACCTCCACACGGACATCGTTGGCCCCATTTCACCATCCCAAGGTTACCGGCGCATCTTCACCGTCATCGATCGTTTCACCAGATGGTCCGAGGCAGTACCCCTAACCGATATCACTGCTGAAACCGTTGCTCAGGTATTCCTCATTTCGTGGGTTGCAATATTTGGAATTCCTGCCACTGTCACCACAGACCGCAGAAGACAATTTCAGTCCACCCTGTTTGGAACGCTGTCAAAACTGTTTTTCTTCCATCACATCTCGACGACGTCATAC
Organism: Ixodes persulcatus; assembly: GCA_013358835.2. Taxonomy (NCBI): domain Eukaryota; kingdom Metazoa; phylum Arthropoda; class Arachnida; order Ixodida; family Ixodidae; genus Ixodes; species Ixodes persulcatus. Next base: position 380,248 of record JABSTQ010009791.1, on the reverse strand, counting down.
CGTTCGAGCGCGAATGAACTCTTCGAGAGGTTTCACCGGCAGCTCAAAACAGCTATAACTGCCACGACGCCATACACGTGGAATGAATGTCTTCCGCTCGCCATGCTAGGAATCAGAGCTGCACTTGGATCATCTTGGGTGCAGCGCAGCCGAGTTGGTTCACGGCACCCCCCCCCCCCCCCTCCTCCGTCTACCAAGCGACTTCTGTGCTTCAACACCAAGCTATCTGCATGATCCCCTCGACTACGTGGAACGGCTCCGCTCCCATATGGCCACCCTCTGTCCAACCCTCACACGTCGAACCCGGCAACATAAACTCTGAGCCTCGAGCTTTCCACCGCCACGCATGTCTTCGTGCACCACGATGCTGCGTGACGCTTACTACAATCGGCATGCGACGGCCTGTACAAGGTTCTCGGAACCGTGAGGACCATGTCTCGATAGACTGAGTCAAGCCTGCTTATATCCGGAATTCCGACAACACTGAGCAGCCCCACACCGCACACTGCGAATATGGGACGCTGTGCTGGCTACATGTGCCACAATGGACATCATCGCACACTCAACCCCCACAGATACTACGAACTAACGCTCAAACAGCGTCTTTCACCGCTCTTCTGCTAGGGGGGGGGGGGGGGGGGGCATGTAGCGAACAGGCGGGCGACACCACCTACACGGTAGGGCAGCTTGCACTAACGCACGCACAGAGAACGAGGAATGAGCCACGCACCACGAGCGGCGGACACGCGACACAACCACAGATGGAACAAGCCTATACTCTGTTTCACCTTATGATGTACCGCAGGAAAGGCTACAAGCGCGAGTTCCTTGCTCTATGGCACATCCCGGCGGCACAAGCTCTCGTGACTTAAGAGCAGCTGCCAACGCTATGAGCTCGCGCTTCTAGCCTTCGCTGCGGTACAACATAAGGTGAAACGAAGTATAGCTGCAACCCAAGGCTCAGCTCGCCTACCTCATTATCTCGGACAGGCCTGTTTGTAAATATCTCTCGTAAATTATGTAATTAACGAGTGTCAAGAAAAGCCTCTCAGTATGCTGACTACAAACCCATAAACTTTACGCTAATGAAAAAGTAACCAAGCCACCTTTAATATGTCCCCCCATGCCGTACAACTCAACCTGCACAAACAGCATTACTCTGGCTTTCAAAGTTTTTTTTCTTTAACAATTTGTAAAGCCTAAAACAATTATGTGGGTTAAGTGAATATTATGGCAGGGAGTGAACATGTCCCGCCCTCGCCACAGGTGTAAACATGTAGTCAAGCTAGGGCACCCGAGCTCCTTGAACCCCTATAAAACTTATTCATGCATATTCACTTCTAACCAGAAAGCCACATAAAATGGTTTCCGATTATAGCGGGTTAGAGAAACCTCCAAACCTATTTTACGTGAAGCTATTTTGAAAACATGAATAACGACGTCAACTTTACCCAACATTTTTTACGAGATCGATTTAACAATATAGCACATTCAAGACCAGCCACTTGTCCTTTCTGGATTCGACGGAAAACGACGTTTTCAAAGCGCCGAAAGGTCATCGGTAAATTCCGCCACTTAAACACTTTGAAGTAGTATTCAAAAATTCATTATACCAAAAATGTTCGACCGTTTGTACACAACCTTTGGCGAGGCCGCAATGGCGCGAGAAATGAGCCAAGAGTTATTTAGATCACTTTATTTCAGCGAGCAAAGAACAAGCAGGGACGACGAGGTTAAAATAGCCGGACAACATTCGAACTGACAATATTCACGGTACGTGACTTCCATATAGGAAGAGCCCTATCATTCTGTCAGTGGGCTCAGCATGATGAACTATACTGTATGAAACGCTACATAAAGATTCGAATGCGCATATAGCGAGAGAGCTGGGCACTTCGAAGTGTGACAGATGACCTGGTGACCTGGTATGCACAAGCACCTCAAAAAAGCTTGTCTTTTTTTTTTTTTTTTTTTTTTTTAGGGTTAGGTCGTTTTTGCTGGGATGCGATGCTTGGAAGTTGTTGCTCGCACTTGCTTCGGAATCTTATGGATCTTGTGCAGAATTCCCGTCATTTCTTTGGGCTTGTTTTAGGAGAGCCTTCTTCGCAGATCGAATCCACAAACGCGTTGATTTCAGGGAGGCTGGCTTCGAGCCTGGTCAGAGTTTCTTCTACATCGTCTTCCTGCGCATCACCAGCGGGCCCATCTCTGCGGGGCTGGAAAGTGAAGGATGGCCCTGGACGATCCAAATCCCGTATGAAGGTCAGCAAGTCGGAGATATACTGCGTCTGGTCCGGAGGAATAAAGGCCGTCTGAAAGCACTGCAAGATTAGTTCAAACAAGTTGTGCAACTAACTGTGGTCTGTTGCAATATAAGAATGAGAAGCCCTTCCCACAAAACTGTCCGCTTGCCTATGACTGGTGCTTTCCTTCTCTTCACTCGCCTTTTTTTTTTTATCGTTCGCTCTGCTTAAGCAGAAAGGGTAAAGGGCTTTGTAGGAGGAGCTTAATTATCCTCCCCGAAACATCCCTAATGTCGCTGCACTGTTGTCCCTTGACGCTGGCAGAGGTTTTGAGTCGCTTTATATCTATCTTCAAACCCGATATTGAGTCGCCGCTAATCGAAGTCACTACTGTACAGTGACCAACGAAAAGAAATGGAACAACGGAGCGCATGACCCTGCTGGAGAAACCTTGCGATGCGATGTCGCGAGTCCTACGAGCGCACAGCTGAGCCTTGCACACCCAGCAGCTCTTCGCTCTCAATGCACAACTTCCGATGGGTTATCGACGCCCATTCAGTTACAGCAGGAACGTATTCCCCACCCCTGCCCGTTTCGATCTGGATGAGCATCGTAACCGGCGTGCGGTCGTGTATATATACTGCGTGATGCAAGTTAAAGATCCCAGGCTAGCGGTTGTAATACACTGGCTAAATTTCTTATCTACAGCTGGAAGACTGGTCGCCCGTTGACCAAGTTCTAGGTTGTATAAATATACACACAACCCAACTTTTTTAAATATGTAGCGTCATGGCACGTGCATTTTTTATTCAGGTAATTAAAAATAAAGCGTCATTTTTTTTTTTTTTTTTTGCGCAGCAATTAAGATTAAAAAAAAAGCGGTTGAATCAGAAATGTGTGGTCTGCAGTGATAACGTTTCGGGGGTCTCGACCCGAGCGCGGACATTAGCCGACTGCTCAACTCAGCTACGCGCATGTGGGACCCGCGGAACCAAATCGCACGGCTCTTCTCGGCGGGTGGCGCAGCAAGCGCGTGGCCACGCGTTCCGCTGGTCCATCTCGTCTCGATGAGCACTGGTCTATTTGTCGTACAGTCTTAACGAACCGAGGTTTTGAAATTGCTAACGATGAAGTACGAAGTAACCGAAAGGCTCTCCCATCAACTGAAACCGTTTGAAAAATTGTATAGATAATCAAGAAAAAAAAAAAAACTGGAAGTACTCTAACCAACTGGCTAGAGTACTTCAACCAACACGAGGACACAAAGCAACCAGAAACAAGAACGCCGAGCTCTAGCGCGTCTACACATTTACCCTACAACGTAGGAAAAATAACTTCAAAAGCCTTAGCAAACACCGTTCTCAAAGTAATCTTATACTACAGCATGGACCCAGGATGAGTCGTTCACCCTTTGAAGAGACCGCATAGATCTGTTTCTTAACGAATCGCGCTACGATTTACACAGACGTTACCGTAGGTGATGCATTCATTATTTGAAAGTAAATAAATATGAGCGAAAAGAACGCTTTCTTTTGTTTTTCCTATGAACGAACGTCCAACTGTCTTCTTTTTTTACGCGAAATCATTAAATAGCATTGTGGGCCATTCTGACGTTTCTCGGTGGTTTTTTACTCCGCCGGCATGACGTGTGCGCATAGTCCGAGGCCGCGAGTGCCTCCGTCTTCGTCCAAGACTGTACAGTCTCCAACAATATAAAAGACCCACTCGGAGTGCGTGGCCTAGACAACGCCTGGTGGGGGCGCCGCTCGCGTTTAGGGAAGTTCCATGTCGTTTCGAGGGTAGGCGCTTCGTCAGTGCTCACTGAGATAATGTTGGCTAGGGTATCGAATTTTGCTCCCCGCGGAGCAATATGGACCTGTACCAACACCCGCAGCGTCTCGGCCACGTGCTCCGGGTGGGTTTTTCATATCGATAGAGACTGTACTATCTTCACAGCTAGCAGGAACACGTGAGCGCGTGGCAGGATGCTATCGGGCACTAACGGCCAGCCGCGCGACCGCTGCGTTGCGGTTGCGCTGCAGCTCAGTGCTAAACAAGGGAAAAAAAAAACTCAGTTTAATCAAATAAATTAGATGTGATCTAAATCATTTATTTAATATAAATCATTAATTTCATTTAAATAATTTATTTCATTTAAATCATATTTATTTTTTTTTTAAATCATATTTCTTTTAATAATTCAGATGTATTTCATTTAAATCATATTTTTTTAATTCAGATTTATTTCATTTAAATCAGACTCGTGCGATTTAAATCGAGCTTAGATGATTTAAATCACTTCAGCTGAAAATAGCAACTTTTTTTATCACTAGATGTGCGTTTTTTCACTGACTGCCTAATATAAATATTTCCTGCTGGGTCATTCTTGTTTCAAATATAAAATGTCTGTCATGCGAACACTGATAGACAAACGGTAAATAGAAATATTTTCAGTATTATTTTGGTTAAAAGTGCTTGACATAAATCATTATAGCCAAATCGGTGCGATTTAAATCCCGATTTAAATCGGGATTTTTATTCCCCACCCTGGTGCGGTGTCGTTGGAGTGCCACGCGCTCCCGTGTTCCCGCTAACCGTGATTAAGATAGTACGATCGGTGTTCACTGACGTAAAGTGTATGAACCCAGCATACCTGGCAAGCTCGTAATTACATATGCCCCGCCCACACAAGAAAATACAGTGAAGAGGCCAGAATGCCCCGCTATTAATCGTGCATAAAAGCTTCAAATTACTCTTGACCTTGTCACGAATGACGAGGTGACAAACAAGGAATAACTGAGGAAACTGAAATGTTTAATGGGGGCGAACTTGTGCCCAAAAATAAAAAGAGAAATAAAGATAACAACAGAGCGTCGCGGGCGTCGAAGTCGGCGTAGCAGCAGAGTCGAACGCTTGGGCGAGACTGAGTCCGGCTGGTTACGCGGAGCCCCTTTTGTGCACGCGTGGGCTTCTGGAACGTTCGGCCTGGAACATTCGGCGCGCAGAACATTCTAACCTAGAACGAGCAACACGGTTCTCGAAATTACCAGAAATCTAAATTGGAAGAATAAATAAAAGACGCGGCGCTCCCAGGGATCGAACCCTGGGCTTTCTGCGTGGAAGGCACGCACGATATATCCGTTAAGCCACGAGCGCGCTGCCTACTTAGTCAGCTGCGCTCGCGGCATTATTCCCCCCTTTAAAAAAGTGCATCGTCCCGATGCAGCACAAAACGAAAAAACAAAAAACAAATCCGAAACAAAAGGACAGCAGAATCGCGAGCCGCAGTTCACAGTTTGACGAGAGTTCAAAGTTCTATCGTTCGTAATTCGGCTTGAGGCGCACGACGTGGACTACTTCGGGGCGTGGTTGGCGTCGTCTTGATGGTCTAGTTCCGTCGGGAAGCACCTCGTAGTTTAGGTCCCCGAGACGGCGAAGAACCTTGTAGGGTCCAAAGTAGCGCTTCGCTGAGACCACGGCGGCGGATCGGTGTCCATACCCACACCCTGTCTCCGGGCTGGAAGTGGACGTCCCGACGACGAAGGTTATATCGGCGTGCGTCGACTCGCTGTTGCTCTTGAATCTTGATTCTTGCCAGTTGACGAGCTTCCCCCGCGCGTTGAGAGATCAGTTGAGCGTCGTCGTTGCCATCGTCGGTTGGCACGTGAGGCAGCATGGCGTCCAGCATTGTGGTAACCGTCCGGCCATGTACCAGTTGGAACGGCGTCATTCCTGTGGTTTCTTGTACCGCTGTGTTGTACGCAAATGTAACGTACGGCAACACCTCGTCCCACGTCTTGTGCTCCACGTCGACGTACATGGAGATCATGTCGGCGATGGTCTTATTGAGCCGCTCTGTTAGCCCGTTGGTCTGCGGGTGATAAGCGGTGGTTCGTCGATGGCTGGTGTGACTGAGCCGAAGTACCTCTTGAGTCAGCTGTGCCAGGAAAGATGACCCTCGATCTGTGATCAGCACTTCAGGTGCGCCGTGTCGAAGGAGAATGGACTCGACGAAAAACTTGGCGACTTCCACCGCTGTTCCCGATGGAAGGGCTTTCGTCTCGGCGTATCGTGTAAGATAATCGGTCGCGACGATAATCCACCGGTTCCCTTGCGTCGATGTTGGGAACGGCCCAAGCAAATCCATTCCGACCTGCTGGAAGGGCGTAGTCGGCGCAGATATCGGCTGCAAGAGTCCTGCTGGCTTTGTCGGAGGCTTCTTACGTCGTTGGCACTCTTGGCACAACCGTGTGTACAGATGGACGGTTTTCGGGAGTCCTGGCCAGTAGTACTTGTCACGAATCCGGGCGAGCGTCCTGCTGTAGCCAAGGTGTCCAGCCGTCGGGTCGTCGTGGCATGCTTGAAAGATTTCTTCTCGCAGGCTGGCAGGCACAACCAGCAGCCAGGCAGGTTTGCTGGTTCCGAAGTTCTTGAAGAGCACACCTCGCCGCAGAACGAAGCTTGACAAGTCTCGGGCCAGGACTCGCGGAACGGAACTTCCTTGACCTTCGAGGTGGTCGATCACGGCGCGAAGCTCCGGGTCGTCTCGTTGAAGTGCTCCCATGTCGGTATCTGTAACTGCTCCGAGAAAACGATCGTCATCGTCGTCGTCGGTGCTATCAGGAGGAGATTCGACTGGGGCCCTAGACAAGCAGTCTGCGTCATTATGCTTGCGGCCAGACTTGTGCACAATGGTTACGTCGAATTCTTGCACTCGCAGACTCCAGCGAGCGAGGCGTCCTGACGGGTCCTTGAGGTTTGCGAGCCAGCAGAGGGCATGGTGGTCTGTGACCACGCGGAACGGGATACCGTACAAGTACGAACGGAACTTGGTTATCGCCCAGACGACAGCAAGACATTCTTTGTCGGTCGTTGAATAATTTTGTTCTGCCTTAGACAGCGCCCGGCTTGCGTAAGCAATTACTCTCTCTGCCCCTTCTTGTCGCTGAACGAGTACCGCACCGAGACTGGTATTGCTGGCGTCCGTGTGTATTTCTGTCTCCGCTGACTGATCAAACTGTCCGAGGATAGGGGGCGACTGCAGCCTTCGCTTGAGTTCGTCGAACGCTTGTTATTGCTCTTCTCCCCACTGGAACTGCACGTCGTCCTTCGTCAGATGCGTCAGCGGTGAAGAAATCTGTGCAAAGTCACGCACGAAACGTCTGTAGTAGGCGCACAGCCCAAGGAATCTTCGGACGGCCTTCTTGTCCGATGGCTTGGGGAATTCGGCGACAGCGGACGTCTTTGCAGGATCAGGGCTTACACCCTGAGCACTCACGACGTGGCCCAAGAATTTCAGCTCTCCATAGGCGAACCGGCACTTCGAAGGCTTGAGTGTCAGCCCAGCAGATTTGAAGGCCCGTAGCACAGCTCGCAGTCGTCTGAGGTGCTCGTCGAATTCGGTTGCAAACACGACAACGTCGTCGAGGTAGACGAGACAGCTCTGCCATTTCAAGCCGGAAAGGACGGTGTCCATAACACGCTGGAAGGTTGCCGGCGCTGTGCACAGCCCGAACGGCATCACTTTAAATTCATACAGTCCGTCCGGTGTGACGAAGGCCGTCTTCTCACGATCTCGTTCATCGACCTCAATCTGCCAGTACCCGCTCTTCAAGTCCATTGACGAAAAGTATCGGGCGTGGCGCAGCCGGTCCAGGGTGTCGTCGATGCGGAGCAGCGGATAGACGTCCTTCTTTGTTACTGCATTCAGCCGGCAATAGTCCAAGCAGAACCTCAGGGTTCCGTCTTTTTTCTTCACTAGGACTACTGGGGAAGCCCACGGACTGTTTGAGGGCTGGACAATGTCGTCATCAAGCATTTCCTGAACTTGCTTCTGGATAACTTCCCTTTCTTTCACGGAGACTCGGTACGGTGGCCGATGCACAGGGAGAGCGTCGTCATCAGTGATTATTCGATGTTTCGCAACCGTCGTTTGGCGCACCTTCGACGACGTGGAGAAGCACTCACTGAACTCGGCGAGAAGGTCACTGAGTTGTCGTCGTTGTGGGGCTGGGAGGGATGGGTCGATGTCGAGCTCTGACGGCGTGGTTCTCTTGTGCTCCGTCGGAGAGGAGTCTTCTGACATCACGGCGATCGCGGCAGAGTCCGGAATTTCCTCGACGAAGCCCACAGCTGTACCCTTTGTAAGGTGCTGCGACTCTTGCCGGAAGTTTGTCACAAGCGCTACGGTACGCCCGTTCTGGATCTCGGTTACGCCTCTTGCAATGCCAATCCCTCGTCCAAACGAGAAGTTGGACGCTTCCTTCCAACAGTGCTACACCGCAGGTGGCTTCTTCGGTCCCGACGGGTACAAAGACACTCGACAGCGGCGGCAGGTTTACATGGCTGGCAAGGACTCGCACTGCAGCTAACGTCGCTTTGGGATTTTCTGCCGATGGGAGAGGTTTCCGAAGCGTCAGCTTGTTCTCCGCAAGGTCGATGATGGCGCCGTATTCACACAAGAAGTCCATTCCGAGAATGACGTCCCTCGAACAGTCTTGCAGAATGACGAACTTCACTGGGCAGGTTTCGCCGTGGATCTCAACGCTCGCAGTGCACCTGCCGACAGGTGTGATGAGATGTCCGCCGGCGGTTCGTATCCGCGGTCCGTCCCACGACGTCGTAACTTTCCGAAGGCGGCGAGAAAGTCTCCCACTCAAAACGGAGTAGTCTGCTCCGGTGTCGACGAGTGCTGTCGCGTCGTGGCCGTCGATGATAACGTTGAGGTTATTCTACACTCTTGCAAAAACGTCGTTTCGGGGCGTTGAGGCGTTAAAGTGGGAAAGCTCCGACGATCTTGGAGGATCTTGGCATCGTTCGTCTTCGGCAACACCACCTCCCGGCATTGCCGAGCCTAGTTTTCCCGACGGGAGGCGATAGGTGACAGGCTGTCTCGGCGAGATCGACGGAAGGGCGATGGCGAGCGTCGGGGAGACTGTGAGCGGAATCCTCGGGGAGTCGACTCAGGAGATGAAGAGCGGCGGAGGTAGTTCTCGATGTCCCGAGGTCGCTCTCCGAGAGGTGGTCGAGGGTCGTTGGGTGCAAACCCTCGTAGGCCTAGCTGGCGGTAAGGGCATCGTCGGTAGATATGGTCGGCTTCCCCGCAGTGGTAACACAGCGGGCGTCGGTCGGCCGTCCTCCAGACGTCTGTCTTCCTCGGCGCAGGTTGCTCTGGGTGAACGTGCGCCTGATCTTCCTGTCGTCCGGGGTAGTGCGGCGTTGGGGCGTCTCTTTGGGGTGGCGCCGTGACTTGGCGGGGAGCTTGCGGCGGTCGTCGGGCCATGGCGGCGTAGCTCAACGTCGGTTCTTCTGGCGTCATCACGTTGATGGGAATTTCAGGTTGGACCGCCCGTTTGACTTCCTCGCGCACAACCTCGGCGATAGAGTGTCGCTGGACGACTCGAGGCTGGCAGCAACCTGCGGAGTTCCTCCCGGACAACATCCCGGATAATTTCGCGGATGTCCGTACCAGGAGCGTTCTCGCCGCCAAGCGGCGCGGTTGCAGCGACACTTGAATGTCGCTGGTAGTGGGAAGCGCGCGCTTGGAGGGCGCGCTCGATGTTTGTCGCCTCGGTGACGAAGGCTTCGACGGTGCCCGGCGGGTTGCGCACGAGGCCTCCAAAGATGTCGTCTCTCACCCCGCGCACGAGGACCCGCAGCTTCTTGTCGTCTGTGGCTCGTGGGTCGGCACGGGCGCTCAGGCGGAGGACATCTTCTACGAAGCTTGTGACGCTTTCGTCGGGGCCCTGCGTTCGAATTCGGAGATCTTCGGCCTTCTCCCGTCGGTGTAGGGTGGCAAACGTCCGCTGCAACTCGGCTACACAGATGTCCCACGACGTAAGCGAAGCCTCGTGATTCTCGAACCAATGCCTCGCAGTACCCTCCAGCGAAAAGTAGAGGTTCTGGAGGCACTGCTCCGCAGTCCATCCGTTGTGGCGCGCCACACGCTCGTAGTGCTTGATCCAGTCTTCGACATCCTCGTGGATCTCGCTGTGGAAGGGAGTCGGCGTACGGGGAGCGGCGGGCAGGTAGACGACGGCAGGAGCGGCGGGGGTCGGCGACTGGTTGGCCATCGTCGGCCTCGTTGGCTGCTTGATCCTGGGCGGCAGAAGTCCGAATTCCGGGTGTAGGCCTTGGGTGCGACGACTGAACCGGATCTCGGTAGTGCCTTCGTTGGTTCTTCGTGGGCTTGGCGTCGGACTTGCACTGCGGGCCCTCGGAGGGGTACGCAGCAGGGGCATGCGTTACCCCGCACCTCCACCAAAATGTCACGAATGACGAGGTGACAAACAAGGAATAACTGAGGAAACTGAAATGTTTAATGGGGGCGAACTTGTGCCCAAAAATAAAAAGAGAAATAAAGATAACAACAGAGCGTCGCGGGCGTCGAAGTCGGCGTAGCAGCAGAGTCGAACGCTTGGGCGAGACTGAGTCCGGCTGGTTACGCGGAGCCCCTTTTGTGCACGCGTGGGCTTCTGGAACGTTCGGCCTGGAACATTCGGCGCGCAGAACATTCTAACCTAGAACGAGCAACACGGTTCTCTAAATTACCAGAAATCTAAATTGGAAGAATAAATAAAAGACGCGGCGCTCCCAGGGATCAAACCCTGGGCTTTCTGCGTGGAAGGCACGCACGATAACCGTTAAGCCACGAGCGCGCTGCCTACTTAGTCAGCTGCGCTCGTGCCAAGATCGTATCCCGCCAGCCGCAAGCCCGTTATTTGAGCAAGCAAGCAGAGCACGGCAAACTCAAGTTGTGGCAAGCCTGAAACGCACATGCTTGCCGACACCCACGCATACAGTCGGCAGCAAGTTTGCGGGCCACGGAAGCGCCGGCCGAAATGACTTGCTGCGCCTTCTGACGGCGCGTGGCCGGTCTCAAGATGCACTTTAAAACAGTCTTGGGCAGTAACTAGTTACTAGTAACGCGTTACCGGTAACTAGTTACTTTTTCCGGTAACTTTTACCTGTAACGCATTACTCTTTAAAACTGGTAACTTGTAACTGTAGCACTCTTACTTTTTTATTGGGTAACCGTAACTGTTTACGCCGTTACAGTTACTTTTTTTTACTATATAAATTAGAACCCACTGCCACGGACATGGAGAAATTTCCACCTTGAAGTATTTTACTTAAAACCCCTCGCTAACAAAAAAAAAAAAAAAATAATAAGAAGCGTGGCCACGTATTAAACAAACAAAAAATTGCCTGGTTTAGCCCACAACCGAGAATGGACGACGGACGAGTCGGCACGAAACCGGAAGATAAAGGAAGCGGCGCCCGCGATGGTAGGGGCGGAAAACAATGTCTATTTCAATTTTCACAGACTTCACTCTTCTCTTGTGGGACCATCTGCGGGTGTCGGTGGTCGTAGGATGTCTCCGAGTATTCCGTCGGGCTGTGTCTGGGATATGTCCGTGCTGTCGCTTTTACACCCAGTCGTTCGCCGTTTCCTCGTCCCCATTAGCTTTCAAAGAAGCCGTCCCCATATTGTGCAGGAAGCCGGCGCTTGTCTAACTTGTTCATTCTCTTCAGAGGCGCTCGAGTGAACACGACTTCTATAGTTGGTATTTCGGACATAGACGCCGCGCTGGTCGTCGTACACTCGTAAATTGCACCAGAAGTTAGTTGTCTCCTTTCTCCCTTTATTCTTTGGCAGCTGTTTGACCTGCTATGTTTAGGCCTGCTTCCGAGTATATCCCATAAGGCAATTATGGGACTATCTCTGTCCTCATTTGTTTCGGAGTGAAATATAAACCAAAACGTTCACTGACGCGGGCCGATGACAATTTTGAAAAACAGTTGATTCTAGGTTATAACAATTATTGCAAAGAAATTATGCACATCAAAATACTGAAATGGCGAATGACGTAAAAAAAGAAACACCCCTCGGGCGTAAATTTTTCTAAAATCTCAGCTTACCTTTCTTCTCACTATAGTGTAACAAATAAAATAATATTGTTTTGGTTTGTGATTCTTTGTGTCCAATTTTTGTACTGTAACGAGAAAGTAACGACGTTACTGTTTTTGCAGTAACTGTAACTGTAACACATTACTTTTTTGAAACAGGTAACTAACTGTAACATAGTTTTTCGTGCCCATGACTGCTTTAAAATGCTCGTCCTTCCGTGGTCGCAGTAGCGTCTTTTCGCTTCCGTCCGACGCGCACGAGATAACCGAGACCGCCGCAAGGTGCCGCAAAACGACGCACTCGAGCTTCGTCAGCCATCGCGGTGGTTGAGGCAGACGCGCGCATGACGGCTGACAAAGCGGCATCTTGCGCGCGGTCTCGGTCATCTCGTACACGTCGGACGGAAGCGAGTAAAAGAAAATACATAACCGCAAGCACGAAAGTACGCGCATGCGCAAAGCGTGGTGCTTGAGCGGTCGTTAGGAGGCGCTGGGGCGCATTTCGGCCGGCGCTCCTGTCTCCCCCAAACGTTTGCAGCCGACTGCGTACTGTATACACATGGAAGGCCTGCCTGAAATATTCATCGGCGAAACAAGACGCTCGAGTACAGCTGCAACGGAAAAAGAGTAGCACAAGTGACCGACGACCGGAGCGGCAAAATCGCGACACGCGGCGCTATTGTTCCCGAGAGAGAGGGTCAGTCACGTTCCATGTCTTAATGCGGGGGTGGCCGGCAGAAAGCAGGCCATCCTAAAACCCGCATTTAGAAAGCTATCTTATCGCTCACTTTTCTGCCGGCCACCCCCGCGGTGAGATATGGAACGTAACTAGCACTCTCGCTATCGGCACGCTAGGGAACAATAGCGCCGCGTGTCGCGATTTCGCCGCTCCGGTCATCGGTCACTTGTGCTACTCTTTTTCCGTTGCAGCTGTACCATGCTGACTGGGAAGTATAAAACGCCGGTTCTAGAAGCGTGTTACGTTCCCTTGACGCCGGGCAAACAAAATTTATAGATTGCCTCTTCTTTTTTTTCCAACTCGTTTTTATCTTTTAGTTCAGAATAAAATAGTTGTTCGACCTCCCTCCCATTGAGCAGCCACGCCCCTATTACCCTGTGATTCATTTCGGCCTCTTCGAGAGCGTAATGAGGAGCACCCCGTATATATCATCGTGGAACATGCGGTGAAGAAACAAACGGGCACGGCCTCCAGATTTTTTTAACAATATCCCGCAAACGCCGACCGGACGGTAGATCAGCGCCTTATCGTGGAGTGAAAGCGCAAGTCAGCTAGACTACGCGCGTGTGACAGAAGGCACCCTCCCAGCCTCGTTGACATTGCTGTTTCTCGCAGTCATAAAGCGCTATCTACCGACAGTTTGGTGCTCCCACGATATTGTTAAAAATATCTGGAGGCTGTACCAAGCATAGTCGATGACAATTTGAGTGAATATAGTGTTTACCTGGGAACTTCCATCACGGGCTCTCGATCTGGTGAAACTTGCGCTTGGCTGTTGCCTTGTGGTCCGAGCATCGGTGAATGCTGGGGAGCCTTTGGGAGCCCTTATGCCTGAAAAGCTCGGGAAAGTCGAGCAGTCCTCAGACCAAGGGGAGGCTCTGGCAACGGGTCTTGTGTCTCCACGGGCTCCCAAGTTGTCGTCGGGGGCGCGCAGGCCCGAATAAACTGCACGTTTTGTAGACTCCCGAACCCAGGACATGATATCGAGTTCACGTTGTGTGGCAAACTGCTTGAAGTCAGTGGGGTCGCTCGTGCCACCGCAGGCCCCAGGTGTGGCATCGTCCTCGGCGCAGGTCGAGACATTTTCACGGGAATCCATCGATTCCTGGGAGGCGGCCTCCGCTGCCAACGTGCTGGGCGTCGGCGAAGAGTCAGCCTTTCCTTCTTGAGGCTTGGGTACCTCGTCGGACATGTTAACGGGCCCTGTCGCGACGCCGGTCCCAAACTGAGACTGCCGCGGCTGCTGACACGGAGGGTGCGGCTGACGATGCCTAATGTCGCTGAACACTTTCTGCCGATTCTGCCGGGCCTTCGAAACCCAGATTCGAGTAATCTGTGCCTAGCACTTCGGTCGACGGTCGACGGTCGAACTTGCTGCGCTCAGTTCCAAAAAGAACACACGGTTACATCCCGATATTAGGACCGGCTATTTTATTGGTTGACAGCACAAAGTGAGACTGGTGCTGATAGCGAAATATAAGAAAATTAAAATAGCAAAAATTATTTGACATGGTCCCTTATCATGAACAAATCAGAACATCTTAGCCGCGACCGCGAGATGCGACATCGTCACGCGTGCTTTAGTAAAAAATAAAACAGGGCTTCATATTATCGTGACTTGGAGCAGTATACTTTGTTACACCAAAAGTAAGGCGCAGTCAAGGGCTGGGGCTCGAAGGCGTACAAACATGACGCACATACTATAAGCAGCAGATGACCGTGCGTTCACTGCGCTTGATTCGTTAAAGCAGACTCACAACAAAATTAAAAATACCGTGACGTTGCATTTTTGGTGCTCTGTGATTGGCCTCTTTGGCTCGTAGAGTCGGTTACGCTTTGACCTAAGGTGAAACGAAGTTAAATTAAGGTATCTGACGGCGCTGAAACTGCGTGTTCGTCTGTGCAGTGGACCACCACCACGCCACCACCCTTCAGACGTCGGAGATAACGCTCGAGATTTCATCTTTGTTACATCGCCTTTGTCTACTGCGTCAGCACGAAAAAAACGCCCCCCCCCCCCCCCCCCTGCCAGTGAGATATAGTTGATAAACATGTCGGCACTGTTACTGTGACAGTTGAGGCGAGTAGAAATTCAGCACATCTCTGCACTTCGAGACTATGCCTCCGTTTACTGTTCCACTCCAAAAACCAAACATTTGTCTGGTTAGAAATCTAAACAACTTGCACATACCCCCAAACTTTACAAAAAAAACGCAGATTTTCCGATAAAAAAAAAAAAGAAATTACATGGAGCGCGAAACAATGCGTTAAAGTTTCTTAAATCATACGAACCACAAGCATTCGCACACTGATCAGAGTCGCGCTCTTACAAAAACGTTTTGCAATAATTTGAGGTTTAGGTACGTATTTTATACTCTTGTTTGTCTCTGGACGCTATCTTGCGTATCCGGAATTCAACAGTTTTGGCAGAAGACGCGGTACCGATATGAGCACTATTAGCGGCGAGATGTTTTGGTGGCGCCCTCCTACGGTTCCCCCTTGTGACGTCATTACCTTGCAAACAACAAGTTCGATGGTGTTTGTAAATAGCATGGTGGAAGCTTGAAATCATTGCGCTCTCAAAGGAACACTGCCAACACCATCAAAATTAAAGTTATTTCATTCCTCTTATTTCCGTCGATGATAAATCCCTTTCTGACGTCATAGTCAGCGTTCGGCTAATCGTGGAAGGCCGACCACAGCGACGCTTTCGGTCGCGCACGTCGCCAATACTGGTCCCCAGCCTGAATAAGAGCAGTTTCCGTACGTGCACGTGGCGGTGGCCAGATGTCCTGCTTGCAATCGTCTATAAACCAACACACTGTTTACAAACAAGCCCGCTTTGCCCACAACAGGTGTGGGCACTGCGCATGCGCAGAAGCCAAATTTGGGAGGAATGAAGCGTTAGCGCATGCGCAGTACCGACAGCAGCGCCACCGCGGTCGTATGACCTCAGCAAGTTGAGTTGGTCTATAGCCAGCCGGCAACAGCCAGGTGGCGTCAGCAGAGCGCAAGCCCAAGGTTATAGCCTGTCTCGTTGCAACTTGGCAAAGGGTGAACAATAAGCCCTACATTCCGCGTCAACAGCTTCGATATGCGCTACGTATGTGAGCGCAACGCACACATATTGGAGCATGACGCAGCGAAAAGCCTGATACTTCTTTGCAGTAAAAGCGCACTCCAGTGATACATAGTCACCTTCCGATTGGCCCGCCAGGGCCGTAGCTGCCGCCGTACTGGCATGTTATGCGATCACGGCTTCCTGGCCTACCCAGTATTTCTTGCTTCAGGCGCTAGGCTACGCGGCGCCACCAGAGTAATAGCCCACGTTTGAACGATACAGCCGTAACTCCCAGGCATACCTAATGTTTCTTGCTTCAGTCGCTAGATAGCGCCAAACCAAACAGCATTGCAGGTTGCCTTTAGGGTAAGTGAAAAAGCGCCTAAAAATACCTGGACACGAGAAAGAAGGATAAGAAGCGCTTGGTCCTGTTCCTTCTTTCTCGTGTTCACTTATTTTTTATGCGTTTTTTTTTTACTTAAACATGTACCAACAAGCCCACTTAGCCATTTTACCGCAAGTCCATAGGGTGTTTTCACGTGATGTCAATCCGCCATATTGTTGTTTTAATGTTCTGCGATGAAGCCCATAAGCCCCAGTGCACTACGTATTTGATGGAGTCAAATACATCCTTCAAATGTTCGCCTTCGGCACGAGCCAGGCTACGTCTAAAACCAAATAGAGCCAGGCTACTGCTAACAACCAAACGACAAATCTCAATTTACTGTTGTTTGCAGCAGGCACTTCAAGCCAGATGATTACATACCGAGATGACGCATAAAAAAAAGCTGCTCTCCGCACTCTAAAAATATCCGTTCTTGAAAAGTACTTTGACGCCCCAAGAACTCTTTCACCTCGTGAAGAACAGTGAAGAACGGTTTCGCCTCAAGCAATATCACCCCCAGGCGCACTAGAAAGGCATCTGGGCGATAAAGTTTGAACTCTTCCGCATAAAAAAAAAAAACAAAAACAACAGAACACCTTATGGGTTTTTCAACAAAACCCCTTAAAGGGGGTGCTTAAAGGCAATTTTTATGGTGCAAAATATGGACAAGCCGAAGAACCCCTCAGAGTTCCTTTACGATCGAATTTTTTTTATGGTGTATATCCACACACACACGAATGTTTATAACTCTGATTACTTTCGCCTCGCTGGCCCGTTGTAAAATTTCAGGAATTACTTTGTACGTTTATTAAAAAAAACTGTTCTCAAAAGTAAAAAAAAAAAAAAAAAAATGAAAGACGTTGACAAATCTCTGTAATGCGAAATTAGAGCGCAGCGCTTGAGGAGGAGGGGGGAGGGTACGGAAGAGGAGGGTACAGTATGCCACTCCGTACCCTCCCCTCCTCCTCCTTAACCCGCTAAACTTAGCGGGTTAAGTTTCCCCGCTAAATTTACCGGGGAAAGTGACGTCACGTGACGTCCCGGTATGCCGAGACAATAGCACTTCCGTCGGGAACCGCAGAGGAAGTAGCCAGGTTTTTCGTAGAGTCTATCGTCCTCCGGCACCGCGCTCCCCAAGTCCTGATTACAGCCCGAGGCTCATCATTCATGGTGCAACTGACACAAGAGATACTCCGCCTGAGCCACACCGACCACCGTCGAACAACGGCATACCACCCGCAGACCAACTGGCTGACGGAGAGATTATACAAGACCGTCGCCGACATGATCTCGATGTACGTGGACGTGGAACACAAGACGTGGAACACAGCTCCATCCACTGCTGTCGCACGTCGAGGTTGGCGGGAATCTCGTGGAAATACAGGCCGGGTTCTTTGTTTCTTAATTTCGATGTGCACGACGGCACACAAGAGCAACGCATGACAGATCTGTCGAAGAGTGAAAAGCAGGCCAAGGTATGAGCTCAAAGACTGCGCTTGAACGGAACCGCGCGCCCGCATGTGCTTGGCTTGGCTTGGGTTGGCGGATCGCTTTTTCTTTTCCAGTACGCCATGTAGCGCCCCGAGCGGCAGCGGGCAGCCAATTGACTCCGTAAGTGTGACGTCATGGGTCCAAACAAACCGTTGCTAGGGTCGTTGTTATGGACAAATACATGTGGATAGGTTTCGCTACGAAAACCCGTCCGTTCAAAAATCAGGAGTAAGATTTAAACTTCTAAAAATTACAGATATAGAAAGCTTGAATGCTCTATATGTTTCGATAGAAGTGTGCCGGTAATCGCTTGCTTCTGAAATATTTACGACTGCAACTTCCGGTCCTCAGATGCCTGCATCAGACGACGAATGCAGGAAGTATGCCGTCTGCCACACGCCGGCCGGCCAAGCCGGCGCCGTCGTTTGAATCGTGGGAATAAAGGCGATATTCTGATATTGCATTTGTTTGAATTATAATGAGTTTCAGACACTTATAAGGATTCATCGTGGGGTGCGATGCAAAATATGGTTTATTGAAAGTCGGGCGTCGATCGAGATGATCGTCTGCTAAAAGATCGCATTGCACCCGTGAGAAAAGCACTTCAGGCGATCGGCTGAGATCCCAAATTTTGTTTGCGGACTCACGCTATGGGAGGGTGCTTTGTAGCTGGTTGTAACCATCGCGTGGAGAAAGATTCTTGCAATTTCTTCAGATTTCCGCAAGACCCCAAAGCGCGAAAGAATTGGATTGTACTCGCATCGCGGGTTCGATGGAGATCTTTACCAAAAGAGCATATCCTCGGAGTTTGATGTATACCAAGGGGGAAAAAAATACTGCGAAATTGCGATAGACGTGCAATTTAATAACCTGACAACCTCAATAATAATAGTAAAAAACGACTTACCTTGACGGCGAACGATTTGTTTCTCATGCTGGCCTGCACTACACCGGTAATGCACTTCAGGTAGTCGTCGTAACTGATCTGCATGGCGTGGTTTATTTTACGGCATTTTCACCCCTCTGAACTAAGATGGGTTCTTCATAGAGAAAAACGCACATTGCGGAGGCCTCTACGGCCATGGCGATGCATTTCGGCGATTTCGGCCGTGGAATCGCTGCATGTGAAACCCGCTTAACGCTCCCTCACCCTCTTCGCCATCCCATCATCATCATCATTCCACACGCATCTAGTCAACGAACCCTCATCATCCGCAGCATCAAGCCGCATCCTCGCCCACAAGCTCCATTTCAACATCGTCGTGCATCTTGTGCATTATGTCAGCCCATGATCACCCTTACTGCTTTTTATACAGTTTTTATTTGATGGTGCAGGCCTCTGGTATGGACTTCGGTCTCTCTGCAACCACCAGCGTCTCTCCGAATTGCAAATAAATATTGTCATTATCATTATCATTCACTTGTATGTCAGTCTTAAAACTGGTTCACACAGGCCCGTTTTCTAACATTGTTACATTACGAAAGCTTACGCTACAAGTCACGGGGACATCTGTGCTTCATATTAAGCGTGGCTACCAGTTCAAGGATATACCGTGGCAGACAACATTCGAGACACTAATGTTTAAGTGACTTATACGTAACGAAAGAAAACGTAAGAAAGCGGTGCTGAGTGAACCGGCCTTTATAGTAATTACTGGATGAACAGACTAACGACTATCTGAGGCTAATTCCGTTGGATAAAAATTAATAACTATATTAAAGCACCTATATTAGTCAAACCAAAAGTCCTAACCTCCAGACATCATTTTACGAAAACAGCCGGCGAATCAGCTGATCGAGAATATTTACCAGGATAAGCACAAAGCGCCTGTGAGAGCAAAAAAAATATTTTAATGCCAGTAAGAGAAAAGGGGAACCACGCCACACGAGAACCTTTCGTCGACCTCATTTTTCGCCCTTTCTTCAATGGCCCGCCAGCCACGTCTTCGTTTGTCTGATCCGAAATTACATGTCTGGACGATTCTGCGTATTTCAGACCCACGATGTTCCACAGGCTGGTAGGCTTTCCTTTTCTGTTCATGCTAGGAACCGGCGCCGACTCAAAACACGGGTTTGGGCACAAACGCGCCAGCCACTCACGAGGACCCAGAAGACTACTTTGATGCGGCATCGATGTCGAATGCAAGTGGGACTGCGAAGTTGCGAGCATGGCCACGCCAATAGTCCGAGGCTTCGTGGCTCTACAAACAAGTCGCTGTGACTGTCGTATCACGGTAGCCATCGGATTACTCACAGACGCTGTTGCAAGCGGAGATACCACATGGGGCACCTTAGCAGAATCTGTGATATGAGAAAGAAGCTCCATGACGGTCGCATGTCTGGCTCCCGAGGAAACCGCAGACGGGGTTGCAGGTGCTAATGCAAACTCCGGTCGTACCGCTCCTTTAGCTCCGACTGTGAGCCTTGGCCGAGGATTAGCTTTACGGAGTGACAGCTGGAAGAGTGTGACACGCAGCTGCTATCGTCGGAATGCCCGAATAGAGCAGAACTTGGACCCGGGAGCGGAAGCCTTTCTGTGGGAAGCGTCGACATCGGTGAGGCACCCGATTTCGTGGTCTTCACGGGACGACACTTGGTAGTTTCCTCCGGATGTTCCGCTTGCGCTCGGAAGACCCTCGGTACTTCGGGCATTGGTGCGTGGTCACCATCGGAGCTACACACGACCACGGAGCGTACAGCAGCGATCCCCGGAAGTCGGGATCGAAGCGGATGAAAGATCGGACTCGCAGCGCCGGCCACGTGAGGCGCGTAGCTCGTGTCGAGTTGAGAGGACTTTGTGGCATCAACGACTCGTCGAGCTTGACTGATTTCTTCCGGCGTGTAATGACGGGTCACGTAATCGACCAGGTAGTCGTGGAGCATGCGAACGCTTCTTCTCCTGCTCGTATTCGCCCCGTGCAGGGCCTGCTCTCTGAATCCTGGGGCGCTCTGTGAACTCGCCGGCAGATTGACATCTCCTTCGCGAGCCGGTCGGGCCTGGTGAAGATCCAAGAGAGCCTCAGCACAAAGAAGCCTGCTCTGGTCCTGATGAAAGGCACTGCTGTCGCTCTCTGGTGCGAGAGCCTGACCACTTGAAGCGCTGTTGGAACAGACTGGACGTTCCGAAGCTGTGCTTGACGTACCTGCATAAAAAGGAAGAAAAAAAAGAGTGGATATCCTTTTTATGTTTACCGTGGAACGAAGGCTCGGAATATGCGTTTGGACCCAGGTGAGGTGTTTACATTCCATTAATAGGCGTATGACCTCGCCACATGGCCGCTAATATCGTGTAACCTCCCGAAGTTTTGCACTCGTTGTAATGGCATTGGCTTGTTGATGTCATCTGACAAAATCGACAGCCGTCTTGATAGTCGTAATTGGTTGCAAGCAATTATTGCATTACTTTCCCTTTGGGGGAAATATTTAAAGACCAAGTTTCAATTTAATGCCCCAATCTGTTTCATGGGAAGCTTGCAGGTGACAATTAAATTATTAAAACTCGTTTTGGCTCCATAATTAGAATTTAAATTTTTCGAATGCAGCTATTATATGATGTTTAATATCTTATTACGTGCCCAGGATTATTTCAGTCGATTCGATAGCATTTAATAATACGACATATATTCGAGTCGTATGCGATTCGATCCGAAAGTCGGTATTTGCACATTCGTGTGAAGTGTTTCTGCTTGCAAGGTCCCACCAGGGGAAGAAGCTCCGAATAGGACGGCATTTTAAAGTCCAAGGAACAGATCAAACAAATAACGCACCAGAGAACGACTAGAAATCCTTTCGGGCGGCCTATTCCGATTTACGTCATAAAAGCCTTTTCATCGCAAGCATCGACCCAATCGCGCGCGTGCGTGCGTGTGTGTGTGTGTGTGTGTGTGTGTGTGTGTGTGTGTGTGTGCGCGCGCACGCGCGTGTGTGTGCGTGTGTGTGTGCGTGCGTGCGTGTGTGCGTGCGTGTGTGTGTGTGTGTGTGATGCACGTGTTTCGTTTTTATTTTCCTTTTTTTTTATTATGTAAGCTAAAAAGGATGCAAAAGTACGGGACTCGAAACATTACTCGGAACTGAAGTATGGTGGTCAATAAAAAAATGAAAGCCGTTTACAACTCCCTGTAACGCCGAATTAGAGCGCAGCTCTTGAGGAGGAGGAGGGAAGGGTACTGGGGGGCTCACGTGACCTCGGGGGGTCGGGGGGGGGGGGGGTCACGTGACGATGACGTCATCAGTGGTGATGACGATTACGATGCCGTCATCAGTGACGTCATTGATGACGTCATCAGTGTCGATGACGATACGAATGCCGATGACGTCATCAGTGACGTCACTGATGACGTCATCAGTGGTGATGACGATGGCGATGCGGATGCCGATGACGTCATCAGTGATGATGACGATGACGATGCGGATTCCGATGACGTCATGAGTGACCTCACGCGTCCCATAATGCACCGCGCGGTTACGCCGACGGCGACGCCGACGCCGCTCAAGCCGGAAACGGGCGCCTAAGAGCTGCGCTCTAAAAATTGAAAGCCGTTTACAACTCCCTGTAACGCCGAATTAGAGCGCAGCTCTTGAGGAGGAGGGGAAGGCACGGGGGGGGGGGGGGGCGGGGTCACGTGACCTCGAGGGGGGGGGGGGGGCGGAGAAAATTTTCCGCTAAATTTAGCGGGGAAAATTTTCTGCTTGATTTAGCGGGGAAAATTTTTCCGCTAAATTTAGCGGGGAAAATTTTCCGCTAGATTTAGCGGGGAAAATTTCCCGCTAAATTTAGCGGAGAAAATTGTCCGCTAGATTTAGCGGGGAAAATTTTCCGCTAAATTTAGCGGGGAAAATTTTCCGCTAAATTTAGCGGGGAAATTTTTCCGCTAGATTTAGCGGGGAAATTTTTCCACTAAATCTAGCAGAAAATTTTTGCACTAAATTTAGCGGGAAAAATTTTCCGCTAGATTTAGCGGGGAAAATTTTCCGCTAGGTTTAGCGGGAAAAATTTTCCGCTAGATTTAGCGGGAAATTTTTTCGCTAAATTTAGCGGGAAAAATTTTCCGCTAAATTTAGTGGGGAAATTTACCCATCATGCACCGCGCGGTTACGCCGACGCCGACGGCGACGCCGACGCCGCTCAAGCCGGAAACGGGCGCCTAATGCCCGTGTCCCACTAGAGCGACAGACAG
Source organism: Ixodes persulcatus (assembly GCA_013358835.2). Lineage (NCBI taxonomy): Eukaryota > Metazoa > Arthropoda > Arachnida > Ixodida > Ixodidae > Ixodes > Ixodes persulcatus. The sequence goes on along the minus strand of JABSTQ010009791.1, from coordinate 357,243 downwards.
AAACAAACGACAGCGACAAGCCTCAAACCAGAGTCTTTCGTGATTTGGGAGGCTTTGTAGGATAAAGGAAGCTATGCTGAAACACGAGCATCATGCACGCGAGGGTATCTTTGGCAGACTTGCAATCGCTCGTGCTTAATTCACGAGCACCGAACGACCAAACGCCTGCCAAAGGCACCATCGCGAGCATGCTGCATGGGTTTGAGGCTTGTCGCTGTCTTTTGTTTCTGTCTGTCGGTCTAGTGGGACACGGGCATAAGAGCTGCGTTCTAAAACAGAAAAAAAAAAAAAAAACAGGATGGGTAGACGAATTAAGCTATCTCCTCTGCTCTCTCTTTGTAGGCTTCGTCTGCAGGTCCTTCGTTGTTATAGCACTATTTATGTTTTTACCTACTCGGAAGCCTTTCGAGATTAAGCGAGCGAGTATAGGTAGCTAGCTGCTAATCCCGATGTAAATCTAATTGACGCAGAGAAGAAAAAAAAAGCGTAAAACCAAAAAGTCTTTAAGCTCCATAATGTTTTCGTGGCCCTGCTTTCCGCTTACGTATGCGTGGGCCTTAGTGTTCAATCGAACCGTTCTACGAAGCCGTCGGTTCCGTATACCTGCGCCCTCGTACGATTCCGTCGGATTGACTGGCGAGTGAGACAGCAGCTTCTTGAAACCGTTCTTCTTCAGAAACCTGCGCAGGCACTTGCGGCTGAGCCGCATCCCTCCCGGCGGACGCATTCGTTGTACGAGAGCGGTGGCGTAGTCCCAGATGTCCTTCCAGAGGATCTGGACTCCTAGTTCATGACGGTCCTTGACGAAGCGGAGGACCATGGACTCGATGTCACCCACACCGAACGCACTCTTGGAGTCGGGAAGCGTACCATCCGCCGAGATTGTTATCGCGTGGTTCACGCCCGGTTCAGACGTGGAGCTCGTGGAGGATGTCGGGAGAACCGGTTCTGAGACCGGATTTAGAGACCATGACCAGGGCCTGTTGGGAATAGGGCCGCGGGATGGCCCTAGTGCAGCGACCTGTTCCGCTGACCGACTCGACGCGGCGGTTGTCTTCGTGACACCAGAGCAGCTCGGATCACCTGTCGCAACGGCATTAGCCATGTATAGAATATTAGCACTGCGTTCCACCTCACTACTCGCTGCAAAGTGTATACCCACGCGTGCCATGTGTACCTCCAACAAAAATTAATTAACCGAGCACCCATCACTTCTAAAGTTATGGGTGCTCAATTCGGTTTAGGATATAAACCTAAATTTTTAAGAAGTCGAATTTTTTTGTACCGGTAGCATTCAAACCGTAGCATTTAAAAATGCTACCGGTTTAATTTTAAACGTAGCTGAAAGTATAAATCCAAAAATAGGACAAGTGATTCTGGGAGTGACGCGGGTGACCCCTTGGATAACTCTTCAAAACTTGTTGCGGTTTTAAAAAGACATCATTAAATTTAAATTAAAATATGGGCTAGTTCATTGATGACTCGAAGCTGAGAAAGCAGTGCAACAAGACATGAGCAGGGGGAACGCGGTCACTGACAACTGGCAAACTTATTGTAAAAAAAAAAAAAATTGCTACGCAACAAAGCACCAGAACCAAAACACGAAACAACCGAAAGAAATCAAATCTACACCTTTTAATAAATTGGAATCTTTTTTTCATGCAAACAGAGCTCAAGGTATGACAGACACCCAAGTATCTGATCTTCGCTCTCAATGCCGTAGGCATCGAGCGATAAATTGACAGAGAATTGTTCTGTCAAGTTTCGAAAAATAGGAAACAGATGTTACGGTAAAATACAAGATAAAGATTGCCAGAATATTACTTGAGGCTCATGGCTCCAAAAAGGGAGATCACCATCAAAGCTCTAGACCAGATAAGTGTGGTATCCACACTTTAGTTTCTCTGCGTGAAAAATAGGTCAAGTTTATCGGCACGGGCACATGTTCGCCCTTTCTCCTTCGAGTTGACTGTTTTCTTTTTTTGCAGGCCTATCAATACCTTGTTATTGTGTGGTGGTTTCATTTCCATAATTGGGGGGGGGGGGGGGGGGGGGGATTGGTTTACGATTGTATCGCGATACCAGGATTACAGAGGAAAACGTATTCCGATACAGAAATACAGATACCAATTGAAAACATATATCGCGATACAGAAATATAAATACAGGAAGTATTTATGAAATACTATCGCGATACATTTGTATCGCGATACTGCCCAACCCTGTACAGTGACACTTACACGAAGTTGTATTAACGTTTGTGACTCGTAGCGTCGTCTGTAGTTCATCGTATGCACCGACCTTGGCGGGCGTGGCGAGGGCGGGACAATAGCGGGGTTGCGTCTAAAATAAAATTAAAGGAAGATCCATTGGTGGATCCTTAAGGAATGCGTTAGCATGACCTTGGGGAAACGCCACACACGTCCCCCTTTGGGAAACGCTAACCCTGACCCCTTTTCTGTTTTGGCTTTCTCCTTTCCACCAATAGACCTTCTTCTATTTTTTTCCCGCCTACTTGGACCAGCGCTAGTTGACACTCCATTTTGTAGCACAAACCGAGGCACTCGCGCTCCGCACACCTGCAAGTTCAGACTCGCCCCAGCATCCGCGCGCGCATTGGCTTCCGCCCCGTGACGTCGCCTCCCTCTCACCTTTGTCCTTCACTAATCCTCCTCTCTACGCAGCGCGCTTCCCTTTCCACTCTTTTGTCCCAGATGGACGCCGTCAGCTTTTCCCTCTCACGTGGGTACTAATGCTAACGCATTAAAAGGGGCGAAGAAGTGGAAAGCTAGGTAGCGACATTGGACCAGCGTTGTAGAGCGTTGCGTCTTTGTGCAAGTGATACCTCTGATGTTTGTAACGCCACTGCACACCGGGGGATGTTTACACCACGCAACTGAAGGCTGAAATCACCCAACACCATGGTGTTGGGTGGTGTTATATGAGATTGAACAGTGGGTAAATGGTGGACATTTTTAATCCACTTGATATTTTACATGTCATCGCCCACTTTATAGTATACACAAACTCAGCTCTGTTACGCCATGGCGCGGTGGTGGCGCACTTCCGGTTTGGGGCTGTGGGCGGAAGTCACCATGCGAGACGTGCATTCCTGCGCTGTTTTTGAAGAAACCAGACAAAAACCAGCCTTCTCGTCAAAACACCGCGACTTGGACTGTGCCAGGAGAGTCGGGAAACGGTTGAAGGTCAGTTTTCATGTGTTTTCTACCTGCTCGGTTCGTCCGAGAACGTGGATGGAACTATGAAAAAGCAAAACCAGACGCCGTCGGACCACGATTGCTTGTGCGGGAAGCACTTTAGGTTGAATTCACGGATACTTGTGGTCGTCACATTTATTTGTTTTGTTCCAGCATGAACGCGGGAAAACCGCAAAGTTGTACGGACCACCTGCCGACTACGTTCAGTGCGTCTTCAGTTCGAACGGCCACCTGATCGTCCGAACTGTCGTCGGCTCTCAAACGTTTCTGCTTGTTGTCGTCTGCTGGTTCAAACGACAGCGTACCGTAGACCAAACTCCGGTCATTGCGATAAGAACCAAGTGCAGGACTCAAAATAGTTTTAAGTTTGTAGCTTGGTTGGAATAAATAGGCTGGGTGTAAATAGTAGACTCAAACATATGTTGATAATTGTTACCAGTGGCCATCACCGACTTGTAATGCCTGATTCACTTGGTCCGATTCTGCTTGCGATTTTCAGTATCGACGTCGACATCTCAGCTACGGTTCACGCTTTTGCAACCCGAGTGACGTCATGACTGAAAATAGCGAGCAGAATCTTAGCGTGCGAATCAGGCTTTAGCGTCCATTCTGCGACGTCCACGCGGAATGAATCTCCTCATGTCACATTATTCACGCGAGGTTTTGTGGCGTAACGAGCCTCGTTAATTTCGCTGAGACCGCCACAGTAGTCAGACATTGCCTGAAAGTCGTAGAATCGACCATTCCAACGCGAAAAAGAGCACGGAGACTCACACCGACGCTAACAACATCGCATTCCAATAGACAGTTTACGGGCGACGGCGAGCTTTTTGCCCACACTCCATCGCGCATGCGCGGCGCCGGTGGCGTCCACTAGGGGCGCTCCGGTTTTGTTTGTAAACATGAGTTGGTGTATAAACAAATCCAAAAATATTTTGCATAAAAAAAGTCTCCGGAGTCCCAGTGGCGTCACAAGGGGGGGGGGGGGGGGGCGGGGGGGGGCGGACCGCCTCGGGTGCAGCGCTCAGGGGGGTGTCGCGGCGGGCCACGAGAGCGGGGGGGGGGGGGGGGGAGTCGCGGCGGGCCACGCTAGAGCGGGGGGGGGGGGGGGGGGGGGCGTCGCGGCGGGCTACCGCCCCGGCACCCACGCCGGGTGCCGACCCTCGTGACGCCACTGCTCGGACACAAAAAGTCGTAGATTATGAAGAGCTAGGTTGTAACTGGCTGTTACGTGCACCCCGGTGTCATCATGTTTGATAATAAATAACTTAAAGGGGCAGTGCAAGGTTTTTGAGGTTTAAAAAATTTACCGTTTCTATTTTTTTTTAATTTTATATTGTTTATTGCTCCACAGGCACGTATCCAGGGGGGGGCATGGGGCCCGGGACCCCCCCCCCCCCCCCCCCCCCCCCGAAATCTTCCATTTTGCTGGGACCCCCTCTCCCCCCTCCCCCTCATACAGCATTTTTTCATGGGCGCCCCCCCCCCCCTTCCCCCCGAAACAAAATCCTGGCTACGTGCCTGTTGCTCCACAAGCTTACGAAAACATACATCCTTCTCCGAAATACAGCAATTCCGCTGCGTATAATCGGAAAAAAAAAAAAAGATCCATTGGTCTTTTTACGATTGGTATGGATGTGGTTCTTTCCACATCCATACCCATATGGATGACCGCATCCAAGGGCGTCGCGTACCCTGACAGCCAGAGTAGAAAAAAGCGGTGAAAGAAATTACAGGAAAATCCATTGGTGGATTTTTCGCATACAAAAATGGTCTATGGTCGTCTATGGAAAATTCTATGGCAGGCTATCACCCACTATGGCCTTCTATGGTTGGCCATAGAAATCCATAAATACAGCTACAGCCAGCTATAGAAAATTGTATGGTCCTGTGTCTAAAGACTGGGAACCAATACATTTCCTTTAACCGCTTATAGAAAATTCTATGGCCACGAGTCTAAAGGCTGGAGATTAATAAATTGTCTTTAGCCGCCTGTAGAAAATTTTATGGCCCTGAGCCTAAAGACAGGGAAGCAATAAATCTTCTTTACCCGCCTATAGAAACGTTTATGGCCCCGAGTCTAAAGACTGTCAACCAATAAATTTTCTCTACCCGTCCATTCAAAATTTTATGGCAACGAGTCTAAAAATTCCTCCTCCATGCTCGCGGCGGCAGCGGCGGTCTGCTAAACGATCGACTAAAACTCTCAACACGGGCTTATGAACTTTCTAACTTGGGCAACTTGATGTTTTCAAGCGGTCGCATTATATCATCGAAGACAGTCTCATTTCAGTCGTCTGCTGTGATACCCAAGTCATGGTTCGTGGGTCTTTATCACTCCCGGCACCTACTTTTTTATAGAAAAAACACTCCAGGTTAGATAATTAAAGCAATACGGGTGACAAAGCAATTAAAACATACGGGTGCAAGGCATGATCCAAGATATATGTTCTCTGCTGTTGCAACGAGTCTTGAAAACCAGTAACATTGTTTGCTTGAAAAATCCATTGAAATTCTTGTGCAACAATTAAAATTAATTATTACCCCACCAAAACTGAAAATAGATTACACTGCAATTAAGCAATAGCTTGATTGCAATGTTCACCACCAGTGTACTCCATTTCAACACCTCATTGTCAACACGATTCATCAAATTTATTAAAAAGATAATTAATAAATTTGAGCTAATTAGCCTAATGATTTACATTTCCTTTGCTCAGGGTGTTGAATTAAGAGATGGGGGTTATTCCAAGAGACAATTCAGGTAATGTATTAAGTACGAGTAATATTTGCTCCACCGGAATCTGTTAGCATGACCCTTGGAAACGCCACACACGTACCACTTTGAAAAACGCAAACACTGACCCCTTCACTTTTTTCTTTTGGCTTTCTCTTTTGCTTCCCCTATTTTCGCTGCCTCTTTTGGTCCTCGTTGCGTTGTCAGTCGTTTCCCGAAGGGGGACGTGTGTGGCGTTTCCAAGGGTCATGCTAACGGATTCCCCAAAAGTCCACAAATGGATTTTCTTGTAATCTTTTTCACTCCATTTTTGTTCTCTATCTTTCGGAGAACGTCGACGCCTTTAGATACGGTCATCTATATCACACGTGGAAAGAACTACACCCATACCACTCGTGGAAGGAACCGCAACCATATCACTTGTGAAAAAACCGCATCCATCGTTTTAACTACGCATACACATCACGGCCCACGCACCGCTACTACGGAAACCCAGAGCAAAGTACAACCGGTGACAGCAGAGCGGCAACTGAGCACGGCAGCATTCTACCGTGGCGCGGCGCAGCATCCCCTAGATAACAAAGCCGTAGTGCTGAATGAAATGGCGTCATCAGAGAAGGCCTACGCTAGGGACCGATTGGACACGACGATTACGTCAACGTTCGGCTCAAACTTGACTCGAAGCCGAGCCCTGACGCAGCACTGGTTTCCAATCTGTGTCCTGCGTTGGCCTTCTCTGGTGACAACATCTCATTCAGCACTACGGCTTTGTTATCTAGGAGATGTTGCGCGGCGCCTCCTCCTCTCTGGCTCCGCGCCAGCTGTGCGCGTGACTTTGGCGAAAACAAAAGGGCTCATTTTGGCGAAAACCCGGCGGTGTCTGTCAGTTTGTCAGAGCCGGGGCGAGAGGGAGAGGTTGACGCGTGCTCACGTCAGCGCATCGGACCAATGGGAGCGTCACACGCGACAACTGACGAACGAAAGACACCGCCGGGTTTTCGACAAAACGAGCGGTGTAATGCTAACGCATTACAGACGAATTATTTGCTGATCTGCAGCCGCGTGTGGCGGTTGCAGGAACTGCTGTATGACGCACTCTGGGGGATGACGTTTGTAAGTTAGCGATTTGTGCGATTTCGTGCTCAATTTAAAATCATTATAAGAAAAAAGTTTCTCGCTTGAGCATAGAGCAATGCGTGAAAAGTCTAGTATTATTCCTAAAATGTATTAAATTGTCGCGGCGCCGTCTACCGGAAGTACACTCCCCCTGCGCAACCACCCTCCCCGTCGTTCCCGGGTTTGTTTTTTCTGCATCTCAGGCAGCATCTTGTTTCTGCATGCGTGAGCGCACTAACGATGACGTAAAAGAAGAAGAGTCTTGGGAGCCAACGCGGGAGCAATGATAGAACTGTTTGGTCTACCCAACGGTCTGCCGATGTCCCGTTCTGTGCCAAGAGCACGCCTTGTGTAAATATTTGTACATATATAGATTAAAACGCTCCAGCAACAAACGTCGTCCTCCTCAAGGAGCAGCCAATCTGGCACGAGCGGCGTTGCCATGCCGCGTATCGCCTACCGTTTACAACTATACACTCTAAAAAGAAGCCCGTGCGTCTACTTTCCCGCACAACACTCCGAGAGCCAATCACCGCAAATTACGGAGGCAGCATAGCGAATGACGATGCCTAAACATATGTTTAGACCAAAAACCGCAGTCTGAGTTGTGACATTAAGCAATGCAAAACGTCACGCTTGCATTGCTTAATGTCACAACTCAGACTGCGGTTTTTGGTCTAAACATATGTTTCGGCATCGTCATTCGCGATGCTGTCTCCGTAATTTGCGGTGATTGGCTCTCCGAGTGTTGCGGGGGAAGTGGACGCACGGACGTTTTTGAGAGTGTACGCCACCGTCCAGGCGGGCTGCTAAACCCAGTGCCCGAAAACGCGACCGCAAGCAACAACATCCAATTAGACTCGCACGACGACGAAGACCCACGCGCAACAGCCAGGACCAAACGCGCAGAACGATCCAAGCAAGCATCAGCGATGTAGCGAGATACGGGAACGTTTCACGTGCAAGACAACTGCGCAGCAGTTTGCTATGCATTTCTTCCACGGCATCCACGCGATGGTGGAGGGTTGACGCACAAGCGTTGAACACGGGGACGACTATGTTGAAAAGCAGCAAATTGATTTTAATCCTGTATATTATTATGCAGATAAAAAATATACTGTGGTTTCTTTTCACGTGAAACATGCTTTGTCTCGTCAGGGGGCGTCTAAAAATTTGTGAAGCCTAAAAATGAAGCCGCCGAATAACTTGATGCTGATTGACTGAGCCAGTTGATGACGTCACACCCCCTAGCTCGATGCTGGTGGGACTGTGGTTGCCCAATCATTCACGCGCCACCGCTCACCCGCCAGACGGTGGTTCGATGTCGTCGGAGAAACATTTTTGGCTATGGAGGGTTCTGGAAGAGCGCCAGGGCTTTAAAACCCGGGTTAGCGCCGGTATCTCCATTCCAGGAATTGCTATCGAGTGTACATGCCACGCGTTAAGCCGGTCGCTAAACTAACCGATTAAGAGAGCGTAGATGTCAATCCCAGAGGAATCGGACTGAAAATAACGCCATTTAACTTCCTGAGAGTGAGGCACATAAAAAGGACACCACACACATAGACTCTCTAACACAGCTATGGGTTTATCGTCATCGTCTTTGTCTTCCCCTCCAGTATTTCAACTTTTTCCGCGCGACATTTCAAACTGATGTTGTGCACAAATCTGTTCCGAATCGATTGTCGGTTGATCCAAAATAAAATAAAGGCAATCATTAAATAATGTCCCGATGGTACACATTGTCCTATAACACTCCGGTGTAGAGTTTGGTAGAATCCACCGATCCAGTCACGTGGCACATTGTTCGAACACCACACATCTTATACCGCGAGACAAAATTCACACGTCAAGGAACCTTTTTTCAATATCAGAAAAAACAACCGATGCGTTGCTTATACAGTTTTTTTTTAATTATTAATTTGTAATGTTTCGAGAATAAGTCTTTTCTTGTCGTTTCTTTCAAATTCTAACACGGTACTTTTCTTCCATTCTGGTACACATCCGCTACATTGATCTATATGCTTTGCGACCTCTGAGTTTGGAGCATTGTTTTTTACATTATTTTTATGTTCATTTAGCCTTATGTTTAAACATCTTCCAGTCTGCCCAATATAGTTGAGACCGCAAGTCATAGGAATCGAATAAACTACTCCTGATTTGCATGGGACTGTCATCTCTTTGTGGGTTATTTGGCAAGTTCCGTTTTTCTCTTTTATAAAAGGTACCTTGACAACCTAATGTCATTCCTGTACACAGTTGAAACTCCAAACTTTTGGGCCATCGCTTTGATGTTATGCGATACGCCATGATAGAACGGCAACACCACTCTTCTCGAACTTCCGTCGGCAACCTTTTTAGCTTCTTTCTTTCCTTTAGATAGTGACCTCATCACCTCATTTATGATGTCATCATTAAATCCGGCATCTAACAACCGATGAAGTGTTGTTGTTGTTGCCTTTTCAATCTGGTGTATGCACGTTTTCGCAATTGCGTTTTTTAGCAACGATGTTACAATGCCGCGCTTTATGGCTTTCGGATGACAACTTTTGAATGGAAGTAGGGGCTTTTGGCTTTTTTTCTTCCCGTACCTCCAGCACATTGTATCTTCTGCAATAACCAGATCTAAAAATTGCAGCTCGTTTTTTGTCGCTCGTTCCGATGTAAAGGTCAATTCAGGACAGGAGTCGACTAGGTGTCTTTTTGTGACCTCCCATTCTTTTTCGTCTTTTGTGCAAATAAGAATATCGTCAACATAACGCGTTATATATACGTTGTCTTTTCCTTTTTGTTCCATGATTGCTGCTCCCACACAGTCTAAAACGTTTAAATAAACTTCAGACAAAATGGGAGCGATCTTGGAACCAATACATATTCCGTCCTTCACTTCATCGGTTGTTAGATGCCGGATTTAATGATGACATCATAAATGAGGTGATGAGGTCACTATCTAAAGGAAAGAAAGAAGCTAAAAAGGTTGCCGACGGAAGTTCGAGAAGAGTGGTGTTGCCGTTCTATCATGGCGTATCGCATAACATCAAAGCGATGGCCCAAAAGTTTGGAGTTTCAACTGTGTACAGGAATGACATTAGGTTGTCAAGGTACCTTTTATAAAAGAGAAAAACGGAACTTGCCAAATAACCCACAAAGAGATGACAGTCCCATGCAAATCAGGAGTAGTTTATTCGATTCCTATGACTTGCGGTCTCAACTATATTGGGCAGACTGGAAGATGTTTAAACATAAGGCTAAATGAACATAAAAATAATGTAAAAAACAATGCTCCAAACTCAAAGGTCGCAAAGCATATAGATCAATGTAGCGGATGTGTACCAGAATGGAAGAAAAGTACCGTGTTAGAATTTGAAAGAAACGACAAGAAAAGACTTATTCTCGAAACATTACAAATTAATAATTCAAAAAAACTGTATAAGCAACGCATCGGTTGTTTTTTCTGATATTGAAAAAAGGTTCCTTGACGTGTGAATTTTGTCTCGCGGTATAAGATGTGTGGTGTTCGAACAATGTGCCACGTGACTGGATCGGTGGATTCTACCAAACTCTACACCGGAGTGTTATAGGACAATGTGTACCATCGGGACATTATTTAATGATTGCCTTTATTTTATTTTGGATCAACCGACAATCGATTCGGAACAGATTTGTGCACAACATCAGTTTGAAATGTCGCGCGGAAAAAGTCGTTGAAATACTGGAGGGGAAGACAAAGACGATGACGATAAACCCATAGCTGTGTTAGAGAGTCTATGTGTGTGGTGTCCTTTTTATGTGCCTCACTCTCAGGAAGTTAAATGGCGTTATACCCGCACCAGCTGGCTGCCACCATCTATACCGTCTCGGACTGAAAATGCATAGCAAATTTCTGGGCAATTATGAATTGAGCGTGAAATGCCTAAGTATCGCCAAAGTAAACATGCCACACGTTTCCCGTGCAACACAATTGCCCAGCAATTTGTTATGCGCTATTTTTAGTCTGTCTCGCATATCTGCATGCGCATACAACAAAGTTTTTTTTTTTTTGTTTTTGTTTTTTTTACAAATGTCACATCACTTGATATTTTTCACATCTGTTGCCCGAAACTTGGCCGTTTGTAAATTATAACTTACAAGGCACTAAGAAATCGGTGCATATATTGTATATACAATATATACGTGGAATAAAATTAAGATCTAGAAATGGCGTGAAAAATATCGATGGCGAAAGATGACTGGATTGAATCCGAGAAAATGTACCCGGAAACTTATTCACCGACGTCATTTTGGCTGGGATATTTTCCACATAAAGAGAGCGATCGTCCCCGGTTTTGTTCTTTAGAACGCCAACCTCGACGTTTTCGGGGCACAATAAATTACAACGCTTGAAAGCTTCCAACAAAACGGAGCGAGGAGATTAGGTGCCTGTGCCCAGTTCAGCGGCAGAACGGCCGAAATAATTCGGATTATATCGGAGAGCGATCAAGATGCGACTAGCCTAGCGCATTAATTTATTAAGCCCCACAATCACTTCTCAGTCGCTTACCAGCAGCCAGCTGTCGGATGATGTTGGGCCGTTGGAAAGGCTGCAAGCCTTCGAAGACCGGCGGTGGCATCTTTCAGCTTCGTAAAGCGTCGCACTCTTCGCAATGAAACGTCACATCGGTCAGGCCTTGCTCTTCCCAGCAGGGGCGCTCAAGGTACCCGCAGTGTAAAAGGACGGCGGCTTCCAGATTGTCGCATCAGTGTGGAATGAACGAGCAGGCAGCGCGTTCCAACGCTCGCGGCAGTGAAGACTTTTTTTTTCCCCTTCTTCCTTGTATAGCATGCCCAATATTTGTTTATTATTGTTGTGAATGCCCGATGTTGTTGTTGTTGTTTGTCTCATATGTTTTAGAGTCGAACACAGGTAGGGTGGAGACATTCTTTGCTGCACTCAGTACCGCCACGACGTGCCGAAACAGAAAAGAAATGATATAAATGAACATTAGAGGCGAAACTCTCGTCAAAGCACTGTAAGGGTCTGTCCATTAAATAACGCTAAAAGCGGGAAAAGTATAGTTTATTATCGAAATGTTAAAACTGAACTGTTATCCTCTTCACCGTACGCTCTCCTCCCCTATTTATACACAGTTGCGTACGCATTTTTGGAAACAGTGCTGCGCAGTTCATCAGCAGCGCAATCAGCGCCACCGTTTTCTCTTTTCCCTCGTCCACAGTTCTTGCCTTGCCAATAGACCGATCTCACCAAGCGTTCGGCGCATGCGTGAAGCCGTCATGACTTTAGTTCATAGGATGCAGGCGGCAGTGCCTGAGACGGCTCGTGCCGTTCCGTGCTGTGGACGCGCAGAGCTCCAGCGAGGTTGTCGCACGTGCAGAATACGTTCCCTCGATACATTGCGGCAGCGGTAGCGCATAGACGCTTTACACACGCGCCAGATTAGAGCCGCCATTGCTGACCTTCTCTTGTCTTACCGAGATACTGAGCCACTGCAACGGTCGTCGACGAGCCTCCACAAAGGCCAATGCTAAGGAGAAGGACGCAATTAAATCTAAAATGGCAATGACCTGGTCTGGAATGGTAATGACGAAGTGAAATAATCGGAATAAGAGGAAACAAAAACTGAAGGTCGGTTATGGCGGCGCCTATGAACAGCTGCTGCAAAGCTTCTTAGTTTGTGTCATCGGTCTATGCGACGAGGAACTGAGGGAGAGGAGGAGACAAGAGGGGACGTCAAAACGCCGAGCTCTGGTTGGAATGATTAGTGGGTACACCTAAAGATAGCTGCCTTTGTCTCCACTAGACTCTTTTTTTTTTTAATAATAATAATATTTTTATTTGGCTCTGTAGAGCCGCGGCACCGCGGAAACGCAGCAACCTGTACCATGAAGGCCCGCGGTGCCGCGTCTAGTAAGGCTTATTATGGGCTGATATAGTATACAAGATGCATGACGATCTTGAAATGGAGCTTGTGGTCGAGGGTGCACTCTTGGAACGCGTTCGAATGCGAGAGCCAAACGCCGGACGCCGACGTTCCGCACTCTAAAGGCCGGTTCAGACACTTGCGTTTGAGTGCGTTTGACTGCGTTGCGTCGAGTACCGAAAGCGAGTCACCGGCACATCTGTGCTTCGTATCAAGCGTGGAATCCAATTCAAGGAATCATCTTGGCACGCGATATAAGCAGCAGGGATGTCCTGGTTTCTCGCTGCCGCAACGCAGTCAAACGCAGTCAAACGCAACTGTCTGAACCAGGCTTAATAGCTTTAGGTGTACCCACTAATCACACCAACCAGAGCTCGGCGTTCTGACGTCCTCGCGCGCTCTTGTCTTCTCCTCTCTCTCTCAGTTTCTCGGTGCATTGATTTCTCGGTGACCAAAGGTTTTCCAGTCTATTGATTTTTTTCTTTTACAGGTTGTACTTGAAAATCTACACCTCATCACATCTGATTATAGTTTTAGCGAGTCAGTTTTAGATGCGAGTCTTTCTATTTGCAACTCCAGCCCTCCGCTCGCCCTCTCGCGGACGAACGAAGAACCAGAGGAGCGGGGACGGCGACGGAGATGGTGCAAGGGATTGTCAGCCTTGGTGCTGCTGTCACCGCATGGTTCTGGTCGGCCTGTTCGTGCATCGAGCCGTTTAACGGAAAAAAGCGAGCGCGTTAAAATAGGAAGTGTTATGTTCTGCTTTTCAATATTTAAAAATCAACATGCTTGTTTTCTTAACGCACGTCGACATCTTCGTCACCTTGTGTTGCTGAATCCTGGGAAATTTCTCGTAACAACTCCAAGGGACAAAAGAGATGCTGAATTTGAACGCAGGTAAAGTAAAATATAGATTTTAGAAATACTTCTTATATTTCACATACGTTCAAATTAAGTTTATTTCTGTTCATTGCAGCTAGGTTTTTCCCTCAAAAGTGAACATTTCCCACGATTCGGCAACACAGCCTCTAATATGCTCCTGCCTTGACCGCTTCATATTTGTAGTCAAATGAATCAATTTTAGCACATTGACCAGCGTCAGCGAGGAGGTGCATGGGAAATCCTGGAGAATCTGCCCCACATTACTCGATCAACTCAGTTGGCAAACTCCCACGGAGAGCGTGATCCCTACTAAGAGACGCGCTGATACACGTCAGTTTCCAATGATAACCCTTAGATTTGTAAATGCTGTTTGAAGCGTCATCCCTCTTGCCCGCTGCGGTCGTGTTTTGGACTGCTGTTGCAAGACGCGCCGCAGCGAGCAAGAAGGTTGGCGCTTCGAACAGCGTTAGCCCGGCTTAGGGGTACGAGAAGGGATCACGCTCTCCGTTGGAGTTTGCCAACTGAGTTCCTCTGTTTCTTTATTTAAACCAGAAGTCTCGAATGCCGGAGCAAAAGGCGACCAAAGCCGCCTTTTGCTCCAGCATATCTCTCTCCCTCTCTCCCTCTCTCTCTCTCTCTCCTCTCTCTCTCTCTCTCTCTCTCTCTCTCTCTCTCTATATATATATATATATATATATATATATATATATATATATATATATATTGTGAGACTTGGGAAGGATTGTTTTAATGGGGTGATAGTTGATCTTCTTCCTCTTCCTTCACCACAGTTACTCCCCCGTGCAGAAAGCGCCGGAATCCGGCGTAAAGCCTGGTTCACATGCAGCGGTTTTGGCCCTAGAGCGGCTCGATTTCTGCCGTCGCGGCGCTCTGGCCAGCACCAGCGATTGAGCGGCACGAGCGCCGCGACGGCAGAAATCGCGCCGCTCTAGGGCCAAAATCGCTGCATGTGAACCAGGCTTTAGGGTGCAGGATGGTGGTAACGCTTGAGGCGTGCAACATGAACGATGTCAGTTTGTTTTGATCGATGGTCAGAATGTGGTGAAACCGGGGCAACCTCGTAGTTGGTCGCGGAGACTCGGCGAAGTATTTGGTATGGCCCCTTGAACTTTGTCTGCAGCTTATCGCACTTGCCTGGCACTCGAGACGGTGTCCATAAGAGTACCTCTTCACCCACTGTGTACTCGACTGGAGTATGAGTGTCGGAATAGCGGAGAACTTGCTCTTGTTGACATCTTAATGTGCAAATGCGTGAAAGTTGGCGAGCTTCTTCCCCACGACATAATATGTCTTCAGCGTAACTATCAAGGGATGTGTCATCAAGGTAGGGCAAGAGAGTGTCCATCGTTGACAGGGGTTCACGTGCGTATAAGAGATAATATGGTGAATAATTGGTGGTAGCTTGGCGACCGGTGTTGTATGCGTATGTGACGTAGGGTAGAATGGTGTCCCAATTGTCGTGACCCTCTGCGATGTACATAGAGATCATGTCGGTCAATGTGTGATTTAGGCGTTCAACGAGGCCGTTTGTTTGAGGGTGGTAAGCGCTTGTGATATGATGGACAGTGCTCGTGAGGCCGCAAAGCTCATTGAGGACTTTTGCGACGAAGGGAGTGCCGCGGTCGGTAATAATGGCTTGCGGGGCTCCGTGCCGGAGCAGGATAGAATGCAGGAAGAAGTCAGCGACTTCAGAGGCTCTAGCGGCTGACACTGCTTTGGTTTCAGCGTATCGGGTAAAGTAGTCTATGGCCACTATTATCCATCGGTGGTTCTGTGCCGAGCGGGAAAAGGGCCTAAGAAATCGATACCAAGGCGTTCAAAGGGATGATTTGGTGGGGGAATGGGTCTCAGGACTCCAGCAGGCTTGGTCGATGTTTTTTTCTTCGTCTGGCGCTGGTGGCATGCCCTGACATATTTGTTAATCGAGCGGTGCATACCATTCCAGAAGTATTTTTAGCGTGTTCTGAAGTATGTCTTGGCGAATCCTAGATGACCAGAGGTTGGGTCATCGTGATTTGCTTTTATGATTTCCTTTTGGAGACGGCGGGGGACGACGAGTAGCCAGGGTCGTCCTTGTGGCTCATAGTTTCTTCTGTATACAAGACGCCGTTGTGAAGTTGGAAGAGCGGGGCGCGACGCTTGATGCGTGGGGTGGTGGAGGGCGTGCTGATTCCTTGAAGATACTGAATTAATGGTCTTAGTGCACCAGCTTCCAGCTGACAGGAGTGTATATCGACGCTATTTAGCGTGGCAGTGGCAGTGGTATCGAGTGTAGAAGGATGCTTCGGACCAGGTGTGTTAGAAGGAAGTGGGCATCCGGAGAAGCTGTCAGCATCAAGATGTTTCCTGCCTGATTTGTATACAACTGTAAAATCGAATTCCTGTAGTTTCAGGGACCATCGGCCAAGTCGTCCCGAGGGATCCTTGAGAGTAGCTAACCAGCAAAGTGCGTGGTGATCTGTTACTATCCGGAAGGAAGAGCCGTAGAGGTATGGGCGAAACGTTGAGATTGCCCAAATAACGGCCAAGCACTCTTTTTCTGTGGTGGAAAAGTTTCTTTCAGACTTGGTAAGAGTACGGCTGGCATATGCAATGACGCGCTGTGTGTCGTTGACGACCTGAGCGAGGACAGCCCCAATGCCGTGGCCGCTGGCGTCTGTTCTTACTTCAGTGTTCGCACCTTCAATGAAATGACCGACGATAGGAGCGGATGTTAGGGTTTTCTTGAGCGTGGCAAAAGAATCTTACTGGGCAGTAGTCCAGTTGAAGGGGACCCCAGTACGTAGCAGCTGGTTAAGTGGTTCGGCAATATCTGAGAAAGCCCGTATAAACTTGCGAAAATATGTGCATAAACCCAGAAATATCTGCACATCTTTAATTTTTTTCGGGACTGGAAATTCGGATACTACCTGTATTTTTTCAGGATCCGGGCGTACTCCCTAAGAATTAACGAGATGGCCCAAAACACGAATTTCGCGGGCTCCAAAAGTGCACTTTTTGGAGTTTAGTTGTAACCCAGCAGCACGGAAGCAGCCAAGAACCTGACGGAGCCTCTGTAAGTGGTCGGTGAATGTGGTTGAGAAGACGACAACATCATTGAGATAACACAAGCATATGTTCCACGTTAGTCCTCTCAGCAAGGAGTCCATCATGCGCTCGAAGGTTGCGGGCGCATTAGAAAGGCCGAAAGGCATTACGTTGAATTGGTAAAGACCTTGAGAGGTGATGAAAGCAGTCTTGGGTTTATCGGTATCGGCAAGCGGAATTTGCCAATAGCCACTGCGCAGGTCCATTGATGAGAAATAAGAGGAGCCTTGTAGAGTATCGAGCGTGTCATCAATTCTGGGTAGCGGATAGACATCTATTCGGGTGACTTTGTTCAGTTTGCGATAATCGACACAAAAGCGCCAGGAGCCGTCTTTCTTTTTTACTAGCACGACCGGAGAGGACCACGGGCTGGATGATGGCTCAATAACATTTTTCTTAAGCATGTCATCGATCTGTTGTTGAATGCTGCGACGTTCAGCGGCGGCAACCCTGTATGGTCTACTCCGAACGTGTGGTGTGTCACCGGTGTCAATGTGATGCTGCACAATTGGTGTACGTGGCAGTGTATCAGTGCCGAAGTCAAACGTGTCACAGTACCTCGTAAGGAGTTGAGCTAAACTTCTCTGCTGTTGTGTCGCCAGGTTCGAGACTATCATGTTTGTGACTTGTTGGGAGAAATCGGTGAAGATCGTGGTAGCAGGACTTAATATAGCATTAGACAGGGTCGTGAAAGTGTCTTCTGTATGGAAGTTGAAGTTAGCAATACGGCTATGACGGGGAAGGTTTTGCGGCTGGGACGAGGCATTTGTGATCCATACATGAAGTTTGCCTTTTGTTACTGATGCAAGAGAATGGGGAATTACTACACCTTTTTGGACAAAAGTAGTGGCAAGTGGCTGGATCAGACCGAATGATGTTTCGAGAGTCTTGCTTGGGATAAGGTCAGCTGCAACGGCTGTCTTTGGTGGTAGGACCAAATCCTCTTCAAGTTGAAGAACAGCAAGAGTCGAATTGAGGGGAGGGTGGGCATAGTCAGAATCCGTCAGGTGAAGTTCACGGCTAGCACAATTAATAAATGCGTCAGCGGACGACAAAAAGTCCCAGCCGAGGATAACGTCGGCGATGCAGTTGCTGAGCACTGTAAATATTACGGTGTAATGACTTTGACCAATGCGTATAGGGAGGGTACAATAACCAAGCGGTTGAACAAGGTCACCGTTTCCCATACGCAGCAAGTGTCCGACGGTTGGAGGTGTGAGCACCCGATGCAAGTGAGAGCGAACACGCTCTGATAAACACGACTTAGAGGCTCCCGTGTCGACTAACGCGTTAAATTTGTGTCGTCCAATTTCTACTGTAATCGTCGACGGTGTTACGGCAGGAGGATTTGCGGCGTATGGAGTACGTGCAGCCTGACCTCCGGTGTCGATGCAGGCTGCTCTCTTCAGTTTGACGGCGGGGAAGTCGATGGGGCGGCGTCGTTGAGTGGTGATATAGATCGGCGACGAACTGGATACAGGGACAAGGATCGACCGCGGCGGTTCTGGGATGTGAAGACGGGACTCTGGGAGCTGCGGGTGGAGGGATGGTCGCTGTCTTCATAGGTCGGTGAACGGCGTGTTGGGAAGCGAGTGAGCGTAGGTCCGTCGGTGGTCCGGCTTTCCGGGAATACGGTGCTGTCGTGAGGATTGTCGGTGCGGTGAGTACGGCCGAATGTAGAGTGGTGGTAGCCAGCGTCATGCAGCCGCCGACGGCAGTAGCACAGAATGTGGCCAGGTGTATGGCAATAGTAGCATATTGGTCGGTGGTCCTCGGTTCTCCAGATGTCTGTTCTACGACGCGGTTGATTTCGTTGGGCTGGCGGGTCCGTACTGGGGAACGTCTGGTAGGCGCAGAGCGAGGTGACTGCGGGTGCCGCTGGTGAGTAAGCAGGTGGCGTGGCCGTCAAGGGGTGCAATGCAGCACGCATCTCGTTCTGAATCGTAGTTCGGAGACTTTGGAGTTCCCCGTGGGACTGCAGACCATCGTGAGTTGTCTGTAGCTGCGCCTTAAATTCTTGCAGCTCCTCGCGAATGATGGTGCGTATCAGTGCAGTCAAACTGTTGTCGATTGGAAGGCTGTGGGCCACTTCGGGAAAGCGATCAAAAGGACGTTTTAAAATTTGAGCGCCGTCGAGTTCTTCGTATTTCCTGCATTCTGCAACAAGGATGGTGACGGTTGCAGGTGACTTCGGGGCGACGATCGAAAAAAGCTCATATGATAGTCCTTTCAGCAAATGACGGACCTTGTCGTCCTCGGTCATCTGGGGGTCTACTCACCGGCAGAGGCGTAGAACATCCTCGATGTAGGCGGTTGAGGACTCAGCTTTAATTTGGTAGCGTCGGAGCAATTGGTCCCTCGCTTGTTGTTTCCGATGTTCAGGTTTGCCGAACGCTTCGGCAAACGGGGCCTTGAACCCATCCCAGGAGTTGATGGTGTCTTCGTGGTTGTCGAACCAACGAAGTGCCGTGGCTTTCTGAAAAAACACGACATTGGCAAGTTTGAAAGAATCGTCCCAGTTGTTGTGGTGACTCACCCGTTCATAGTTCTTAAGCCAGTCATCGACATCCTCGTCTGAAGTTCGGAGAATGTTGGAGGATCCCGCTGACGGTGTTTCACCATAAGGTTAGGGGTGACCCGTTGCGTGATGGTTTGGTCGGTGTCGTTCCCATTTTCTTCGGGCATGGTTAGTCGCGCAGTTCGGCCGCTGCGGAGCTCCAGGATGTTAGCGAGAGGTGGGGAAATTGTTCGCACCTCCACCAACCTGTGAGACTTGGGAAGGATTGATTTAATGGCTTAATGGATTTAATGATTTAATCCTGGGTGGCGGGCTGGCAGGCGCGCTCGCGTACGGGTTTTAACCTTTCTGCACAGCCGTGCACGCCACCCAGGATCAGATTTTTGTGTGCAAATAAATATTATTATTATAGCTGATCGAGCAATGGCAGTCTCGGGAGAGAGAGAGAGAGAGAGAGAGAGAGAGAGAGAGAGAGAGAGAGTGAGTGAGTGTGTGTGTGTGTGTGTGTGTGTGTGTGTGTGTGTGTGTGTGTGTGTGTGTGTGTGTGTGTGTGTGTGTGTGTGTGTGTGTGTGTGTGTGTGTGTGTGTGTGTGCGTGTGTGTGTGTGTGTGTGTGTGTGTGTGTGTGTGTGTGTGTGTGTGTGTGTGTGTGTGTGTCACACATACAAAGTGGGATGATATATGTGCTATAAATCATACAAAACAAAGGGAAAACGAAAAGAAAAAGGAAGGAAGGATGAGAAGGATCAGGATGGGAGAGCGAGTGACAGTTAGTAATAATGTCTACCGTTTCTGGGAATCTATTTAAAAATTTAGGAATTTTGTTTTCTGGGAATCTATTTAAAAACTTAGGAACAAAAGTTGAGACCCATAATTTGTGCGAATATTTTCTTGACCATATTTTTCATGACGTAATTTATAGGTTGTGGTTTTCTGCGATAATTTTCTAGAAATAGAGACTCGCTGTTTTTAAATTCTGTGTAAATTTATAGAGCCACTTTCAAGTACTAATGTTGTTGGATGGAAAGAATATTGGGCTTCAGAAAAGAAGCAGCAGTATGGGCGTAACTATTCTAGATTATCTATGCACCGGATAGCTTTGTTCTGTAGGACTAGTAACTTGTCAAGGTTAGTTCCTGTTGTTGCTCCCCAACAGTAGTTAAAGGGGGACCAGCAGAAATATTCTTCAGCCTGGCGGAAAGTCCTCCTCGCCCTCTTTTTTAGGGGCGAAGCTCCTTAGGGGCTAGCCATGTCCGTATGTCCGTCCGCCGTCAGGTGCTCGTGCTCCTGCTCGTGAGCTCACGAGCAGGAGCACGAGCACCCGACTGCTGGTCCCCCTTTAAGATGGGAGTGTAACAATGCATAATAAATGACGTTTTAACCAACAAAGCAGGAGTAGCCTAAAGGCCTGTTCACACATACAGCGGAGCGCTAAGTTAGCGCTACGTGAGCGCTCGAAGGAGCGCTCATGTGGCGCTTCCTAGCGCGTGACTTTGTTCTAATATAGCGCATGATTGGCGCTTTGGTAGCGCCTTGTTAGCTCTTCAGTAGCGCCGTGTTAGCACTCCAGTAGCGCTTCTTGTACCGCGGTGCTGCGAATTAGCGCGTGCACTGCGGTTCCGGTTCCTGTGGTTGGGTGTGCACAAACAGCACCATGGCGGACATGTGGGACGCTGAAATAGAAACGCGACAAATGCTCTTACATACGCAATTAGTGCATATGTGTGTGGACGACTTAACGCCCAGGAGAGCCTTCTGGGTGCGCGAAATCTTTCGACACCGAGATACCGGCGGGTATCCGGCGAACTTTGTTCCCATTCCGAGTGACCGAGACACAGAGCTCTTTCGAATGTGATTATTTTTTAACTGCGTGTGTTTGAAACGAGGGTCAAGCATATCGAATAGAAACCGATGAGATCGTACCCAACCAATTAGTCACTCAGAGTCCATGACTCTGGATCGCCTGCCCGACCCTTTGCTTGGAGAGCGGCTCTTTTACTTCCTCTTCTTTCAATGCCAAAGGAAAAACAACAACAACGAAATCGCCCCGCACGCGCTGTTCCGCAGCAGCATGCACGGCACAAGGAGCGTGAGGGCGCTAACAGAGCGCTTCAGAGCGCTGCTGAAGCGCTAACCGGGCGCTACGTCACGCGCTAGGAAGCGCCACATGAGCGCTCCTTGGAGCGCTCACGTAGCGCTAACTTCCCAGGCAGCACAAGACGTCGAGATGACGCCGAAATAAGGTCCTAGACGTTGGGCGACGTACGTCCACATGAGAGGTTCCGACAACGTCAGACACGCGACGTAGTGACAACGTCATAAGCTTCACCTCGACGTCTTCAACAGTAATCGACGTCTGTTCGACGTCTTGTATGAGAAGTTCTTTGAACGTCGAGCAGGAGACGTCACAACAATGTCCTGAGCTACACGTTAACGTCTTCGACATTAATCGACGTCAGTTCTACGTTTTCTCTAGGAAGTTATTTGAACGTCGAGCACGAGACGTCCCAACAATGTCCTGAGAAGCACCTTGACGTCATCGACATTATTCGACGTCAGTTCTACGTTTTTTTAGGGAGGTTCTTCGAACGTTGAGCGCGAGACGTCCCAACAATGTCTGAGCAACACCTTGACGTGATTGGCAATAATAGACGTCAGTTCTACGTTTTCTCCGGGACGTTCTTTGAACGTGGAGCACGAGACGTCCTAACAATGTCCTGAGCAACACCTTGACGTCATCGACATCATTCGACGTTATTTCTACGTTTTCTCCGGGAACTTTTTCGAACGTCGAGCGCGAGACGTCCCAACAATGTCTGAGCAACACCTTGACGTCATTGGCAATAATAGACGTCAGTTCTACGTTTTCTCCTGGAAGTTCTTTGAACGTGGAGCACGAGACGTACCAACAATGTCCTGAGCAACACCTTGAAGTCATTGGCATTATTCGACGTCATTTCTGCGTTTGTTTGGGAGGTTCTTCGAACGTTGAGCGCGAGACGTCCCAACAATGTCTGAGCAACACCTTGACGTCATTGGCCTTAATAGACGTCAGTTCTATGTTTTCTCCGGGAAGTTCTTTGAACGTTGAGCGCGAGACGTCCCAAAAATGTCTAAGAGAACATCTTGATCACCCTGAACAAGCGCCTTATAGAGCCCAAGGTGTTGTCATATCACTTTTAAAATTTTTCATCAATGTCAGCCTTTTTGATACTGTGCATGCAATCAACCTTTCAACCTGGCTGAGCTGCAGAAATCTCTTACAATAATATCATTCCCGTGATTGTTGTTTTAGCAGGAATGGCTTAAAAAGCCGAGAATTCATAACAGCAAAAACCAGGATTTAGCTCGAAGTCAGCGGGGCTGTTTATAGCATTTTTAGCGTTTCTAACTTGATAGCAGCGTCTTTGAAGCTGTACGGGAATGATAATAATGTAAGAGATTTCTGCAGCTGAGCCAGGTTGAAGGGTGGACAGCATGCACAGTATCGAAAACGCTGTCATTGACAAGAAATCTTAAAAGTAATATGGCAGGTCCTTGGGCACTACAGGACGCTTGTTTAAGGTGACTCCGAATTACACCTAAGACTGTGTATCCATAGAAGTGGCAGAAATTACCAATCACTAGAGAGCTGAAGGAACACCGTTCCCATGATTCCTGGAGTGCGGGACGGGGTGCTTGGGGGATTAAAAAGGGGCGATGCAATGATTTTTGCATTTTTCGCAAATACCGCTTAGAACGGATCCCTGACGTTAATGACCTGTGAAATACCCGTTCGTTTTTCACCACACGCAATTGAAGTCGCAGAAAAAAATAAAGAAAACGAGCAGAGTTCACCCCCTCAACTCGCAGCCAGAACAAGCGGCCACGTGATCTGGAGCCGATTATATGCCTCCAATGTTGATCATAGCCATGCGCTGGGGTTGGCAAGGCACTGCTGGCACGCGCTGAGTTCTAGACATTGTTATGGTTCGGCGGTTGTCGTCATTGCAGCGATTGGACACAGGACACTACCCGAATGCTTGTCGAGCTATCGATTATCACGAGCCCAAATTGAGTGCCCACGCCATGCTCGGGTCCAATCTACAGGCCGCATTCAAATATCGTCACTGGGCGGTACTGCTACCGCCCAGCTACGTCACCAGGTTTTGCGAAGGAGAGATTGAATGAAAACACTCGGTTTTGTCCTCGAAATTACAGCGCAGCAAAGGAGATTCTTGGTCAGTGGCGCTGCGTGCGAGTATCCTTCAGTCCCACTAGTGCCAGTAAGCTCGAGTAAAGTGAAAAACATTCCAATTGAATATCGTTGCACCGCCCCTTTAAGCAAATGGTCTATTCCGTCCGAATATACATGCTTTCGCGAACATACTTTCGAGCAACAAAGCCGGATCCGGTTTACTCCATTGTTCCACGGTGACCCAAATCGAGACCGTTATCCATTGACATCCCGTTCAGTCTCGACGTATGCTCGGTGTTTTATGGTCGTTAAATGGGACCTTATTTCAACGTTGACTTAACATTATCACAGACGTACGCTCAACATTTTATGTCGTTAAATCGGACGTTATGATATCGTTAATATGACGTTCTCAATTGACATCCCGTTCAGTTTAGACGTATATTCGACGTTTTATGGTGGATAAATGGGACATTGTTTCAATGTTGATATAACGTAACCAATTAGTTATGTCGACGTAAAATCCACGCTTTTTTCCAGACATTAGCCTTTCCATATTACGTCGAAGGGACCTGACGTTCAGACTTTCGACGTTCTTTCGTCATGTGGTTCCTGACGTCATCGACTTTCTTTCGACGTTTTTCCAACGTATCTGAGCTGCCTGGGTTAGCGCTCCGCTGTATGTGTGAACCGGCCTTAACTCTACTCAAAATGTCGATAGATTGGGAAATCTTTGAACGAAGGTGTTTCACATGTTGAGACCAAGTTAAACTCTCATCAAACCAAATACCAAGAAACATATGCGACCTAACGTTTTCTAAAATTGTACTTCCAAACTTTACGTTTATTTCATAGTTAATAGGTTTATTTTTAGGCTTAAAAATAATATATTTTGTCTTGCCAGTGTTCGACTGAAGTTTGTTGGACTGTAACCATAGCGATAAATTATTTAACCATTTGACATAGTTTCTAGCTTCATTAGGTTTGAATCAGAAAAAAATACATTCGTGTCATCTGCGTACAAAATATTATCTTGTGTATGTGGCAGATTTACAATATCAGTATACAATAGAAATAACAATGGACCAGGAATAGGACCTTGTCGTACACCAGTAATTGTTTCAAGCTGAGAACGCATGCCATTTCTGAACGTATATTGAGAACGTGCACTACGAATCAGTGCCAATGCAGTGCCTCTGATTCCATACATTGGCAATTTCGTTAACAGAATATCGTGCTTTGATCGAGTAACGTTGAACTACAGTGCACTAGAATACAGTATAATGTTGGGACCAGAGCGGCTCGCGTGAGGCGTGTGGTGTAGATCGCGATAGGTGTCGACACCGGCGCATCGGCAGTAGGGTCAGTATGGTGGTGGTTGTGCGCGTGCTCCGCGTGCACGAGCACGCGCGGCTGCATGTGCAGGCTGCAGCGACTTTCTGCTGCCCTGTCCACTGCAGCGCCGCATTAGTGTCGACAGGCGCAGCCTCAGAAGCTCCAATTGCCAAGTCGCGCCGGTCGAAGCCAGAGCCGTATATGTAGAGAGTGTGGCCATTCATTGGGAAGTATAGGAGACAAATGAGGAGGCGCCATTGACCGAAAGCGGGCTGGGCGGGTTCACAACTGTGAATGCGAAAAAATGCACAACTCTTATGAGTTGTGAATGCTTTCGCATTCACAACTCATAAGAAGTGCTTAGGTGTACCTCGAGCACTCTCAGAGATAGGGGGTGTACAGGGGTACACCCCTTGTCGCATATGTAACACTTCAAAACTACATTTCGACGTTCTGTCCACCGACGTCAAGCTAGCGATACCAACTTTTACGAGCGGCTTGATAGTCGAGCGATACAACTTATTAAAATAGCTAATGTACTCATTAAAGGCTACAGTAAGACAATAAAGTTTTTTCTGGCCCTGCTGCAAAACCTCAGTGATTTTTTTGTATTTTTTATAAGCACATTAGCTATTTAGTACGTTATAAACGTATAACTTATATCCAACAGCTGTCAAGCCGCTCGTAAAAGTTGGTATCACCAGCTCGACGTCAATGGACAGAACGTCGAAATGTAGTTTTGGGATGTTACATATGGGACAAGGGGTGTACCCCTATACACCCCCTATTTCTGAGAGTGAGCCTTTTCCGCTTACGCCTTCTCCGCACGAATGGGGTGGCCGGAGAAGAGTAGACCTTTTGCGAAATTCCCAAGCGCCAGGGAGCATGCTCCGAGTGTAGTTACACGCGCTGCACGTGCTGGCGTCAGCAGTAGTAGCTTTTCTAAAGCAAATGTCTAAAACAAATGGCATTTGCACGCGCGCTTGTCAACGCTTTATTTTGGTGTTTTACTTCGAATCTTTTATACGGCGTAGGCGAGCGCGTGTGGCGCGTGTCCATACATTCCCATCATTCTCCTTGATGCTTGGGTAATTTAGCAATAGGTCTGTTCGTGCGCTTCAGGATCCCGAAGGCCATGATGGAATACGTCTGTTTCGAAGCACAGCGTCTAGATGGAGCTTCACCGTGCTCTATGGAACACAGTTTTGAAACGAATATATAGATGGCGTTCCAAACGACGGGAAGCTCGGGAGGCCGAGAGGCGGACTGAAGGGAGTTCGACAACTGGGGTAATCTAGTAATGTTGATCCAAGCGTACAGGGTAGGGCTTGACGTTAGGGGTACGCTCCGCCGGCTCATTTTCAATTTCGAGCCGTGTACAAGGATAGCATTTCTTGCCCCGTAACGCCCACTACAAAGTTTTTTTTATAAACATTTCGCGTCACGGCTAGATTATAATGAATTCGAGCGTCAATCTTATAACCACGTTATGCCTCTAAAAATAAGCTTACAAAGTAAAGTTTTTTTTAGTTAACTGGCTAAGTAATTCACCGGTTCACCTCTTTCTGAACTGCCCATGGTCCCCAACTTATCCCCAGGGCTAAAAAAACTAATGCAAGATTTTTTTTTAAAAGTATTGTTTTATTAAAAATGTCACCCTGTGTATCTCTCGTTTATATGTAGTGGCTGTGGAATTAAGGTAATGTATATTCGTAGACATCTCTAGACAGCCTTTAGTGACTCGTACTGAATTTCCTGTGGACGCCCCATTTTTATCTACTGCCTCTTTTGTTTCACAAACAAAGCGCACACGTTCGTGCTCCGTTTGTTAATTTATCTTCGAAGTAGTTTCAAACAGAACGACGACTAAGCAGCATTTGGACTTTCCCAATATAGATTGAGCACAAACAAGTTGTGATTATTGCGAGGCGTCAATAACAAACCACTCGAAATCTGGTGGTGAAAGTCTCGAAGCTTGATGTAAATAAAGACACTAGATACGTACAACATGTTCAACTGTAAGAACAATATTATCGTCAAAATAACAGTGAAGAAAGATAATCTGATGCCCAGTCGTGGGGAGACTCGAGTGTTGGTGACTCTCAATGCATGATGTTTCGCGTAGCCGCGGTGCAAAAATAGAAACGAAATATTTATTCATTTATAAATACTGCAATCGCTGGTTGGGATTCTAGCAGAGCTTCAATAATGAGAACCTATTATTTAACGAGAAAAATAAGCAATCATTATTTTTTGTCGCTCATAATAAAATCTGTACAGCAACTCCTTCCCTCGCTCGATTATCTGGCAAATGTCGCAGCAGAGCCGCCCCTGATCTAACAAGAGGTCGCACGGAGTTTACCTGGTGACCTTCGGAGGCCATCTGCACCACACGCATGCGCGACTTATTCGTCCTTCGAGAAGGAAGTTTGAGACGACAAGAAGAATGAAAGGTGTTGTCATTTTAAGAGACCGGTGCAGATAAGAAAGTTTGCGCAGTCGATGGCATGTACAGATGCAAAGACGCCGACATTAAAGGGATACTGAACCGAAATTTGGATTTCACGAAATAAGGCCGCAGATGCGTTGAACGGGACACTACGAACTCCAAAACATCACTCATACATCGATATCTCAAACGGATGGCCGTACTTTTGGAGAAGAAGGGCGCGATCAAGCCAGATCTTTGACGTCATTGTCCCCCTGTATAATTTGAGAATGAGGGGATGTGGCCTCGCTTCCCTCCTCCTCGCTTCGGTTCACCAGCTCGACGGGACGTAGCGAGGAGGAGAGGGAATGAGAATCGTGACGTGACTATTGTCTCGTCTGCCTCGTCGGCCGTGTTCAATCGCGCACTTCTTTTCCGGGGGATCGGTGGCCGAGTGGGCTAGCAACAGACCTTCACAGCATAAGGCGATGTCGCCGGTTCGCCATGCAGATGTTGACACGAGGCCTGTGGGGGAATACTTCTCCGAGGCTGTCCGTTATATTGTCGAAGTTTGGAAGGTTTGATCAAATGTCCCGGAGTGGTTACCAACAATGAAAAAATGTTTAATATACATTTTTGTTAACCATGCCACGTCAGTCGGTAAGCGATTAACGGCATTTTTACATTACTGTACTTTTTGGTTGCACTATGTCAATGTCGGCAATAAAGAAAAAAAATCGGTGGCCAAGTGGGCTAGCGCACACCAGCTCGGAGCACGTGGAGCGAAAGCTCGCGCTGCAGAACCCATGGATCCTGGGTTCAGTCCCCACCCCTGCCCGTTTCGATCTGGATGAGCCGTTTCCCCGAGACGATTGACGTACCCTCCGTGATCGAATTTGGCTACGCACTCGTACTCGTAGCCTCCATACCCCGCAGAAAGGCGCGCTTGACCAGGCAGCTGCGGCTTGGCTTAATTTGGAATAAAATGATTGAAAACATTTTTATTGTCAATATTTCTTTTGAGGAGCATGCTGGTGCTGTAAGCACGTTGAATTCTACGGCTCTGGCAAATTGAATCAAGATCATGCGAGATGTTCCCTTGGCAACGTTTACGGAACGAAACGCACAACTAAAATCGGTCCGTGCAGCTAGTTCTCAGTGTACGCTATACTACTGCGCATTGCGTACGTAAGAGCCAGCAACGCTACACGAAAACTGTCTAATGTAGGCATGTAAACAGGGTTGGTTTGGGGAAATGTCACACTAACTTTTCGCAAGATCGAAGTTAGTTTTATGGAGCACTGCATGCGAGAACCGGCTTTCCCACGCTGCCATGTATCTTACGGCGAAGCTTATGGTGTATTCACACGACGGAGATGTCTTCCACACAGAGAAGCGAACGTCATTGCGCTTCGAGGTCAGCTGCGCCACGTCACGGATGCTTGGTCATCCCCGTACTCCGCCGAGAAGCGAGGATTGCCCCATCGTTACGGCAAGAAAATAAGATGGCGTCGAACAACAAGTTCGATAGAGTGTGCAAAAAACATGTGGGAAGCTTGAAGTCGTCGCCTTCTTACACCAACAGTGTCAAAGTTGACAATGTCATACTGCTCTTGTGGTGTACTCAGACGACGTAGATTTTTTCCAGGTAAAGGAATATACGTCACCGTGTCTTGGCTCTTGGGGCTACGTGGGTCACGTCACCGACGCTTTCTAATCCCCGTACTCTGCAGGGAGCCGATGAAAATCTGTTCCTTTCCTATACAGATTGCCTTATATCGCTCCGGCGATAAAGGAAAATGGGGTCGAACGATGAGTTCGATTAGTTTTTTTATGTTCGCGAAAAGCATGGTGGATGCTTGAAGTCGCTGCATTCTCAGCCAACAAAGTCAAAGTTGAAAGTCTGACGATGCTCCTATTTCCGTCGATGAAAGAAAAATTAATCCTAATATCAGACTGTAAATCTTCCCGCTGTTGATGCAAGAAGGCGACGACTTCAAACTTCCACCGTGATTTTTACACACAATATCAAACTTTTTGTTCGACGCCATATTATTTCCTTGACGGAACGGTGGGACAATCCCCAGCTCTCGGCTGAGTGGCGTATAGTACGTTGACCAGCAAGCATTCGTGACGTGGCGCATGTGACTTCGAAACGCGATGACGTCCACTTCTTTCTGTGTAGAAAACCTTTGTGCTAACGCACCGTAAGTAATTTGCTGTTAGATGTTTAGGCAGTGGAAAGTTAACTACCCCAAGAAGCGCCTGGTGTCTCCGACTTGGGCGAGAAATTTAGCACGCCAGTATGATGCTCATCCAGATCGAAACGGGCGGCAATGTGGCTCGAGTCAATGATTCCTGGGTTCTGTGGCGGAAGTTTTCTCTCCGCGTTATTCTCCTGACAAAAGTCAAATTTGGGGGTTTTACGTGCCAAACCAACGACGGGCATCTGGCACGCCCCAGCGGAGGACTGAGGACTAATTTGGACCACCTGGCGATCTTTTGACGTGCAACCGAAAGCTCGGTTACACGGCGCCTCCTCCGCAATAAGCCTCCGTCAGATTGCGGGCACCTCGGCCGGGATTCGAACCCGCCACATGGGGATCCGTAGGTTATTCTCCTGACGTGTTTTAGTTTGAAGCCAAATGTGCTAATGAACATGCGCTTGACTCGTTCAGCAGTTGGAAGAGCAATGGCCGGGCTAGAGTGAACAGGCCTGATCTCTTACGGCCTTTGCACGGGGAGTAGTTGCCACATGCATGCGGCGGCAGCTCGAAGGGTTTGCTGTAACCGTTTACCCTTCCGACAGCGCTTTAATTCCTTCTGAGAGGCACTTCCTCCTCACCGTGTTGGAGAAGTTTCTAGAGTTAATTAGGCCCACAGGTCATGAGTTGGAGAAGTTTCTAGAGTTAATTATGCCCACAGGTCCTGAGGCCGGCTGCCTGCAGGGACTTATGCGGAGCACCTCTTTCTCTTCGTCTCCTAAAGAAACAAGTTTGTATAAACAAGCACTTAATTATCGCACGCCGAAGTTTAGTATTTCAATCGCCTCACTACAGTTATTTCAAAAAAGTATAATGGCACATATTTTCAATCGCAGTGGTAGGAGAAAAGTTGTTCAGGATTGCTCATGCGGTGTTGGGCATGGTAGTGTGGCCGCACCCCTAAGTGGCTAAAGAAGTCCCAATGCTCCTAGGCGAGAGTGAAGGCCGCAAGGAAAACCGCTCTCTAGCCTGGCCATGGAAGAACATGGCCGGGCAGCACTGAGCATCTCGCTTGATTTTATTTCGCAATACTGATTGTGGGCGAACGAAAGAGAAGCGCGAGGAAACTTCCCGAGTTGTGATTTTGGTTCGGTTTGCTAGAACAGGGTCTCAGCTGAGACTGGGTCACGGACTGGGTGAAAGAAAGCACTGCAAAGGCTGGGGCGGGTAAGCGTCATGAGACGCGGCTCGAGTCCCGCTCAGCTCGTGCGCTGACTTTAGTAGTGCTTTCAAGGTATATGTACATTGGTGCTTTCTTTTCCCCAGTCTCAGCTGAGACGCTGTTTCAAGCAAGTCGGCCGTGGCTGCTTATCATTAGTTGCAAAGGACAAGAGTCAAGGTGGGTGTAAAGCGCAAAGTGGAAGCTTGGAGCCGTCGCATTATTAAACCAACCCCGTGAAAGTTGATTGTCTGATATTAATCGTATTTCAATAAATAAAATCAAAATTAATTCAAAGAAAGACTACCTAGGGAGGGTTTCGCCCATATGCAACGCTTTTGACAGCGCATTTCATGCGAAAGGGTTTTATTAGACCCTTTTCCTGAGCGTCAAATTTCAGCCACGATGACTTTTTTTTTTTTTTTTGCCTTACCGTGAGGTTCAGTGACTGCGTTTTGGAAATAACCGTTTACGTGAGTTGTCTACGAGTAGAGTAGCGTTGAAACTGAAGATCTCGAAACCCTGCTCGATGGTGTACAAAACAGAACCGGCGCGGTTGGAAAGCTGAAAGCTTAAAAAATGTTTCTGTTTATCTTGGAGTGAAGCGGAAGAAATTCCACTTCGTCGTCGCAATCGTATGCTGTTCAATATTAGTACCTTTCGTGGTATCGGAACATGATGGGCAGCATTGAATAGGTTATTTATAAGCACTATTTTCGCGGACTTGCTCGTGACCCAATTGGAACGCGATTATAGCCTCTTTTTTTTCCCGCAAGACTAACTATGATTTACCGCAAGAACCAGGAAGAAGCGTGAGAAAATATTCGAGACAAGAATCCTCTGCGTCAGGGACAGAATCAGCGCCATTTTTCCTGAACTTCTCAACCCTGAATTTCAGCCACCTTTCAAAAGATGGCGCAGGTGCGCGTCATCTGCTACAACATAAGTCCTTTTTGATATTTAGGACAATTAGCGCGCTTTCAAAAAATTATAATCGCGGAAAGGGATTTTAAATAGAGCGAAAAAAGCTCTAATTAAAGACTCGTTGTTTAAATAGCTGTCCTCTTCTCTGAAACCGGCTTCTTGCGTACGGAGTAGAGCTTTAAAATAGTCCCATGATTTAAAATTATTTTAAACATATCTAAATATGAATACGACCAAACCAGCTTTACAGAGAACCAACCTAGTTCCTCTAGCATACAGTTTAAAAAAATATATATATCAGATGCTAGACTTCTATTTGAGAAAAACCAAAAAC
The DNA here is from genome assembly GCA_013358835.2 of Ixodes persulcatus. Lineage (NCBI taxonomy): Eukaryota > Metazoa > Arthropoda > Arachnida > Ixodida > Ixodidae > Ixodes > Ixodes persulcatus. The sequence continues at coordinate 325,126 of JABSTQ010009791.1, read as the reverse complement.
GCGTAAAAGGAATGTTTTATTTTTATTTTCTCCTATTGAAGTGGCGTTTACGACGAAATTGCTGGCGCAGCACTTCTAATATATTTTTTTTTTTATGCTGAGTTCCTAGGTTTACTAGGAAGATGCCCTTAAACGTCATTGCTGCGTTAAGGCCCGTTCACACACTTGCAACCGAGTACGACCGAATGAGACAAGATCGATTTTTAAAGACCCGTTCACACATTTGCGACTCTTTAGAACCGAGCGCCTTAAAACCTCTTACGACCAGAGAACACGCTGGCGCCATCTATGCGCTAACCCCGGTTCTGCATTTCACTAGAGCAAAGCTTTGGAGTTATTTGTGAGGTCAAATGTGCGTACTAATGAGAAATGTGCGTTTTTAACATTGTCAAAAGTTTTTCAAGCCAAGAAAATAAGAATGATGCGCGAAAGAAATAGAAAATATACGGAACCGCCAAGTGTTCCACTGCTAGCCGATAGGTGGTGCCAGTGTGTCCTCTCGTCCGGCTCTGCTCTCGTCTAGAGTTCCTGTATAGGCTCCCTACGGGAGCCAGAGTTACGCGTTTGATTCCACATGCCGCGTGCCGCCCTCGCCGCTATTCGCCGAGATCCGATCACGTGAGGAGCCGTATCAAGTGTCGTGCAGCAAAGTAGACGTTGCACGCGCCCCGGCGTACGTTCCCAGGCTTTTGAGCCCGCCGCGCGCCTCGAACGCGCGGCGCTGCTATTCGCCGAATTCAGTCACGTGAGGAGCTGGATCCACATGCCATGCGTGAACGCGCAACTCTGGCTCCCGTAGGGAGCCTATACAGGAACTCTACTCTCGTCGTAAGAGATTTTAAGAGGTTTCAAGGCACTCGGTTCTAACAAGTCGCAAGTGTGTGAACCGGCCTTTAGCCTCTTACTGCCGGATGCGCTGCTGCGGAGGTGGTCGTAAGCCGTCGCAAGAGGCTTAAAAACCGGTCTTGTCTCACTCGGTTGGGGTCAAACGCATGTGTGTGAACGGGCCTTTATGATGTGGAACTGAGTTACGACACTTCATAATCGTATAAAAAGGGCACTTTTTGAGTAACTATTAAACAAATGTGAGTGTACTAATAAAAAAAAAAACGGAAGTACAGAACCACAGGAGTCCTTCGTCTATCGATTAAAAAAATAAGAACGCGACTTGGAAGCATGAAAAGTCTAGAAACGTGGCATTCGTAGATGCATGCCTTTGAAAATATGAAAACTTGTACTTTTTGTTCTTGTTTTTGATTGTGCGTTAAGTTTTGATAAATGCATGTAACATTAAGACACTCATGATGAATTGGTCATTTATTTGCAAAAAGAACGAAATACGTAGCACGCGCACAAGCGTGACATTTGCATCGCAAACAGGAGCGTTAGCACAGCAGCCACCGGTATTATGGTTGGGGCCATGGGACCGCCGCCTAACAAGAAACGCTTTGAGTGGCGATGACGCGTCACCGCGAGCTAGGTGTCTTCTGGACCCAAGATGGCGCCTGCGCTTCCAAACGCAACAAGACATAAAAGTTTCGTCGGCAAAAAGGAAAGGAATGCAATACTCTTGAAACCTATCAATGCTCGGCGTCAACTATTTCGTGCTACATTGCCAAGGCCAGCGTAACGTCCACAGCGCTGCAGCCCCGCGCGCTTCTGTGAAAGTGTGGAAGTACTTGGCTTTATCTTGCGTCTCTTTCGCACGCGTGCGCAACTAGCTTTGACAGAGTTGGAGTACTGTGCAAGCTACGCTAGCCTTGGTGACGTAGCACAAAATAGTCGACACCGAGATAGGTTTAAAAAGAAATTGTACAAACGTGTGTTATCGGCGGGCTATTTTATCGCCGAGAGCGGTGTGCGGACAGATAACACACCCCTAGGCGTCATGTGCTTTTTATAGGGTTGGAGCACTGTGGACGCTAGGCTAGCCTTGGCAATGTAGCACGAAATACTTGACACTTCTCTACCTCTACACGCCACGTTTTACATTACTCCCGTCATAACAGCGACTGAACAAAAATGAGTTTAGCGGAATTCGGAATTCTCAGCTCTGGAGGGTGATCTTGAAATTAAGCCTTCGCCGCTTGCGTTAGGAATTTCGGGCACGTTGTCGAAATTATGCAAATGTTTGTATGTTGTCGAAACCACAGCAATGCTGGCTTGCTCTAAACTACATGCAGAAACAAAAACGGCGTCCTGACAGTAAGAAACAAAACTCGCTGGCTCCAGCCTTGGCAGTGCATTTTTTAGAGGCTCTTTTAGTTCCGACCGACTAAGCCAAATTATCGCAGTCAACATATATATATATATATATATATATATATATATATATATATATATATATATATATATATATATAGAGAGAGAGAGAGAGAGAGAGATGAATTACAACGTAGTAGTTCTTGCGCCAAATTACCCAACCACCAATGAGAATACTGAAAACGTAGGTACACGCGCAGTTCGAGGTGGGGTTTGGTGTCGCTCGCCCGAGACCCCAGGGCTCAGGCTGACTTCCATTCCCCTATCGCCGAGGTCTCGTTGTTTGAAGTGGAGGCAGAAGAAGAGCGAACAAGAAGGGAAAAACTAGTCTATATACATGGATATAGGTGGTAGCGTAATGGCAAATGCGAAGTCGCACGTTCCTGTCATAGTAGACTTTAGCGTTTTCTTGAGCCATTTTCATGTTCTAATCTCCTAGCTCACGTGTAACACCTAGACGATCGAGCAACTCATAAGCCACAACCGTTCGGTTTCCTCCCGTCTCTTCCCACACTTCTCTCAATAATCTAAAAGGAAAGCGAAGGATTCTCGCGTACACGAGCTCTGTTGATGTGAAACCTGTAACCTTGTGTGGAAGAGTTCTCAGGGCGAACAAGGTCGCTGGAAGCTGCCGCACTTGGTACCCCGAAGAGCCACATAAGGCTCGCGAGCGGCGGTTTTGCCATCGCTGGTGGAAAGTAGCTTTCAAGTCCTTGTGAAGTACGCAACATGCCGAGATTCGAGGTGCTCCCAAAGTACTGGCATTACACTAGTCGGTAAGTACCGGTAATTGTTGCCAGGCTCAATAAAGGGAAAATAGTTGTTTTCTAGGAGGTAATAGCGAGTATGTGTATATTGTTTTATTTGTCTGTTTGTTTTATAACAAAAAAAGCCAAGACACAAATTTTATAGGCAGGGACGAACTTACGACGAGGTTTCTATTACCATGTAATGTTTGGAATAAAATATAATCGACATATTTTTATTTGAAACCTTCGCAGAGATCAAAATCTATCCGTGGATTGGCTCAAGTGGAGAGCTTTTACAAACTCGAGGTTTATTGTCACCTTTCCGCGAAGCAGCCCTTTTCTAAGAAATGCTATCTTCGGGAAGTTTGCTCGGGACACGTACTCGGCGCACCTTTCGCTAAAGGTATATTCTGAAATGCTTCTCCGCATTCCCTTGCTTGTTCCTATGCCGTCTCGGTCTTTACGGGTAAGCGAATAATAAAACCAGAAAACTGCTCTGTGGGCCATTTGGAGGATTTGTTTCTCAAAAATATATAAAAGGAAGTAAAGAGTATATTCTCGTTTCGCTCCTATCCCCACTTTTGTCAAGTGAAGCCCTCCAATAGCTTACAACAATGACCCCGATGAATTTAATGAATGGAAAAGTGTTGAAAGTCAGATATGCATCTCATGACACGAAAAATCGAAATAACGACACACCCTAAAAAAAAATGGTCGTGAAAGACTTTTAGGGGTTCTTTCACGACCATTTGTCCATATTTTGAACCCGGAAAAAGTTATTTTAAGTACCCTCTAAAAGGGTTCTTCCTGAAAAACCTATACGGAATTCTTTTAAGCTTCTTTTTTTTTTTGTACGAAAGAGGTCTTTATCGCCCAAATGCCTTTCTAGTGCACCAGGGGCGATATTGCTTGTGACGAAAACGTTCTTCACGAGATGAAAGTTCTTGAGGCGTCAAAAAACCTTTTAAAACCTTTGTTGTTGTTTTTTTTTTTGTGCAGGCAACAATTTTTTTTTTCAATTTTTTACAATGTATGTTCACCAAATCGTTCAGTTATACCAGCTCAGTAAACCTTGTGCGGTCCACAGCGGCAACGAACATTATTAACATTAGATGCACAGGAAGTTGAGATGACAAACATTGGGAATAAAATTGGATGACGAAACCACTATTGTTGGTTGACTATGAATTGCGATAGCATGAGACTCACGACGCAGCTCACTGTGAATTCGCCGGCGCAAACTTTGAATAAACACTTTATTTTATTGCTGGTTTACGACGCAATCATTGACGTCAGCGCGACTGCAGCGCGCCACTTCGAAATTGGGTGATTGTTTCGTCTCCATGCAATCGTTTCATCTTCTGTCTCTGTGTAATCGTTTAACGTTCAAGCTGTTTCACCACCATCATTGACCGTGTATCAACTAGCTCAACTCAAACCGATAATTGCTTCGTAGGAGGAGAAGAAAAAAACTTTATTAAAGAAAAAAAATGTAGCTTCGGCGCAAATGTGAATATGTGCGTACTGCCGCTCCGTATACGCGCGGCGCGGGTTTCTACGCACCTTGTACAGCTGAAAGCGCGATCGCACATCGCTTTTAGCAAGCCGTTACCGTGGTCCGCGTGCCGCATTATCGGAGCCTTTGACGCATGCTTTTTAAACACGCGCCCGGTGTGATACCATGACCGTGGGACGTGCGCTTAAAAGCATGCTTCGTTACCTTGCGAACAACAAGTTCGATGGTGCTTGTAATGAGCATGGTGAGAAGCTTGAAATGATTCAACTCTGAAACGAACACTGCCAACACCGTCAAAATTGTAGTTCTTATATTCCTCTTAAATCCGTCGATGAGAAATCCTTTGCTGACGTCATAATCAGCATTCAGCCAATGGTAGAAGGCCGACCACAGCGTCGCTTTCGATCGCGCATGTCGCCAATAGGACGACCAATAGGACGATCTTTCGGATGACCTCAAGGATGACCTCTAGAACGACGTCGAGGACGACGTCCGCATACGCGCGGCGCATACGCGTGCCGCGCATGCGCACGGCGCATTCGAGGCCAGATACCGTATCGCGAAAACCGTGTGAAGCAACTGAAGATTTCTATCGCATTAATAGCAAATTATAGTACCCGTAATGTATGACAAAACTAGTCGACGCTACCCTTCATCCCTGGAACTCATTGGTACTCTTTTAAATAGCCGTCATTTGAACCCTCCGAGTACTCAAACTTGCTTCAAACTTTGATTGTGGCAAAGGTACATATTCCACTACCCGGAACTTCCAAAGCATTTGTGAAAGACGGATGTGAGGCAGACAACAACGATAATAGATAACTGAAAGTGAGAGGGAAACAAAAAGAGCACGCAGCACTGCATGAGTCACATGCACGGGGGTGCAGACAGATAGGAGAGAGAGAGAAGCCTGGCAGTCCCTATTTATGAGCCGTGCTTTACTTTCCACCCAACACTCTGTCCGACTCGTCCGTCCAACGCGTCCATGTCTCACTACGGAGGTAAGCACTATGTATTCTTAAAAACGTGTCTTGTATTGAGCAACCGCAATCCATTTAATGTTCTATTGTTTTGCCGTATTCGATAGCATAGATCAATTATGAAGTGTTGTCATTGACGGTAAACAAAAACATTGTTTCTGTCTTCTGTCCTATGTCCTCCCAATTACAATATTTTCTTTTATTCATTATTCCAGTTTTTGAGTGTAGATAGATACATTGTGAATTAGGGGATGAGATTTTAATGTCAATATGTTAGGAGATGGTCCCTCAAAGAGGCAAATTGAACTTTCTCACTTGAACGAATGGTTGTTTGAACGTAATCTATTCACCCACGTGAATCACCGATAGCTTAGGATCGTTGATATTTATGAGAAACTTTTAAATGACCTGTCGTGAGGTCCGGAGTGATACTCTTGTGATATCTGTTAGCTTCCTGCTAAGTATTTTGCGTTTTGATAAGTGTTTGTCAAAAGGCACAGTCGTGTTGTTTTAGGTTATCACCGCTGGTCGCTTGAATTATTTTTGGGCAAAAAAGAAAAGTAATACTAACGATGTATCCAAAAAAAATTCTTTCTAAAAAGCTTCTGTGCTATTTGTTAGAATATTCGGTCCAATTAAATAATAATTTCTAGTGCGATTCCTTTTAACTGTTTATTCAAATTCAAATTTAAAAGGTTACACTGATTACATAAGAGAATAGATGAGAATGAGCCGCCGGTGCGTCTGGCTCGCCGTCTCGGAAGGAATGCCCAGCGAGGGCGGTCACCTTCGAAACACTTGCTCGCAGGCCCGAGCGCGCGGCTCGGGTTTCACGGCAGAGAGCTCGGGCTCGGGGATCCTCCAGGGACCGTATAGAAAGTTCTGTCAGGAAGCAGCCGGGGTCGGGGGCCACCTACGAGCTCTTCACCTGTTTTCCGATTTAAATCTCCTGGTCGCTAACATATTTATGAATGCCTTTAAAAGCTATTCCAAAATATTTTTCTGTAACTATGTTGGAGGTAACGAGAAATCTCGAGAAACATTAATAAAGGCAAAATTGTTTTTGAAATAAAAAAAAAAAACAGCCTACACAAGGAATTTGTCAAAACTAGAGACTCTCTGAACAAACGCAAGATTGTATAAATACAACTTAAAGGAACACTGACACTCCCCAATTTTTTCAGGCGATTTATTATGGTGTCAGAAGACTACCCAATCAATATTTTGCTACAGCGTCACGTATATTTTTAATAAAGTGAAAAAAGGTAACTGCTCGAAACCGAAACTGATCTGGGGAGGAAGAAGAAATAAAGAGGAGGAGAAAGTTACCAAAACTCACGTGGCTGTGCGACTTTTTTTTTTCTTTTTTTTTAATCAACGTATTTGCAACGTTTTGCAAACCACAAAAAATGGGTGTCTTATTTTGAGTCTATTTTTAGTATTAAGTGTGTGCCTTCGATGACCCACGACTTTGATTATCTTTGGTGGTTGTGTCTAAACCATAGCAAACGGCTCGTGACCACGGAAAAGAGAGTGAGCTCGATTCAAAGCGGTCAGTTCTCGATCGGCGATTTTCGGGCGAAAAGAAAACGAATTTCGAGCCGTAAATTGTGTTCTGGGTAATTGGACTCTCATATCTCAAAAACCTTGGCGGGTATAAGTACCTTGTCAGTGTCCACTTAAAGAAGGAGTTAACTCTCGAACTTTCATTTGTTCAGTGTGGGAGCTAATCGCACAGATATAATGTGAAACAAGCTCAATAGGACATGGGACACTCAACGGGCAGTTAATGTTACCAAAAACCTATATGTGAATGATGTAAAATAATTTAGTCACTATCTAGCTAATGATTTTAATTACTATTTTTTTTAAACTCAGTGGGAGGTCAAAATAGAACGGCCTGCAAATACATGCATAATAAAAAGGCAGTGTCTATTCTGCCGGCAGCCGGCAGATTAATTTTTCCGAAATTCTACCGGCAGTCCCGTCCCGCCTGACACCGACTATTGGCCCAATCGACAGCTTAGATTAGCTTTTTGTCGCCTCGAAGAGCCGTGTACGGGTGGGCCCAGGTGGGTTAACATTTTTGTAATGAGCCGCCACAGACTGCCGCCGCGAAGCGGCATAAGCGCGGGGAGGGGGACGGAGGGGGGGGGGGGGGGGGGGGGGGTTAACACGCGCTTTCGTTACGCGACCATGAAACGTCCATGAAACGTGTTTCCACGAAATACCGAGAGAATAAGAAAGTCGGTATTCTACCGGCCGTTGTCACATGATTTCAGACAGCCATTGAGAGGCGAATGCTGGTAGAATTTCGGGAAATTATTCTCCCGGCAGGTTTCACCTGACGCCACGCAGCCAATGGCATAGGACTGCCGGTAGAATTTCGGAAAAAGTATTCTGCCCGCTGCCGGCAGAATAGACACTGCCTAATAAAAATGAGACCAAAATTTATCTAAGTCCGGTTACTGAAGTTGATGTAATTCATTGCACTCCTATCGACCAACCGCAACATTTCTGATGCAGAGGAAATGTATTGATGTAATAAGTCGCCATTAAGTACATAGCTTTATCCTATGCTTAAAACGGCGATTTTTGTCTGAACGAATGCAAATAGAAAAAGTAGCGGCCTTGCATAAAAAAGGCGATGGAAAAGAGGTTGGAAATTATAGACCTATATCAATTGTTTCGGTGTTTGAGAACATCGTATACGCTGCGGAGTTGATAATTAGTTGCGAAAAAAAATATACCAGATCTAAAAAAGGACCGCTTGGAACCTTGGGAACGGGAATTTTCGAGAGTCTAGTAGTGCTACGATAGTACACCCGAGACAGATGACATTTAATTATACTTTTCATTAAAACAGACCGATCTCACAAGCGAGCTCGGCCCCGCCACCGCTGCCGCGATGCATCGATGGAGCTTTATTATTTCTGCACGTGCGACATCCACGCTGTAGGATCTGTGCGTGCACAGTACGAGACAGCACGAGCCGTCTCGTGCACTACCGCCGAGCTTCTGTGGACTAAAGTTAGGGCGGCGTCACGCATGCGGCGAATGTTTGGTGAGGTCGGTGTATTATTATACTTCACCTCACGTTCCTAAAATTATTTTGAATTAACAGGGGGAACGAGTTCGTCATCCTGTCAAATTAGCGTGAATGAATGAATTCTTCTTCGGGTAACACACGACAATTCATTTCTAGCTGTCACCTACAGGCCAGTTTGCCAGTGGGTGAACTGCTACAACAACAGCATTCCGTTCAACGCCGTACCAGGAGGCAACGACGGTGGTGAAACCATCTATATCGGCCGCGCTCTACAAGATGGTGACGTTGTGCCGGGAAAAGTGGTTCCATCTCACAGCTGTTGTTACGTGTCCTACAGCGGTGCCGAGCACTGTCATCGGGAGTACCAGGTACGCGCGAAACGGAATCAACGTAACGTTATTAACGCGATAAGTGGCATGCCTCTGCAGAATATCGCTGCAAATTTGAGAGGGTTCATACCATGTTACGACTATGGCATTTAAAAGGCACTGTGCTCCTGTCGCGTGGTGATTAATACACTCTGATCTGCCCGTTCAGCTTTCAAAACGCAGAGGTGCGCCTGCCTAAATATTGGAACATTTGAATAAATTGTAAGGTCCGTTTTCTGGTAGGAAAACTGAACATGCCAATTGACAGCATGCATGAACAGGCGCCTCACTGTCTTGAAGTCGAACTGGAAAAGCGTTTAATGAAAAGAGCGATAGGCAATTAGGTAACTTTCTGCAGCCTTCTGAAATAAAGCTTGGAGTTGCGATACTCCCTCATAAAATAAAAGACATGACAAAACTTATCAATATACCTTCGACGTTATCAATTCGTTCCGTATCAAACCAATAATTGAACTCGTCAGTGCTTCTGACTTCTTTACAAAAAAAACAAACAGACACAGCATTTTATAAGCCTTAGAAAATATGTGTATTCCAGTTCAATTTGTATTAAGAGTTACACCCAACTATCTTACTTTATTTATAGATCCAAGGCGTATGTCTTGCATGTGACAGATAATAATAATAGTAGTTGTAGTACTGATTCAAATAGTTGAGGTCGACGTAGGAGTTGTAACAGAAATAGCTGTCGTAGAGGTAGAAATAGTAGCAATAGTAAAAACTTATATCAGAAATAGTAGTAAAAGCAATAGATGCATTACATACCTCGTATACGAGGTAGGAGCATTAGAGGTGATGGTGTTAGTCGTAGTAGTAGTAGTAGTAGTAGCAGCAGCATAAGGGGTGGTGATGGTGGTAGTAGATAGTTGTTGTTTTGTTATTATAGTAGTAGAAATAGTACAATTACTAGTAGTAGCCAAAACAACAACCAATAAAAGTAAGTAGCATACCACCAGGCTACAGGCTTCTGGAGTCACCTGTGTGGAGAGTCATGTGGCCTGGTTCTGATAATAGCAGTGGTATAGTGGACAAGGTAATGATGATGGGGTGCGGCAAAGGGTGACTCACCACTGATTATATAATCATGCTTAACTGTCATCTCATGGTTGCTTACTCTATCGGCTTGAAGTACTTGGGTTCTAAGTACATAAAAACTCTGGGATTTTTGTGTTTTTTGGGCGAAACTCTGGCTTCCCATTGTCGTCCCCTCCACAGGCGCTGATCTCGGAAGGCAGCCAGTTCGACTGGGTGCCCGCGTCTGATGGACGCCTGGCGAACGGCGCGGTCCAAGGCGGCTCCTGTTCCTCGGGAGAGCCCCTCTACATCGGTAGGACATTCCACGAGGGCACCCTGACCATTGGCAAAGTACAGCCGTCCCACCGATGCCTCTACATTCCCTACGGAGGAGAGGAGCACCGGTACAGCGACTACGAAGTACTCGTCTGCAAGTCCGTTAACTTTTGAACGCAGAAAACACAAAATGTCAAGAAGGCGGCTAGTCTTTTGGCTTTGATATGATAACACCAAATACGTTTATTGCAACTGGCGAGTAAATGATCTTTCGGAAGATAATTGCTTCGCGCGATTAAATTCTTTATATAGTTTGGTCCTTCGTATTCAATAAATTAAACGTTGGTCTCAGTGTGGTCATTCTCTGTGCCCTTCTTTGGTCTCACCATGCACGAATAGCAGTGGCGTAAGTACCTAGGGTTGGACACGGAAAGAGGGAGGGGGGGGGGGGGGGGGTGGCCGCCGGGTCGACGAGATCGAACGAAGGGCACCGCGGGCCGAATGTTCTCCTCCCAAACGGCTAGTGCCACGGCCGCTCGATCCCCTCGTGCCGAAATATGGAGTCCGCTCGGGCGTAAAAGCCTATAGGAACACTGTAGCCTAGGTATGCCAGGGCTACAGTGGCCTAGAGAGGGGTAATTGGTCCACTCAGCCGCGAAACTGTCCTGGGAAGGCGACCCGCAAACGTGGAAAAAAGCAGAGGATAGCGGTGGCGCTGTAGTCGACTTTCCCTGAACAATCTCGCTGGCCGTCAACTGCCAGCGTGTTGCGGTCGCTCCGAATTAGCGGCCTTTCATTTAATTTAAGGAACATCCGCTTTTTGACGGTGCGAACATTTCGCACATACACAATTATGAAGCCTGAGATGAGGAATTAAAACAAAAACGGTCAAGGCAAGCGCAGCTGGGTGTGTATTGACCAGAAAACGCGAATAAATACACATTCCGGGAAAAGGTAAAAAAAAAAAAAAAAAAAAAAAAACGTGCCAAAGTTTAGAGTGTTTACAGGCCCAAGCCCGGCTGGTTAATCCCCTCCAAGGTTCGCTACATCACTTAGAAAATGGGCACGCAAAGGTCCAAAAAGGAAACAACCCCCAAGAATAACAGAGGTCAATTTCTTCTTCCTACAATACGCTTAACATCAAACCAGAAGTCAGGGCAATAAAGAGAGATAGATAAACTTCAACGAAAATGCCTCCTGTAAAGCGGAACGCACACAAATTACACGATTCAATATGTTTGGCAAGGCACTTCCGCAACGCAAACGTGTATGCTTTGATCTCTACCCGGAAAATCAGACCACTTTTCCCTCTGATTCTTTAGGCAGATTGAGTGATCTGAGGGATTCGTCTTTCCAGGTTGAGAAGAGAAATACCACGTCGGTATCATATCGTTGGAAAGGGAACGGGAAGACAAGTCCATGGCCGTGCTGCAGACGGAGGACTAAACTGGTAATTGTGTACGATTCCATTTGGAAAGCGATACAGTTTATGGACAGCGATAAAGGATTGTGCTCGTCTTATGGAAAGCTTGCTAGGAAAATTTGATCTAGGCATTGCGTCCACTCAGGGCTCGTCAAAGTTGGTGTCGGTCATGCATAGGTAGGGTTCTGCGTTTTGGGATAAATCCGATAAAATCCGAAAAACACTCGCCGGTAAAAATTTTGCCAATTCGGATTTATCCGAAAAACTCCGAATTCGGGGACCGCCACCTGTGAAAACCTGACTACCCTTTATCTTTCCCTGGGATCCTCGAACAACTTTTCCTATTTTATTTTCTTGTTTCCACTTTTGTTCGTTAAAATTGCGTTCCCAAGCTTTACAGAGAGAGTCCCTCTGGAGCCTTATCATAAAAAAACAAGATCTCTCCCCACAACAATAGTCAAACCAAGGTCGAACACATCTCACCTTCCCTGCCACTCCATTTGGGGCCTTTCTCCCGGATATGTTCCTTTCCGAGAAGTTAATACGCTCTTCTCTGGCCTCCTTTCGCTAAAAATTGAACCTTTGCACACGTTCCCTCGCCATCCGCTTTGATGGCAGGCGCCCGAGATTCAGTCAGTTTATTCCAGCATAACCGCGCCATGAGCAGGAAGCGAAAGCTCCCTGCTGATTACGCCAAAAAATATCCAGATTTTGAAGCGACTCCCACCAATGACCTCGTTGTCTGCAAGTTCTACAGTCCAAGTTCATAATGCTAATAGAAAAAGAGCCCTCCGCATCGCGGAGCACCAGAATTCAAATCCGAAAAACTCCGAATTCTGTGTACTGCGAACGGACGCTCCGAAAAACTCCGAATTTGCAAAAATAAATAAACTCCGAAAAACACCCTCCGAATTTGCTCAAAAATAAACTCCGAAAACGCAGAACCCTATGCATAGGCAATGCACTAAAACATTCTTGTATTCATTGTGTCAGAAATGTACAAAGCAATCAAACGAGCGATTATAATGTCAACTGGCTAGAGTTTGAAGTTCAATTACAAAAGCCTTCAAAGTGTTTCAAAATTAAATCTTCTGCTGCCTTGCTTCTCTGGTTTCTCGCGTAGGTAAAAAAAAAAAAAAACACTTTTGCTGTAATTTTTTTTTTTTTTCTTTTTAGCATTGCTTAATAAACGGATTTCCGGATGAGTTAGATTACCTCGTTTTACTTCGAACATAAACAGGGATGGAACCAAAATGTGAGGTTCCTTCACCGGGCTGCGTTCCGGGGTTGTCTACAAGATTCCGGCCGATAGGCTGTGACATGTTCATGTATTATGACCGCCTCACGGAACAAAAACAGGAATTTTAAGAAATTTGCACGACCGCACGCCGGTACGATGCTCATCATCCAGATCGAAACGGGCAGGGGTTGGGGATTGAACTTCATCATAGGTACAAAAAACCCGACCTCCCCCCCCGCCCCCCCCCCCCGCCCCCCCCCCCCCCCCTCTTGTTTTGGGCTCTGTTCCCCTCCAGCGGATTCAGAGCATTACTCTGCTGGGGGTGAGTTTCGACAACCATTTGAGCTTCGTAGGCCACATAAGGGGCATTATGGCAAAGGCGCGTCGGCTTTGTAACACATGTCACGCGTGGCATGCCACCGAGCGCGTTCCGGCACCTCTACACGGGATTAGTGTTACCCCACCTAGAGCTTTGCTCACCTGTTTGGAGCCCCTTCCAGAAATCCCTCGAACAAGCCCTGGAGGGTGTGCAGCGCAGGGCTGCTTACACGCTCTACAGGCGCAGTGTCCCTCGTTCCGCGCTTTCATCCTACAGGGACATATCTACGACAGCCCTCCTACAGTGAGCTAACTGGAGCAGCCTTGCACACAGATGAGATGTAGCTTCCATCCGTCTCTTCTGCAGCCTGATGGGAACCTCAATGAAGCCCTCAGACGCTCCTCGCTTCAACGCCCGCACCAGAACGATGCAGCCTCTCCTGGCTAACGTCCCAGAAAACATCAAGGGACTTTACTCCTGGCAGGTGCGCTACGCCACCTCGAGTCCTGTTTGATGCGCGCAGCCACGAATTGGTGTTCTCTGCCCCCTGAGCTGACTGTAGACGTTCCCGTTGACCTCGAGGACATTAGGGCTCTCTGCCGGCAGGCCTCAAGTTTGTTCCCATAGACTTCTACGCTACCTATCCTCCCCACCCCCCTCCCCCCGTCTGTTTGTATTCATCATCAGGGATTTTCACGCCATTACGTCATTGCCATCTGTACAAATTCATGACTGTTCAACCTTGTATTGTGCGGCGTCGCAGACCTCCACGGTGTGGGCCATCGGCCTTTCTGCGGCGTCGCGGCCGTCCTGAGCCGGAATAAATATAATTATTAATATTAATAGCGCGAGCTTTCACTCCACGTGCTCCGAGTTGGTGTGCGCTAGCCCACTCGGCCACCGATCACCCCCCTCCTCTTTGGAAAGAAAATCCGGCTTTCTGCAAAAGATTTTCTTTTGTAGCGTCAGCTACACTGGCCTAAAGTCACTGGCTGTGACATGTTCATGTATTATGACCGCCTCACGGAACAAAAACAGGAATGTCAAGAAATTTGACTCTTGGTTGCACCCCTATCTAAAGTCCAGTGACTTTACGCGAAACTGCTCAACCTCGGCCAGTTTAATTTCGCGTGGCTCCTAGAGAGCCGTGCTGCGCATGCGCGAGGAGCAGTGACATCACACGGCGCACAGATGGCGCGTGTGATGTCACTGTAAAAAAAAGCATCGTCCAGAACGCGATTCGAACCGCCGACCTCCAGCTCCTGAGGCCGACGCTGTACCCACAGTGCCACGAGGCACTTCCGGAATGGGCAATCCGTTGGACATCTGTATCGGTTAGTGCAGTTTCTAATGGTACGTTTACACCTGAGAAGAAATCCGCTGCCGCGAAAGCGGATCCGCTCCCGGCGGCGGCGGCGGCGAGCGGGTTGCGTTTACATCTATTTCCTTCGAGCAGTGGCGGCGGCGCCAGCTGCGGCAGCGGTTCCCGTAACATCTCGTCAAATATGACGAGAAGGCGCGAGAGTTCCCGCCTCGGCTCTCTCTCCCGGGCGTTGCTGCTCCCGGAACTACGCGTGCTCATGACGTAGGCAGCGTCGCGCTGCGCAAGAATGTCACTTCCGGTCAGCGAAACGCCTCGTTCGGCGGCAGAAATAGGTCCTGGACCTAAACGGCTCGCCGCCGCGTTTTCCGCCCAGCGTTTCGCCCCAGCGGCAAAAGCTGGGCGGATTCGCTAGCGGATCCGCAAGTGTAAACGTACCATTATCGTGGGTAGCGCCATTTTGAGAGCGAGAGAGAAAAGGGGAAAGGGCTACCGGCGCTTTCCCCCTTTCTGATTGTGTAGAAAGAGTGAAAGTCCCGGATGAGAGGCTTGGCCGGTGTTGGGTGTCCGCTGTGCCCGAACTTCGTGGCGAGTGCGGCTGCAATGTTTTTAAGCTCCACCGCTTTCCGCATGACTGAAAATGATGAACCACTCATCGATTTTTGCTTGCAATGGGCCTATTTCAACGTAGCCGTTTTTAGTAATCAACAGGCGATACACGAAACGGGAACCTCAATTAACTTTTGTAAACACCCGGAGCTGCTACAGATCATTTTGCTGCGCTGCTTTTATCTTGCCTGTCCGTGTTCTTATATTTCCTTGTGGATGAATGACGAAGACGTTCTAGATGTAAAGCCACGAATTATTTTACTATTTTATGCAATATGTTCAGTACTAACCTCCAATTTCTAGCGCTGACACGTTCGCCGCCGCTGTTTCCCCCGTCACCGCACTGGCGGATGCCTTGACTCGAACACGAGACATACCCTGCAGCGATTATCCAGCGCTTCAAAGCGCCCAATCAACGGAAACAACCCAAACAACCCACCAGCGGCACTCCAAGGAGCGCTTTTGCCGGCTCTCTGGTATCGCGCAGGAGATCGCGATTCAGGAAAACCGATAGAACTACCTTTTCAACAATTTCTAGCCTCACCCGGTGGCGGAAATGAGCCTTTAACTATGTGTTGTAGATGATAAAATCAAATCAGTCACCACTGCAAATTTTCAAAATTGAGTCATTGTCAACACTTCAAAATACCAATATTAAGATAAATTCAGTTACAAAATTGTACAAGCTGAAACAGCAATTATCAGGAGAAAACTTGCACGCACCTTGCGAGCGTACCCCATGTTTATCGGCGGTACAGCGTTCGGTGCGCGCTCCGTTCGCAAAATGTTCCGAGCACAGTCGAGAGGATGGCGTTGGGGAAACGTCTTTTCGGTTTACGGACGCAATCCACAGCCGCCGAGACCGGGGTCACGTGGAAAGCGATGGAGCTTAAAGACATTGCAGCCGCTCTCGCCTTGCCGGATTCCTTGCAAGCTACAAAGGCCCTCGGACAGTATTGGACGCTTTCTGTCGTTATTCGTGCACCCTATGACCGAGCAATGGTGTTCCGATGACCGGGAGACTCTCGCCATCGAAGCCCGTGGCTCTAATTAAATTTGCGAGTTTAAAACAGAAAAGAAAGCGCGAACGAAGTTGGGGCACAGCAGACACCCAACACCGGCCAAGCCTATCATCCGGGACTTTCGCTCTTTCTACACAGCCAGAAAGGGGGAAAGCGCCGGTAGCCCTTTCCCCTTTTCTCTCTCGCCCTCTTTCAGTAAAACGCGGCCCTGACGTCACGCAGCTGCGGTGGCGCTGTCGACGGCACTGCGCATGCGCAGACGATTCACTTCACGCGAATTTGGTTTCTGCGCACGCGCAGTGCCCCCACCTGGTGTGGGCAAACGCGGGCTTGTTTGTAAACAGCGTGTGGTATAATGGGAGGAAGTGGCCGAGTGGGCTAACGCGTCTCAGCTCGGAGCGTGGAGCGAAAGCTTGCGCTGGGAACCTCCTGGGTTCGATCCCCGCCGCCCACGCCCGTTTCGATCTGGATGAGTTTCGTACCGGCACGCGTTCGTGTGATCACTACTGCGTGATGCACGTTAAAAACCCCAGGTTAGCGGTTGTACCGCACTGGCTAAATTTCTCATCTACAGCTAAGAGACCGATTACCCGTTTAGGCGCATCTCCATCAAGGCTGTATGAACATAAAGAGCAAACCAATTTTTTTTTTTTTTTTTTTTTTTAGTGTGGTTATAGCCATGGAGAAGGAGAGCGAAATTGCTGCTCAGCGGCGCAGAAGAGCGGAGAAGCTTAACTCATCGGATCCCGAAGTAGTTGCCTGGCAATTAGCGGTTGAGCGTAGGAAGAACGAACAGAAGCAGGCTAAACGTGCTGCGGAGACACCGGAGCAAAGGGAGGAACGTCTAGCAAAGCGGCGTCGCCAGGAGGCTGAGCGACGTGCCCGGCCATCTCAGCAGCCAGGAACCAGGAAAGCTAAGAATAACCAGCTGAACCTTAGCTCACGCTACGTATATCCTGGCATAGACGAGCTAAGCCACTGCAATTGTTTGTTCTTTTTTTTCGGTGTCTTTTTACTGTTTTGATTTCCAGATATAAAGGGACCATGAAATGAATTTTGGGCTGGGATCAATGATTTTACATTAAGACTTTAATCATCGCATATCGTTTAATGGGCCAAACGAAAGAGGGTTGAAAGTCAAAAGTCAGCTTTTGGGTACGAACATTTAAAGATATAGCGGACTATTTCGTACCTTCTCCCCCTTTGAATGCACTCCGTCTTTTCGATATGATACATCCGCTATGCCCAAAGCACGTCAGCGGTACCCGAAGCACGTCAGCTGAGCCCAGCTCACGCGTTGGACACGAGAACTGCTCCACTCGGACGTATGCGCTCGTCAACAATCAAACCGTCAACAAATATTTGGATTCGCATTCGTGGCCAATGAGTGGTCTGACGAAACTTATCATCACTTGCGAATGGTGCGCTTAAAAACTACAGCGAAGGCTTGGAGTCATCGCAAAGGTGCCCAAGCATGTCACGGCCCGTCGATTTCTCAATTCGCTTTTGAGTTGAGGATTAGAGCTAAGGAGGAAGAAGATGAAAATTCATTTCATGATCCCTTTAAGCGGATTACAATAAGAATAGTGATGTAAAAGGGGTGGCGGGGATTACCTGAGTGGGTTCCTCTGTTAAACGTTTGAGGGTGTCATCTTCAGCTGGGTCATTGGGTGGCCATTTCCTGTCTCAGCGGCACTGTAGCGTGAGTAGTGTACTTAGCATGTGTGCGCTCTTAACGGCGGAAGGTGCTACCGCGCCACTTAACCAATTAGAGAACCACAAGCAGCAGTAAAGCACGGGAATACAGTAATATGCAGTTTCATATGATGGTCTTCAAACATATGATTTTAGAAATATTATTTTAAAAATATATAAATAAAACGGCGGTCGTTGCACAGAGCTTTGCATACGGAGCGGTGCCGCGGCGGTGGCGCCCTCTGCTAGCATTCACAGAAAGAGTAACCTCTCCGGCCAGCACCTGAACTCACTACTCCTCTCTAGAACACCAGCCGCGTTCGATTTACCTGCACCTCCTGCACCAGTGCAGAAAAGTGTAGGGATCTCTGACGGCAAACCTCAAGTGTGTTCCCAGATCTCTACGCTCCCTATCCCCCCCTGGGGGGTCTGTTTGTATTCAACATCATCATCATCATACCATTACGTCATTGCCATCTGTACAAATTCATGACTGTTCAACCTTGGATTCTGCGGCGTCGCAGACCTCTACGGTATGGGCCATCGGCCTTTCTGCGGCGTCGCGGCTGTCCTGAGCCGGAATAGATATAATTATTATTATTATTATCAATACACATACCGGAAGTACACTACTGTTGTGTCGAAAGAGAATAAAGAAGAAGTAGTCTGTGTGAGAAGACGAAGGAGAAGATGCAATACCTATCTGAATGACGGCGTTCCTTCTTGATTTAACTCGACTACACCACATAATGGCGACGAGGTAAAGTGGATTTCTCTTCATTAATGCTGCAGCGCATGCCATGCGAAGACAAGAATGAGTCACGCAACGCTGCCGCCGCTCCCTTCTTTTCTTGTGCGGCCTGGAAGACCCGCGGTTCCATGGGACCAATGGCGACGCATGTTCGAGAATTACCTCGACTGCGTCGATGAGGCTTCTCTTACGTCGAAACGGAAAAAGGCACTGCTACTACATGCCTTAGGAACAGAAGGACAGGGAGTCTTCTTCACGTTGCCTCACGTCACTGCCGCTTCCAAGGCGCTACTTTTCTGCACCGGTACAGGAGGTGCAGGTAAATCGAACGCAGCTACTGTACCAGGGCGCAACTCTAGACGACAACCTGGGGGGCTATGTTGCGCTTTTTGGACTCCCAGGAGACTAGGGAGAGGGAAGTGACGTCAACAACGCAGCAAATGCAGATTGGATGTTGATTTTGTTTTCTTCTGTCAACATCCAATCTGCGTTTCTCTAGTCGTTGACGTCACTTCCCTCTTCCAAGTCTCCTGGGAGTCCAAAAAGCGCAACATAGCACCCCAGCCCTAGGGGCGCTCTCTACAGTGCTTGCCAAACTCTTCTACCCATGCTACCCACCAAAAACATACAATAAGCAGTTTAATAGCGCACGCTCAAGCTTTGCGTACGCAGAGAATAGCGTCGTCGTCACTGCGCATGCGCCGAATGCTAACTGCGGTTTGCGCTTTGAGCGCGCTATTTTAGCGTACGCTATTTTTTAGAAATTACGTGCGGACGCGAAGAGTCTGCGCTCCTCCAAGAAGATTCAGATTCAGAAGGCGTTTGTATTGCCGCGTCGTCCGTGTCGTTCTGTGTTTGTCCCTTGTCCGTATCTCCAGTCTCGGGTTTAGAGCTATGCTCAAGCAGGGTTAGGCAGTATCGCGATACAAATGTATCGCGATAGTATTTCAGAAATACATTTCGTATCTGTATTTCTCTACCGCGATACATTTTTTTTCACCAGTATCTGTATTCCTGTATCGAAATACATTTGGAATGTTTCTTTGTATCGCATACATTTGGAATGTTTCTTTGTATCGCGATACAGTCAGGATGAAATGTATTTCGTTACGTTTCTTGAGAAATACCCCCCCCCCCCCCACACACACACACACACCCCTCGAAAAAAAAAAATAAACAAGTCCGAACGCATTTTTTTTTTACAGATGTATTTTAGTATCAGTATTTTAGCTACTATTTTAATGTATCCCAGTATTTGTATTTCCAAATACATTTTTGAGTATATCTGCCCAACCCTGCTCAAGGTAAAGGTGATTGAAATATGGCTAGTGACATCTTCGTTGGGGCATGCGGCACTAGGAAAGAGGATGAGGGAGGAAAGATTCTACACATACACGTCCAGCTTCGCTTCTAACACGAAGCTGGCCTTTTCTTCTTCTTTTTTTTTTTTTTTTTTTTTGCCTGATGATTTTTTTGGGTGAACCCAGTCATCCAAGTTCTGGGCGCATAATTGGGTTTGAACTTGGACTGAATTTGTTGATAGCAGGGGCATTCCCATAACAGAGGAGTCATGCCTCCTTTTATGTTTCTGCATTTGTTGCACGTGCGTGCCGGAGAGCGGGTGGCGCCTGCCATGATGCGGATGAGGAGGACCTTGTCTCTTCTTCCGATCCCTCTCGGTAGAAGGTCGGGCGTCTCGGGCAGGCTTTCCCACAATCTTGTTCTGTACCTCTCCTTGATTAGGATCTTCTCCTCGTCAGGATCATACTCTTCGTCATCACAGAACGTCTTCCCATTACCGGGTCCGGCGTACCGTGGTCGTGTGGCTGTGAGGATGTGGGTGCTCCCCCTCGCTCGCGGAAAGAAACAAGCGCCGCGCGAGCGAGTTGATGCACCTTTTCATTGCCGCTAGGGAATTCTTTTCGGCTTCTGGTTGGCCAAGAGAGCATGCCAAGCCCTCTGTCTGCGTCTGATGCACGTCCTGGTTCTGCCCGCTCCTCCCATTGACCTCCTAGGCCGCCGCCATGTTGCTGATGCTGATGCGGCTGGTGCGACTCTCACGCCCCCTATCAGCTATAAATTTTCTGTCGCTCTCTTGGACTGTGGAAACCCGCTCAGCGCGATACTCTACCTATGTTTTGCGGTTTTGCAATCGACGCTTTCTGCCCCCCCTTGAAAGTTTCCACTTAATTTTTCTGATGCATGCTTTGTACCCTTTCTGTGTTATCTTCCACTGTGAGAAATAGAGCTTCTCCCCGACATTCATGGGAAACGAAGGAGGGGAAGGACGTCGAGCGGCCCTCAACCAGACTTGTACGTAGTTCAACTGCTTTACTCAAGTTACTGTAGTTTAACTACTTTTCTGAGTAGTTTAGTAACTTTCAATTGCATTTTTATTGCGGTGATTAGTAGTTTACTTTAATTACTTTTGCCAAGTAACTTCTACTCAAATTACAAATATACTTTCCAATTTTAGTGGTTGCTTTGCCTACCAACAAACACTCCTGCACAAAAGAGATAAGATGTTGGAAGATCAACTGATATTTGCAAAGAGGGGGAAGCATGTGGCGTAGGAAGGGTGGGGTAGGAAATGGTTTGGAGAGTCCCCCCCCAAAAAAAAATGTCACAAGCCCCCCCCCCCCCCCCCCCACACACACACACACACACACACTGCAACAACACTGCTACGAGGCACGGGGAGCGAACAGACACGACGCAAGAGAGGCCGAGTAACAGCGGGATTAACGCCGAAGACTGGCGTTTCTCTGTGTCCCGAAGATCAAGGAGACTTGACCCATTTGAAATAAGCGCTGGTCCCCGCCTCTCCCTAATGTTGAAACTCTCGCCCACTACAGGAGGTGCGCACACTGCGTCCTCACTCAAAGGGGGCAACAAAATGCAGCACCTGCTCTGAAACTCATCTGGTGCTCCCGTAGTTTGTGCTTTACTCGAAGAATCGCGTGCTAAAGGGCAACGCAAAGATTACCTTTTTGCGTTGCCTTTCCTCCCAAAACTCAGAATATGCAGATATTCAAAGATTCAAACATCGTTCGAGAAACCTGTAGTAATGCCCCCAACGTTTTTATGTAAAAAAATAATAAACAAGCAGTGTTTGGAACTACTCTTTGTACATATAGTACTTAAAGTACTACTGTTTAGAAAATTTGTACTTTACTTTAAGCAAAATTTGTGAACATGTACTTGTATTTTCCGAGGAAAATAAAACGCCCGACCTCAATGTACATTCCCCGAATTTGAGAACAAAAAATGGCGTATCGTCATGTGAAAACGCGCTCTTTCGAGACATCATCTGGTCATTTCTCTGAGTGAAGTAATGGCGGCTATAAGACCGACACAAATAAGTGCCTTATAAGTTGATTGTGTCAAATAGCTCGTTAGCGAGAGTAAAACAATTACTCTGTGCCGACTTTACCTTATACAATATTTGCTGACATTTCCGTAAAAACTGATGCACCTCCAATTCCCCCTGGAGCAATGCGTACCAGTTAAAAAAAAAAAAAAAAAAAAACACTGTATAGGGAATGAAAGGACATCATGAAAGATTGTGTTAAAAGTGCTCGTACTTTACCTTGAAATATATTGTATTTATATACGTAACTTCAAGTACATTGCACCCGGTGTATTTACTACTTTACTTGAAGTGCATAACCTCTCATTTACTTTGTACTTTACTTCAAGTACTTTTAGATGTACTTTACGCAACACTGTAAACAAGCAAACGCTGTCTGAAAAATTAAGCTCAGACAGTGCTAAACCTCGAAGTAGAAATAACACATTCGCAGTACATCATTGACCAAACAAACAAGAAAGTACAAAACAATTAGGCACGCAGAAGCAGAACCAGCTATTAAAGCATTTCTGTGAATAAAACAAGCCAATTCATATTTGGCTAGCACAATTTCGCTAACAGATCAAAACCTCTGTACTTTCTTTTTACCATAAAAAAACATATAAAAGTAACTTCAAAAGTAATTCGCTACTTTTTTACGGTAATTAGTAATTTTCTCAATTACTTTCTATTTCAGTAATTTCTCCTCTACTCAAATTACGTTTGACGTCAATACTCAGTAACTTAACTTAATTAGTTTTCTTGAGTAACTTGTACAGGGTATGTCTGCCCTCAACCAATACCACCTAGAACACAAGGCCTGCGCGTTTCCTCCTCTAAACGTCATCATCACTAGTAGATCCCCTCAGCGCCCCCTAGGTAGCCCGGATGAGCACCATCGTCTGCTACCTCGTCTGCTCCATCGCCTGCTTCAGTGGTCGTGCTCAGAACGAGCTCACATTGTTAAGACCGGCAATTTTTATGGTGTCGCATGCACGTTGCAAATGAACTGTGGTAGCTCGTTATCAGCTCGCGCTAAGCAGTCGCGCACGCAGCTGTGGCCGCCAGTAAATGCGGCGTTGTTCCTCCGAAAACCCACGGGAGCGGCGGCGAACGCCTCTAGAGGACTGGGAGTTTACGTAAGAAAACGCTTTGCGAGCCCCGTTTCGTCACCCCAACAGCTGAAACAATTCATGACGGTCAGTCCGCTTGCGAAGCGGAATCCACTGACCGCAACTGCAACGACCAGGGGTTTCCCCGGGAATTGAAATCAGGGGGGGGGGGGGGGGGGGGGGTGTCTAAATTTTTTTTTTTTTTGGGGGGGGGGGGGGGCGGGGGTTAAAGGGGGGGGGGGGCATTGCGAATATAGGAGTCGTTGTGAATTAAGGGGGTGCCTTCGGAAAAACGAGGGGGGGTCTGGGGAAATCCCTGGCAACGACAATCAAATAACAACGCGAGCATAATCAAAGGTAGAGCAGTCTGTTTAGTGGTCTCAAACGCCACTCAGGGGAACACACGAGATTGGAGCGCATCTGGGAAGCGGAAGAAAGGCGTTTAGCTGCTCGAACTACATCGTAAGAGGTTACTGTTGATCCGTTACAGACTGCGTTGTCACAGTTTCTTACCTAAATAGGTGATCATTAAAACGTGCGCAAACAACATGTTACGATTACCAGAGCAAGCGCACCAGCCGCTGCAGCATAACAAAAACAAAAAAGTAACGAGAAAATGACCGTGCAAACGTTTTCCGAACTTTGGAGAAAAGATGGGGTCCCCTTCTCAGACGAAAATAAAGAGAAATGGGGAACAGGTTGCGAACAACGGCGAATAAAACAAAAAGTTAGCAGACGATAGAAAGATACAAATCACCCAGCAAAAAACTCCTTCAACGACGACAATCACGGCGGCGCTTATGGAAAAAAAAAAAGGAAAGCAGCAGCATAAAAAAAAAAGAAGCTTCACATTTTTTTTTTTTTTCAGTTTTTTGTTTTAGCTTAATTTGAATGCTGCATCAACTTAATTACTCACGTTTGTTCGGTCTTCGGGAAGCGGAAGAAGGATTTTCTAACACATCGCAAAAACTTGTTTTTTTTGTTTTTTTTTTGAGTGGTAGGCAGCACATGACATGCCTGCCATCTCCAAGTATGCGCTGGTGTATGCCCGAAGGCGGCCGGTTGATCAACAAACGATGACCCATAGCAGACGTTCCGGCGTAGACAAATAAAATTTCGAATATAAATGTATAACGAGCTTGCACTTTTTAATATATTTAATGAATACCAAAAAGCACATATGAAGAATTCAGATTACAAACTCAAGCGAAGGCGAAAACAGGAGGTTATCGCAGCCGATAGTGGAAGAAAACAACAACAACAACGAAGTTGCAACGGCCCTCAAAATGTCCGGGCACAGCGTAGCAGACGCTGTGCCCGGACATTCTTTCCCTCACTTGGGCGCTGCGTAGCAGCGCCCAAGTGAGAGAAAGAGAGCAAAAACTTGCATGCACAATCGACTTCTTCCAGAGCATTCTGACATCGCAATAACGTACGTGGTTCGAAATTGCCTTTTGCTTCTTCTTCCTATTCGCCTATTCGACAAAACGGTTATAAGCAAGACATTCATGAGAAATGGGAACTGCAACAACGAAACGAATTGATTGATAAGAACAGTAAAGTTGAAACGTAGCTACGTTCTAAAATTTGTGTACACTTCCTTTTTTTCAAAAAAAAAAAAAAAAATGCGAACGTACAGTGCTCCTCAAACTTAACGCCACCACTCGGTTCCCCAAATATTAATTTATTGCCGGCTACTCAGTGCTCAATTAGTCACTGTAGGAGATGGAACCATCACCTCAGGCAAGCTTATGATTGGGGAGTCAACATTTCCTCACATAGTTTGAGCGGTAGGCCAAGGAATGGCGCAAAAAGTGCCAGAACCGGACCATATCGTGGCGGCGTTAAGTTTGGGGGGCACTGTACATTCGTGTTTTGTCTCGCTAACATAAGTTGTGACAGAGTTTTCTTGAGGAGAGCACCAAAATTGCTACCCGAAAGCTGTAACATCTTTTCCGCGCGAAGAAAATGTCCGTCACTTAAGAGGTGGCCCCTATTTTTTAACATTGAAAGCAGCTAATACCCGTGACATTTTTTTTTTTTCCTTGATCACCTCGCACGGAGATAGGCAAAACCAATGCGTTGCGGAGAATTCGTCTGCTAGTGCTAGCGGAGGCTCCGAGCTCGCCCGGACCAGGCGGATTTTTTCGGTCGCGCACCAGTCGCCTAGCTTTGTTTGGAGATTTGGGTTTGTCCTTTGTCCCTCTTGTTCCCCTTCTCCAGGGATTATATTCGTCATTCTTGTCCAGCTCGCTTGCACCTTTGCATTCAATTGTATTATAATCGTAACCTAAAATTGGAAGCTGCACCCTTGTTGGTGTTAGACTGGTGGCAGCTGATAAAACCCGTTTGCTCTACTGACGTCTAACCCCTGGTGAGCTCAGTTGGTAGAGCGCTCCACCTGTAATGGAGAGGTCCCGGGTTCGATACCCGGACCAGGCGGATTGTTTCGGTCGCTCACCAGTTACCTAGCTGTGTTTGGAGATTTGTGTTTGTCCTTTGTCCCTCTCGTTCCCCTTCTCCAGGGATTATTTTCGTCATTCTTGTCCAGCTCGCTTGCACCTTTGCATTCAATTGTATTATAATCGTAACCTAAAATTGGAAGCTGCACCCTTGTTGGTGTTAGACTGGTGGCAGCTGATAAAACCCGTTTGCTCTACTGACGTCTAACCCCTCGTGAGCTCAGTTGGTAGAGCGCTCCACCTGTAATGGAGAGGTCCCGGGTTCGATACCCGGACCAGGCGGATTGTTTCGGTCGCGCACCAGTCACCTAGCTGTGTTTGGAGATTTGTGTTTGTCCTTTGTCCCTCTTGTTCCCCTTTCTCCAGGGATTATTTTCGTCATTCTTGTCCAGCTCGCTTGCACCTTTGCATTCAATTGTATTATAATCGTAACCTAAAATTGCAAGCTTCACCCTTGTTGGTGTTAGACTGGTGGCAGCTGATAAAACCCTTTTGCTCTACTGACGTCTAACCCCTGGTTAGCTCAGTTGGTAGAGCGCTCCACCTGTAATGGAGAGGTCCCGGTTTCGTTACCCGGACCAGGCGGATTTTTTCGTTCGCGCACCAGTCACCTAGCTGTGTTTGGAGATTTGTGTTTGTCCTTTGTCCCTCTTGTTCCCCTTCTCCAGGGATTATTTTCGTCATTATTGTCCAGCTCGCTTGCACCTTTGCATTCAATTGTATTATAATCGTAACCTAAAATTGCAAGCTTCACCCTTGTTGGTCTTAGACTGGTGGCGCTGATAAAACCTGTCTGCTCTACTGACGTCTAACCCCTGGTTAGCTCAGTTGGTAGAGCTCTCCACCTGTAATGGAGAGGTCCCAGGTTCGATACCCGGACCAGGCGGATTTTTTCGGTCGCGCACCAGTCACCTAGCTGTGTTTGGAGATTTGTGTTTGTCCTTTGTCCCTCTTGTTCCCCTTCTCCAGGGATTATTTTCGTCATTCTTGTCCAGCTCGCTTGCACCTTTTCATTCAATTGTATTATAATCGTAACCTAAAATTGCAAGCTTCACCCTTGTTGGTGTTAGACTGGTGGCAGCTGATAACACCCGTTTGCTCTACTGACGTCTAACCCCTGGTTAGCTCAGTTGGTAGAGCGCTCCACCTGTAATGAAGAGATCCCGGGTTCGATACCCGGACCAGGCGGATTTTTTCGGTCGATCACCAGTCACCTAGCTGTGTTTGGAGATTTGTGTTTGTCCTTTGTCCCTCTTGTTCCTCTTCTCCAGGGATTATTTTCGTCATTCTTGTCCAGCTCGCTTGCACCTTATCATAACCTAAAATTGCAGGCTTCACCCTTGTTGGTGTTAGATTGGTGGCAGCTGATAAAACCCGTTTGCTCTACTGACGTCTAACCCTTGGTTATCTCAGTTGGCAGAGCGCTCCACCTGTAATGGAGAGGTCCCGGGTTCGATACCCGGACCAGGCGGATTTTTTCGGTCACGCACCTAGCTGTGTTTTATTGGAGATTTGTGTTTGTCCTTTGTCCCTCTTGTTCCCCTTCTCCAGGGATTATTTTCGGCGCTATTTTCGTCCGCGCTCCGCGGGCGAGGCCCCAACTCTCGTCAAGCTTCGGGGTGTTTGCCGCTTGGGGCGGGTCGGGGATC
This sequence comes from Ixodes persulcatus, assembly GCA_013358835.2. Taxonomy (NCBI): domain Eukaryota; kingdom Metazoa; phylum Arthropoda; class Arachnida; order Ixodida; family Ixodidae; genus Ixodes; species Ixodes persulcatus. The sequence goes on along the minus strand of JABSTQ010009791.1, from coordinate 297,942 downwards.
TACTAACGATGACGTCATGCGCAGGCCTTGTCTTCCCTCAACGCGATGGTCGCCCTCCTCCCAGAGATAACCCGCGTAGTGTCCTTCTCAGTCATCTCCAAAGATAGTTGTTCAGGTTGGGGTGGTCGTCTTAATGTGACCACCACCCCGACGTCCGATCGTCAAGGTGTGACTGTTGTCGACTGTGAGTCTGCGACTGTGTTATTTGAGGTCTTTCATAAATAAATTCTTTTCATTTTTACTCATATATTTTATGTACAACTTGCCGCAATATAGACCGACACGCGGAGCGACTCTGTTTACCAACACGGCCGGAAGGCCGCGCATGCGCGGTAGCTATGTGGGCAAAAGCAGCCCGGCTCTCCGTGTTTTCGCCATTGCGTTCTATGGCGTGCGCTCGTTGTTGACGTTGTAGGGACGCTTGTATCTTTATTTGTGCGTCGTATTTCCTCACAACGTATGTCGTATGCTATGCCCGACTATTTGAGCTCGCTGTCCGAGCCTGAACGCCAGCGGTATCGAAACAAACTGCGTGGACGGCGTTGCCTAGGAGGATCCGTACGCCGTAAACAAGGCCTGTTGGACTTCCGACGTAAAGTTGCTGCCACCGAAGTCGACGGCTCACGTCGTCGTTTATTTAGTTTTTTCGCCAAGCCAGTTCACGGCCGACACGGTGCAGGCGTACAAGTCTCTCGAGGCCTACGATTACTTCGAGTAGGTTTCCGCACTGCCGGCGGGATCAGCAGACTGTGGGTCTGCGGAAGTGTGCGTATTCATTAATTGATTAAATACACACAGCGTCTTCAAGACAAGGTATGATATTTTTCCTACCCTCATGACCACAAGGCATTACAAGCAGTAACGCTTTGTCCGTTCTGCAGTCTTGGCGGTAACACGTTACAAGTAACGGCGTTGTTGGTAACGCGTTACTTTTTTCAGTAACGTAGTAACCTACTCGTTACGTTTTCGACGCAGTAACGGGTAACGTACTTACGTTACTATTTCAAGTAACGTAGTTACGTTACTTGTTACTACTTCCCAAGTCTTAAAGAAATTACACTTCAATTTTTCCGTGTTTTAGGCGTCAAGCCACGTTTTTCTTTGCGTTTTTTCTTGTGAGTATTTAGGTGAAACCGTAAAAAAGAGATAGAGTAATTATGTTCAGTTTCTGCATGAACATAATGTTTCTTGATATTTGACCTGTATCGTCAAAACCGTAAAATGTGCTAAATCATAATTTAAAAAAGTAACGCAGAAGTAACAGCGTTACTTTTTATCGGTAGCGGTAACGCGTTCCTTTTTTTTAGGTAACTTAGCTCAGTAACGCGTACCTTTTATTTGTAAGTAACGAGTAACGTATTTCATTACTCTTTTTCGGTAACGCCTACAACACTGCCGTTCTGTCGCCGATCCCCTTCTGACGGTAGCACGGGCGTAGCGAGCCTCCGACGAGCGCTTGGCCGATGCTTTGTGCGCGAACACCGTGGGAACAAAATGCGGGTGGTCTCGAGTAGACGACGGTTTCCCTGCACATAAGCAAGCTTCGGGACGGAGATTGAAATGAAAGCCGCACTTTCCTTCAAGAAAGTGTTTGCCGCACAAACAGTCGTTCGCGCGAGGCGACCATTCTTTTCAATCCACGGATATTATCCACCTTCTATGCCTTCCAGAGTCTGCCGGGAACTTGTGGAAACTCACCCCCCTACTTTTTCTGTACATTTCGGTGCAATTAACGGCAACACAGCTTCGCGGCATGCTGAAATGCTATGACGCCCATGCGAAACGTGCGCGCTTTTGCCCACACCCCCCGGCTCCGGCGCGATCGCAGCGCCGCCGCAGCTCCGTTGGCTCCGTGACGTCAAGCCCGCGTGTCGGTGTATACTACTTTTTCTTGAGTTGTTGTTACTGCAGCAAGAAAAGCGAAAGCAATGCTGCTCTTAACGAGCTTGAGTATTATCTGCTCTCTTCTTTGCGCATACCGAAGAAAATACCCGACGCTTGTGCGCAGTTTGCGCGTGTTGGCTACTGTCTGGCTACTAAAAAAAACCCCTCGGCTCCAGTTGGCTATTTCTTTTTTGGCCGCTTTAACAATGTTTTGGCTTGTTTTCTCTCGAAGACCTGGCAACCCTGCGCCCGTTCATTTGACGATCAGCGGGACGGCCGATTGCTGCGGTTGTAGGTAGGTCGTAATTCTTTTCGTATCGCTGGTACCGGTTGTGGTAGGAACTGCAATCGCTTGCATGTTGTACCAGGTCTACGCCCCCAACACAGCCGAAAGGTATACACGCCTCTGTTCGAGTCAGTTAGGCCTACTGCTTGAAGCGATCTGACGGTTCAGCCCTCAGCCAGCGTTGGTTCAACCAACGTTCAACGTCTTGCATCGCTCCGCTGAATATGTAAAATAGCGACTTTTGCTTGGGGCACCTGCTGTGGAAGAGTTGGAACATCGCGCGCGTATACGGAGGTGTTATCTTCCCGATATCGTAACTTCCAGTGACAATGTATCGCGTGTGTGTGTGTGCGCGCTTTTTTTTTTTTTTATAATAATATAAAAAGGGGGGGGGGGGGGGGGTGCGCTGGTGTACCTAATAATTTTGGGTGGTGCACGAAAGCCCACGATGTCAAAAGACCCCGTGTCATTAGCCCCGCGGCAAACGCCCCGTTCTTTCTGCCCCGTTCTTTCTGCCCCGTTTTCAAAAGCCCCCGTTTCAGAAGCCCATGACTCGATTCCCCGTGTTCACAGCCCCGTGTCCTCAACGTGCCAGGGTCTTCCCGTGTCTTTTTCCTTCGGCCTCGAAGTAGCGTTGAATCTTCTGAAGGAACTCAGTTAAGGGTGCCGTCCCGCAAGTGGCCCTCCAGCTCCTCGATGGCATCATCCTCGTTCCACTTCTTCAGTCGCTTACGAGCCTGGCCGCCGTTGGACAGCTGCAGCAGGGATACTCGGCTTGTGGCCTCATCCTTCTTCAAAGATCCACGAAAGCGAACACGTTTGGATGCGGTCTTCCAACCATGTGGTTTGTTTTCCTGCTATTATGAAATGATTTCAATGTTCATATTTATATATGCAGCGATGAAATTGCTTTTAAGTCAGAGTATTGGCCGCTCACCTGTGCCAGGCCTCCTTCAGGCAGGCTGTTGGTGCGGGCGCCACGGTTCTGATGCTGGTCTTATTGTTGAATGTCGAAGTTACCCATCATGCAAATGTCCTCGAAATAAAGAATCAAAAGTGGAATTTGCGCGTTCGAATGTGGCGTCAGTTTTAGGTTGCCCGAAGCTATGCGCACAAAGTTTGGGGGGACAAAAGTGAGACCGATCATCTTTCTCACGAAGCTGACCACGGAGGTGTCCAAGTGATAGGCCTTCGAAAGTCCGAGCTTCTGAACTCTCGTCAGTATGCTTGGAAAAAGTGGAAGTGGCAGCGTTGGTAACGGGCGCCAGGAAAAACGAAGAGGATGGCCTGAATCAGCGCCAGTTCGAAGTCCATTCGGACAATGTCAAACGAAGTGGAAAGGTTAAGATCAGTAAGAGCTACCCAAAAATGTTTGAAGGCCTGCACGTAAACGTTACGAGATTTGCCGGGTAGCAAAAAATAAGCGACATAGAAGCTGCACATCTCTTTCACAACGCTTATAGTCAACATCTGATACAACAATGATGGACAGGAGAAGATGGTTCCATAGACAAAAACCTCGTTGCCTCAGAAAACTCGGTGAGTGCGTCGCTTGTGCTAAAACGGACGATGCAACCAGCACTGGTTGACAAGTCAAAAATAAGAAACTTTCTTCCATTCAGGGTTTTAGTGTATGTTCCAGCTAATTTTATGTCGGCCGTAGTCTTGGGCAGTGTAGGCTGGTTCTGTCTTTTGGCTCTGTAGATGATGCCGCACACACTCCCAAAGGTCGGAAGTTCAGCTAAGACGTCTTCCTCGATCTAACAAAATACTGAGAGAGAAAAAAAGATAAGTTGAGAAATATTGCACTTCGAAAAATATTTCATAGTATGATTCTTAGATTGACATCACTTGCCTTGTCCACCAAGCTCCTCAAATGCCTGGAATACATCTCTGGGGCAGCAGCGTGGGGTTCAGCGATGGCCCTTTCCTTCAAGGCAAACTTCAGACGTGCACTGTTAAAGGGGCAATGCAACAATTTTTGTACTTTGCACAAATACCGCTTAGAATGAATCCCTGACATTAATGACCTGTAAAACACCCATTCGTTTTTCACCAAATAGAATCAAAGTCGCAGAAAAAATTAAAAAGGGCAGCGTTCACCCCCTCAGCTCGCAGGCAGAACAAGTGGCCATGTGATCTGGAGCTGATAGCCATGCGCTGGGATGGGCAAGGCACAGTATACGCGCTGAGTTCTAGACATTGTTATGGTTCGGTTATTGTCGTCATTGCAGCGATTGGACACGGGCCACTACCCAAATGCTTCTCGAGCTATCGATTATCACGAGCCCAAATCGAGTGCCCATGCAATGCTCGGGTCCAATCTATGAGCCGCATTCAGATATCGTCACTGGGCGGTACTGCGACCGCCCAGCTACAGCATCAAGTTTTCCGAAAAAGAGATTGAATGAAAGCGCTTGTTTTTGTCCTTGAAATTACACCGCAACAAAGGAGTTTCTTAGCCAGTGGTGTTGCGTGCGAGTATCCTCGAGTCCCACTAGTGCCAGTAAGCTCGTGTAAAGTGGTAAACATTCCATATTGTTGCACCCCCCCCCCCCTAACGCTCGCGTCATTAGGCGCGTGTGAGTGCTCTCCTTAAAACGGAGGCATAAAATATCAGCATGTGCACTGGTTAAAACGTTATGATATGCAGCTTTTATAGAAAAGAAGGCGAAGTGAGAAAAAGCTTACCTGAATTCTGAAGCATGAGTCTGTCTTCGGTCAGTACTGTTAATCTGTAATTCATGGCGCGATACCTGTAGCAACGCCAAACCACAGTCCCATTCTTGTTACGGCGCTATAAGCAACACTAGTACTTATCTAAGTGGAGTGCATCCTTTCCCTTCTGAGTCTTAACCACTTACATCTTGGCAAGTGAGTCCACTGCTGGCCAGTGTGGTGTTAAAGGAGCTGTGCAACGATTTTAACGTTGAAAGAATTGGCATCTTCTACTTTTGACATTGTTCATCTTGTCACAAAGGACAGAAAGCACACCTCCTTCCTTCGAAATGTTGCGATTCCGCCGCGTAATCGCGAGGCAAAAATTAGAATATTCCCTGACCTGCAGCCGCGAGTGGCGGCCATAAGAACCACGCGGCATGATGTCAATGGGGGTCTTGTAGAAAGGTAGCAAGTTGTGCGACTACCTGCTAGATAAAAGGTAACTTTTCTATAAATCTTATCGTTCTAACATAAATATAAATGCGTAAAACTTGGTATCATTGACAACTTTTATTATACGGAGTTTTAGTGGCGCCATCTATTCTAGGTCCACAAAACCGTCAGCTTTATCTGCTACCGCGAACAGCTGCCAGAAGCCGGAGGGAGAGGGGGACAGCGCCGGACGGGGATGGCCGGACCCGGATGAGACATTCCTCCTTTCACCTTATTGTTCGCACTGCGTCCACCAGCACGTGGTTACGCGGTCGCGAGCGGATGAGTTCTTGCTGCTCACTGATGGCTCTAGAGAGAGAGCTTCACCGGAACCCCACGTGACCCCCATTGACGTCACAGCGCACGTGACTCAGAAGATGGTGAAGGAGTTGAGCGGTGCCGAAAACCTCAATCTTTGTCCATTTTTAAAATAAAAACTAGGACATGCAGACAAAAGCGTTTTTTGTTCTTTACTTCAGAAGGGTCGAGACACCAACTCCCAAATGATTTAAGCAAAGCACTGAAACTGTTGCACAGCTCCTTTAAATATCATCAGCCTCGAAAGAACTGCAAACTCCTACAATTGTCTACTTCGTCATATCCTGGGTTTTTTCCTGGACTAAGTTATCTTAATCTTGTTGTTCCTTTCACTTGATGCACTCACTGCTGTAGCCTCAGAAGAGTCGAGGTCAGGGATCGGAACTACAGCAGTCGTAGCACAGAGGGGAACGGGGCAGTGAAGACGAAGCTTTCCACACAGAGAGAGTATGAAACGGAGTCACCGTGCATGGGGTGAAGACACGGAACAATGACAGTCAAAACGTGGGAAATATGGGTAGGGTACGGTGAGACGAGTTGACCTGATTCGGGCAGAAAGATGTGCGGGGGTATATAAGACGGGGCTTTTGGCACGTGGGGGTTATGAAATGGGGCCACTGAACACGGGGTTTTTGAGACGCGGGGCTATTGCAACAGGAATTCTGCACATGGGGTAAGCATGCTACACCCATATTTCTACTTAGTTGGAGCATTGTTCGTCCAGTTTTTTTGTGATCCTTGGCGCTGTAATTTATAGAAAGCGTTTTTAGGCACTTTGCAGCAGCGGTGCATGGGCGCTGCTCTAACCGACTTCAACTTTTTGTTTCCTCTCATTCCGTTCCCTTCGCTTCATCACTGCGACAACAGGACAAGTTATTGCCTTTAGATGCTACATTGTCCTTATCGACCGCATAGGCCTCTGTGTAGGCTTGTCTATGCCCGCTTCAGTGCCCCAGCATCTTGGCAAGACAAGAGAAGGTGTGCATGTAAAGCTTTGTAGTTGTGAAACTGTAAAATCAAAAGGTGCTCTAGTAGTTGCAAAAATCGACATTCTGTAGTACCACGTTACATCTCTGAGGAAAATTTACCGGAGACCAGTTCAGGGATACGTTTTGGTGGACCCGAAAAGAAAAAACACCGAGAAGGATCGCCTCCTCCCCTAAAAACAGGTAGAAAACAAGTGAATCTGAAGATCTTGCCAAACACTTTTGGCCTTCACTCAGAAGTCTGAGGACAGTTTATGTGTTTCATTAGAAAGTGCCAGGGAAAGATGTTTGTGTGAACATTCAACCAGGGTATATGTGCAGTCAAAAGATAGGATCGAGTATGTTCACAAATTTGTAGGTGATATTTCTTCTCATTTGACAATTCCATGGTGAGCTTTACTGTTACGAGCTTGCTTTTCTCTGACTTTGAAGTAGCATCTAGAATCTGTGAAGAATGTGGCATCATTTTGTGCTGTAGCAGGTGTGTAGAAGATTAAAGGCCACCTGCATAGTGGGGACTTTATTAGAATCAGCAACCCTTGCTAGATCTTTTTGTCATCACTTGTACTATTGAAATCCCATTTAAACAAAGCATGATCATGTCTTTTTTTATGCCGACGAAACTAATGTGGATTGTCAACCGAGAAGAGACTGTATGGAGGTCAAGGGGTTAGCCTCACAAAGGAAGGGGTGCAGATTGATATTAAGCAGTAATGTAAAAATGCATACTCCTGCAAGGAAACTGGCCCAAATCTCCCAAAGGTAGGTGTCAATTTCTCATAAAAGGGTGTCTGTTTTTGTTGAGCCTGGTATTTGCTCTCGCAATTTTGTCCATGTTCACAGTTGTTAACTTATTTCACATGGCTATCCCTGTTTCAAACCACTTTGCAGATGCCTCGGCGAAAAGAGAAGGCCAGGATCACTCGGAAGCTTAAGCAGACGGACAGGTCGAGCAACAAAAATGACTTTGCCGGATGTGGCAGTTCAGAGGTTTTGCATGGACACTCCAAATTAGCCAGCATCAGTGGTTTGTCGACATCGGGTGCTGATTGTTCGTGGACATGCTGCAACGTGGTGGGGTCCTCCAAGGGATGTGGAGCCGAGAAAGAGAATCAGCATTGTGACGACATTGCAGAAGACACTTCGTTCATCTCAGAGACCAGGGCTTCAAGGAGCGAGTTCGATTTGTCGAAGCAGGTGCTCGAGACTACTCCAAAGAAAGTTTTTCAATACAGTAATGGCCATGGTGTTGAGTCGCCAGCGAAGAGGCAACATTTACACGTGCCCAGTCCTCCGAGTTTGAGTCCACCGCGAGTGTGCTCGCCATCCTCTGCTGTGGCCTCTCTTGAGGTGCCATTGTCCCCGATGTCACCCGGGGACCTTTCGTTTAGCGGGCAATCAACTTGCGATGATGGAGGTTTTGGGGAACAGGTGTCGGCCATCATTGACAAATTGTCCAGGGGTAAGGCGTTCAATACACCAACGGTCGACTACAACAAGTATTCGGATGAGCCAGCGAACCCAAATGGCCCCCTCAAAGGTGAGGACAACATTCATGATCAGTGGTGCCAATAACTCTTACACCTACAACTAAGTTCATAAACTTCCTTGAAGGCCTTCAATATCCTTGGTTTATGAAAGTGCTGCTTTCGAGACCATGAAGGCCCTTGAAGTTTTACTGACCTTTAGTAACTCTAGTTTTTAGCAAATACTGTAAACGACGAAATTTTCGCGAGGACCTAATTTTCGCGAATTTCGCGACTCGCCTACAATTCGCGAAAAATACGTCCCGCAAACAATTCGGGCAATATGTGAACGCTACGGAAGCTACACTCAATTCGCGAAAATTATAACCCGCGAATAATTTCAAATTTACAGCTTTGGCCCGATTCGCGAAAATTTGAGCCCGCGAAAATTAAGTCGTTTACAGTAATACATTTCAGTTTTATTTCAGCACATGATTATAAGTTCTTGCTGGACTTGGGATGCCACTTTGCCCTCAGTTTGTGTGAGCACTGCATGCAATATAGTAAATAACTTAATTTCTGGGGTCCCGAAATCTAGTAAAAGCAAAACTAAGAGAGGTTAGATATTCCAAACTAGAATTGTATACCTAGGGATTTTTTCATTCCTATTCTCATTTGTGTGATATTTAAGGGGTATTCACACGAGGGAGAAATCCCGGGGATTTCTCCCCGGCACGCGCATCCCACGACGAAAACGTCAGGCTTTGCGATGTGCAAAAGCCTCGCGTTTTCATCTCGTGAGGCGCGCGTGCCGGGGAGAAATCCCCGGGATTTCTCCCTCATGTGAATACCCCTTTAGTACCGCACGATCCTTAAGGCTATCGCGTTAAAACAGGGCGGGAGCCAGATGCAAAGCGAGACTACAGCCACACGAAGACATGCTCGCATAATATGAAGGCACAAAAAGCATGCCAAATTTCTCAGTGTTATGTAGTCTACGCACTTACATTTGTTACGTGTAGGCAAGACTAAGAGATATCCAGCCCGCCTCTGTTGTAGATTCAAAATTTTAAGTGTGACGCGTGCCTAAATGATATGCGAGCTCAGCCAAATTTGCAAAAGTAGTGTGGTTTCCACTGTTAACAGTGAAGTTTGTAACTATCTGCAAATGGCTACTAAAGTAGAAACAAGAAAGCTGGCAATGTTTTCGTGGGATGGGCTGGTCTACTTCTTTATTAATCTCCAAAGAAGAAAAAGCTAATCATTGAACAGATCTCGCAAAAATAGCTGTGAGCAGGGTTCCTACTGTTCTCACTGGTGGTTACCAAAAGAGTATTTTAGCACCACATGCATATCTGCAGGTATGAAAGTATACGTGGAAGTGCGATCCGGCACCGAGGACATCTCGCACATTGTGGCTCCATTTCTGGAGAAGCTGGGTGCCACAGTGCGCAGGACCATAAGTCCCACAGTGACCCTTGTGGTGTTCAGCAAAGGCCGTGTCTCAACTCGGAACAAGGCCCTTCAATGGAACATCCCCCTCGTGAATCTCCTCTGGGTTGAAGAGTAAGTCCTTTTGTCTCGCTCTGCAGAGTGTATTTTGTGCTGTCGTTCTGCTAATGTATTGCTGTGGTTCCAGATTTAAAAGTTAGTGCTGTTAGGGCTGTCTAACACTGTTCATATTGTAAGCTATGAAAAGGGTTTGAGCCTCTTCAGACTGGGGTAAGCAGCTTTTGAATCGATACCTGCTCTTTTTGAGGAAGCCCATGGGATGTTTAATTGAATTATTCTGTATGTGGTGTTGTCTTATGCAATTAATTCTAGAGTGTGCAGGATTCTAAGGCTGTAAATTTTTTTTTTTCATACATTGTGAAGGTAACAAGAAGCACATCAAGATTAAGTCAATTGCACATGACAGCTCTTGCAGTTATACGTAATGTTTTATAGTTTATTAGTGGGTGAATAACCATCAAACAGATACTATACTTCGTTCATCTCTAAGCTGACAGTGCAGTGGGAGCTACATACTCGTTGTACCAATCATACATTTAACTATTGCCATGTGATCACCGCGCCCGCCCATACTTTCGCGCTGAGAGCGAGGTCAGGTGGTGAAAGGGAGGCAGGCGGCTGATTGGTCCGGCTGGCGCGAAGCTTCCACTGCACTGTCAGCTTAAAGGGGGGGGGTGCAATGATTTTAAAATTAAACGAATTTGCATCTCGTCATTTTTACGTTTATCGTGTCCCGGAGGATAGAGAAAACATCTCATTCATTAAAAAATATTGCGATTAAGCTGCATAATCGCAAAGCAAATGTCGAGCTTTTTCCCCCACCTGCAGCCACGACTGGCAGCCGAAGGAACTACGGCGAAAATATTACGTGACCTCGCTCGGCTTTAAGCTGCAGCGTAACGCCCGTTAATCTCAGCAGAGAGAGGGAGAGGAAGCATCATCCAAGAGAGCAACGGGAAGCTACACGGCACCCCGAATTGCGTCACTTGGAGGGGGACCAGGTGTGACCCTGAAGACTAGGAGTGAGTTGAGGGGTGCCAGAAATGCCAATTTTAGATTTGTTTTTACACAACAACTAGGACACGCAGGCGAAATCGGTTTTCTGTTCTTTACTTCAGAAGTGTCAGAGGGCAACTTCCACAAATTTTTGACCAAAGTCTGGAAATCGTTGCACCCCCCCCCCTTTAATGGAACATATGTGATATCCCAAACATTTTTTGCTCTGTATGTATTGGTTAATTTCAGAAAATTAGTTCTCAACCTAGTAAGCTTAACTTTATATATTCATCCAAAGTATAGATCTTTGCTCTCATTTACTTGGTGAAATGTTACACCTTAGAACTTTGAAAGTAAACTGCCCATTTCAGAGTAGAGGTATTCCTTTTAACTCATTATCGAGTGGGAGTAATGCTGACCTTGCGTCCAGTAAAACTGACCACTAACACATACTTTCAAAGAAACATTCAGCTTCCTGCATCCAGCAGCAGATTTTTCAAGTTCATTTTATGGCATAGAAAAATTTTAAGCTTTGCTTCTTCCTAGCATGAGGTTTTTGCTGCTATACTGATACTCTCTTAGGATTTTGGTATCGTGCTAGATGCAGCCATATTCTTTTAGCCCTCACCAAATTATTATAGTGTTTACCAGGAAGCTATGCTTTGCACTCTTTGGTCAGGCTTTATAGTCGGTCGTATCTCTCATTCTTTTGTTGCGGCAATCCAGTTGATCTGGAAAATGTGTATGGCAGTGTCGGGGGCAATATCTTGAGGGAGTGGGTCATCTCAACCTATGTTCAGTGTGATCTCTGTGTCCAGGTGCCTTGCCCATTGTAAGTTGGCTCCACCAGAAAAGTTCCCAGCGAATGTTCCCGATGCCTACAACTGTCCTATCCTGAGCAAAAAGATTAGGGTATGTTTTATATTTTTTTTTCTTAAAACTTTTGGGGCTTTCTGTTTGGTAGTTGATTCTCACTAAACTACATCTCGGAACTAGCAGCAAGCTCGTGCATATGCTCTGGAAAATTAAGTACTCAATTGTTAACAGCAGAAAGCATTAGTTGAGTAGTTTTACTGCTAATTTAAATAGATCTAGCCTCAAAGAAATAGGAAAGTAAGATTTCAGTCTGAATAACAGATATTTGAAGGGGAACCTGCAAAAAATACTGCTCTCGCAGAAATTCCCCTCTATCTTTTTCTCAAATTTCCTTCTCACCTTCTTTGTCCTTTTCTCACAAGTACTAGGGGGAAAAAAAATGAAAAAGTTTTTTTTTTTTTTTTCTTTGTTGCAGGAGCAGGGAAAGCGGGGGTGGGGTTCCTTCTTTCTACTTTAACTGTAATGTTGCCCACAGTAAACCATCCACTATATGTTTTCCTGTTTGTGTAAAACTTTGATGCAGAGGATATACTAGGAAAAAAAAAATTAACATGTAAGGCGAATGAATGCACTGCTATGTCCCTTAAAATTCCACCTAAAAAACTCTTCCTACTTTCAAACCCATTGCAGAAACCCAAGTCTTGGCTGACCAAGAAGCCTGTCTACAGTATTAGAAGGGCCAAGAAAGGCTCCCCAGCCTGTCAGCAGCAGGACAGTCCGGTCACTCTCCCAGCTATGAGTCCAGGGAGTCTGTCAACACCACTTGTTAAAACTCCACCAAGGAATGCCTCACATCAGCTGTTGACTACTCCATCTAAGTTCACAGTTTCTAGCACCAAGGTCAGTCTAAGGTCGTTAATCTTTTCTTTTTTTTATGGTCGTCGAAGAAAATTTGCTGCTGAACATAGAATATGTACTGTGCCCTCCAAACTTGACAGGACCACGTGATCTACCATTTTTTGTGGTTTTCGCACTACTTTAGCGGCTACTGCTGCAACCAGTTGATACGGTTTCAATTCGTTGCCCCTACCTGACCTGGGCTAGCTAGTCCACCTAGTCCAGCGCCTGACAGATTGCCGAGTTGCTGGCGATCACCAAGTGTTTTTGTGGTCCAAATTTTGGGACAGTGTAGTACTTTGTCGTGTTGAAAATTACCTGAGACTGTGGTGAAAAATGGAAAACTTGGTAGACGAACAGTGCAGTGACGTGGTGGTCGTAGTTAGGTTTGTTGCCATGTGAGAATTTGAGCAAATGCACGGTAGCCGATTTTGAGACATTCCTTTTCCTGTGTCCTTTTTCTTCTACCAAGTTTCCCATCTTTTACCACAGCCTAGGGTAATTTACTCAACATGACTGACGTCCACCACCTCACCTCCACGCTTCTTTTTCGAACATGCCACTTACGTGAAGGCTAAATCTCCGATTTCAGTTTTGGCTTGTACATTTGGAGCATCAGTTCTATCTAATGTTTTCGTATTTTTTTTTTTTTTACAGTATTGCTGGGACATTTAACGAATGCCTTTCAATCTCATTGGCATGTATTTTGACAAGCTAGAAGGATGTGCCGTACCCTTGGTGATATCCTAGGGATATAACTTTTTTATAGGTAGCAGTGTTGCGGAATGGGCACCCCCATTCCATTCCAATTCCATTCTGGGAATTAGAGATTTCGATAATTCAATTCCTGTCAACTCCTAGGAATGGGGACATTGGGCCCATTCCCACTCCTGGAATGGCTGAATCGTTCCATTCCATTTCTCTAATTCCTAAACGCAAAAATTGGCACTTGACAGCTACATTGTGTTGCAGGGTTGGGCAGAAATACTCAAAAATGTATTTGGAAATACAAATACTGGGATACATGAAGATAGTAGCTAAAATACTGATACTCAAATATATCTGTAAGAATTTATCGCGATACGTATCGGAAATACATTTTAAAAAGAGGCAAAAAGTTTTTGGAAATACAAATACAGGAATGCATATTAGAGAGGGCAGAAATACAATTACTAATAATGCAATACATTTTTCAAATTTCTTTGAGATGCCAACTGAGATGAAGTGTGAAATGGAAGTGTTTTTTTTTTTTTTTTTAATCTCAAAATAACTATCCCGCAGGCTTGGCACTTCGCCTTGAAGGTAGTGGTTCCGGACGGAAAGGAGCCTTCAATGGGTTCAAAAAAACGTTCCATCAAGGATTGACCGCCGTCCCTTCCCTGGCATCCTGTCTGTCTGACTAGAGATGCGAAAAGACTTCGACCTCTAAATACATTCCATCATAACATCACCACTCTCCTGTCTAAAAAGGGCGCCCCTGTCAACACTTATCACATGACGTCACGGTGGAATGAACTAGTATTCTTGTATATGTAGGTGTTGCCTTGAACATGAAACTTTACCTACGCTGCTGTATGGAAGGACAACGTTGTAGGTGACCTCACTGAAGATCGTGCAGGCAGTTACATTTGGAATTTTCACGAATAGTGGACCACCGGAAGCATCCTGGAGCACATGTCTTATCTTCTGTTACGGTTGAAAAATCAATACGGTGGCATCACTGTTGTGACGGTCCTTCCTGCCGACCCTCCGCCTCCAACGCATGAATGGCAGTCCTCAAGTTTCGCCTAGCATCATCCAAACAGAGGCTTCGTGGACTGCGACCTGAGATGGCCAGCACAGGTGCGAGCTGTCCGAGAAACAGTGCGCTCGAGACGAGTCGCAGGTGCACGAAGTTTGGGTCGGCACAGCGAGGCCAAGTCTGGCCTCCTTCCTGGTTATCGGATCACCAGAGCAGCGGGTCACGTTCAGGTCGACTGATGACGTACCATTGAGCAGTGCAATATTACAGGCGCAGACGCATTCGGACATGTGTTGAACTTCACTGCGTCAGTCATCCTGCTATTTCAAGTCAACCACCGCCAGACTGGTGTTGCAACGGACTGTGACTCAGCTACTCGGCCACAGGCCAAGCAACACTTCCTTTGATTTCCTGTTTCTCGAGGCTCTAACTAACTAGCAGCGGGCATTGGATGCCAGTAAACAATGACTCATGAAATCCCTACCTCGGGACCTGCGGTAGAAGATGCTCCGACTCAACTCCTGGCGCGCTACCTCTTTCGAGTCCCGACTACGCAACATTTCTCAGAAGAGAAAAATAATTCGAAAAATCGGAAGGAACCTTGCTCAGCAAAGTAACAATGCACCAACATCTCCTTGACCCTAATGCCCTCAGAAATAAAAAAAAAAGGGAAAAAAGGCGTTCGGACTTTTATTTTGTTTTTCGGAAAAGGGGGGGGGGGGGGGTATTTCTCAAGAAATGTAACGAAATACATTTCATCCTGACTGTATCGCGATAAAAAGAAACATTCCACATGTATTTAATCTAGGAATAGAGATACTGGTGAAAAAATGTATTGCGATACGAAAAACAGATACCAAATGTATAGCTAAAAGACGATACTGCCCAACCCTGTTGTGTTGCCGGCATAAGCCGCTGAAAGCTGACATTCTCGAACGCATAGACAATTGCAGAAAAAAATGCTAAATGCCTCAAAAAAGCACTGATTTTACTAAGCTCACGGGGATTGCCTGGAGTGACTCGTAGCGTCCGCAGCGGTCCATCGCAAGGTGAAACAAAATATGCAGAAACTGAAGTCAAAGAAAATGAGCGGGAATCCGCTAGCTTGCTTGTAACCCTAACCCACCTGAATATAAAACATATAACACAGAAAACAAGCATCGGAACGAAGACCAAGTAAAAGGCGGACTTGCACATAAAAATGCAGTATAAAAAAACAAGCGTCGGAGCAAAGCGCGAGAGAACAGAGAAGTGAATCTCGCTTTGTTTTAATGCCGAAGCAAACCCAGATTTCGCACTTCAAAGGAGTGCGCGCGAATGAACGTGGAAGGCATCAGGGTTGGCCACCTGCTAAACAACGATCCTCGAACTATAAGAAAACAATAACTGATCATCTTTCGGCGGCGTGCGAGTCAGCGAGTTACAGAGCTTTGCGAGTTATGAGTCGCCCCCCGCTCCCAGATATGACTTTGAGCGCGCATGCTTTCTCCATGCCGTCGCAAATAAAAAAAAAAAACACGACAAGAAGGACGATGAAGAGCCGTGCATGGCGGCTTCTTTCTTTGCCGCACCCTTCGTTTCTTTTGTTTGGTGCTTGGTTTCTTGTTTCGCTCTCGTGTAACACCAGTGAAGCCCGTCGCCAGCGCATCCGTGAAAGGCGCCACCGCCACCACTCCCCCCTCTGCTCTTTGCTTTGACGCTTGTTTTTTGTATTCATTTCATTTCTGAACTCTGACTGGCTCGGTATAGCTAAACGTAACCCCCCCCCCCAAAAAAAAAAAAATATATATATATATATTAATAAATAGATAATAATACAAAATAAAGAACCGGGCCCATTCCATTCCCATTCCATTCCAGGCAAAAGGCATCTAATTCCATTCCATTCCATTCCCCTCAATGTTGCCGCCATTCCATTCCCATTCCATTCCGGGGTTGCAAAAATGCAGAATGATTCCGGAATAATTCCGACTCCGGAGTGGCAACTCCGCAACACTGATAGGTAGGATTCCGTGTTTTCTGAGTTTATTTTTCGTCAGATTCGGAGGGTGTTTTTCGGAGTTTATTTTTTTCCGAAAATTCAGAGTTTATAGGAGTTTATTTTTGTTTGATTCCAAAATAATCGCAGCTTAATTTCGCAGTGTTTCTTATGAAAAACAAAATAATAATATCCGGGTGTATACATATGGTAGATAAGGAAAAATAAAACGCGCTTATATCAAATAATATTTCTTCAGCTGGGTTTGGTGTTGGTGCCATTGCCATTGGCAATACTAATTTTTCCCTCGGCAAAAGTTGCACACATCTGTGGCTTGGATAATTGTCGACACCTTAAAAATAAACTCGTGGAGGTAGTCGCTGGGAAGCACGTATTCATCCCATCCTATTCCATGCTACCCCGCGGCCGCGCAAGCTGGAGTGGTAAAGGATGTTATAGGGAAGTTTCAACTGCCCCTCTTCCAATTTTGTGCAATCTCTAGGATCCATATATAGCTTTAGCTGTTACAAAAACACAACCTCTCTTCCTCTTAAAACACAAATAGTATGGCCCAAACTGGAAACCAATACAGGGGCTTTTGTCGTGACCGGAATGCACAATGACATGTCGTTCTGAACCTTGACGAGATAATCGGTAAGACCCCTTTTTGTCAATGAACCAAGAGTTGAAAGATAACTGTGGTGGCATTTTCCCGGGACCATTGACCCTTTGCGCTGATCAAACTTAATTATGAAACACCGTCTCTATTTAGTTTATTGGAAAGGGGGGGGGGGGGGGGGGGGGGCGTTGGCACCAGTGTTGCGGAGTTGCCACTCCGGAGTTGGAATGATTCCGGAGTCATTCCGCATTTTCGCGACCCTGGAATGGGAATGGAATTAGATGCCTTTTGCCCGGAATGGAATGGGAATGGAGTGGGCACAATTCTTTATTTTATTTTATGTTTTTGGTGGGAGGGGTTGCACGTTTAGCTAAAGCGAGCGAGTTGGCGAGTCAGTTGCTCAGAAATAAAATAAGCGGGAAACTGCTAGCCCGCGTGGAGCCCTAACAGACCTTATACGCAAAACAATGCAATACAAAAAACAAGCGTCAAAGCAAAGAGCAGAGGGGGGAGGGGAGGGGTGGCGGTGGCGCCTTTCCCGGACGCGCAGGCGACTGGCTTCACTGGCGTTATACGAGAGCGAACAAGAAACCAAGCACCAAGCAAAGGAAACGAAGGGAGATGCAAAGGAAGAAACCGCCATGCACGGCTCCTCATCGTCCTTCTTGTCTTGCTTTTTCTTTTTTTTTTTTTTTTCTTTTTTTTTTTTTGTGACGGCATGGAGAATGCACGCGCGCAGACCGAGATCTGGTAGCGGGGGTGACTCATAACTCGCAGAGCTCTGATAACTCGTTGACTCGCGCGCCGCCGAAAGATGACCAGTTATTGTTTTCTTATTCGCAACTTTCAGCGATGGTGGTACCGTGGTGTGAGAATCGCGCTCCCTAGCTCCTGGATGATCGGCTTCACAATAAAGGTGCTTGCCAACACTTTCCTCACGTGAAAAAATAAATTAAAGCCACAATACAGCTCATATATACCAAAACTGGAATTACTCATGCGTCACAGACCCAGCCTCGTACCGCTGTTCTACGACGATCATCCAGATGACAGCCATTTTGACAGGCGCCAGTGCACCCCCTATACGTTGTGAAAGTTGCGAATAGTTCGAGAAGCGTTGTTTAGCACGCGGCCTTCCACGTTCATTCACGCGCATTCCTTTGAAGTGCGAACTGTGGCTTTGCCTTGGCATTAAAACAAAGCGAGATTCACTTCTTTCTTCTCCTCTTGCGCTTTGCTCAAACGCTTGTTTTTTTATACTGCATTTTTGCGTGTAAGTCCGCCTTTTACTTGGTCTTTGTTCCGTTGCTTCTTTTCTTTGTTATATGTTTTACATTCAAATGGGTTGGGGGCATAGCCTCTCATATGTCAGTATAGAGGAGGCTATGGTTAGGGTTACAAGCAAGCTAGCGGATTCCCGCTCATTTCCTTTGACTTTAGTCTCTGCATACTTTGTTTCACCCTGTGATGGACCGCTACAGACACTACGAGTCACCCCAGGCGATCCAGCACCGTGAGCGGGACTACACGCACGGCGCGTTTCTGCTTTCTAGGGTCATGCGACACTCGGAAGGCACTGGATTGGTTTCGATGGGTCTCGTGCTGTCTGTTGCAGTCGATCGTAAGGTGAAGTAGACTATCGACACCGCTCTCGTCGCATGACCGAGCTAACTAGACCTGCAGAAAGACAGTCCCGTGCCAGACGAGGCGCGGCCGTTGTAGCTGCTACTGAGGTTTTGGCTTCCGCACGCTTTGTACCCTTGCATGAGAGTAATTGCTTTGCATTGGCTCATGTCCGAATAATTAGCAAGGTAATTAACAAATGACAGGTAATAAACCGATAACGTCCGTATAATGAACGAACCACAATGAACAAACATATATTTGAGCCCAGCAAACGTTCTATTGATCGCCTGGAAACACATAAAGAATTGGATTGAATATGATAAGAAATATGGAGATTCGTAAAGCAAGTGTGAACTTGTGCGTTTTAAAACAGGTTTCGTGGCATGGTCTATACGGTCCCTCGTTCTGCGCCATAGAGGTTGCACTTTGTCAGAGGATGTGTTCTTGCCGCTGTGCATGGAGTCGCTTCCAGCAGCATACTAGCCGTGTTGGTGTGCAGGTATTTGAAGAATACAGTAATATAGCTTATTTCTGCGTTACGCACAAACTGGATATTTTTATGGTCTTATCAAACAAACACGCTGACCGCGTATGTCCTAAAAATCAAATACAAAGAAGTTTGCAAAAAACGAAATGAGTGGATTTAAGTATTGCTGTTTGTTGCGAGCCACAGTGGTCGCGAGACCAATGTCTTGTACAAGCATCGACATATCAAAGGGTCTTTCTCTATGTTTGCAGTACAATGTAAACAAACACTTTGTACCACCAGCACTCCGCTTAGTAAAATCGGTGCCTTTTTAAGACATTTAGCTTTTTTTTAAATTTTTTATGCGTTTGATAATGTCAGCTTTATGCTGCTTATGCCGGCAACACAATGTAGCTGTCAAGTGCCAATTTTTACGTTTAGGAATTGGAGGAATGGAATGGAACGATTCAGCCATTCCAGGAGTGGGAATGTGGCCAGTGTACCCATTCCTATGAGCTGAAAATGAATTGAATTATCAAAAACCCTAATTCCCCGGAATGGAATTGGAATGGAATGGGGGTGCCCATTCCGCAACACTGGTTGGCACATCAAAATTCGGAGTTTATCGGATAAATCCGAATTGATTAAAATTTTACCGGCGGGTGTTTTGCGGAGTTTTTCGGATTTATCCGAAAACACGGAGCCCTAGTTATAGGCCAGTGAAAAGTATTTTAGCAGCCTACCGTAATATCCCAACAGATAGCCCACATAACATCTAGAGCAAATCGGGTGAAAATATGGAGTGGGCTAACTTTCGGTGTACAATCAAGAAAAGTTAAAGAATTGCTATTTTTAGTTTGTGTCCCTTCCAAGCTTGTTCTGGTGGCGAGGAGCAACGAAGCAAAGATGACTGTACTTCCCAGTTAGCAACGTTTTCTTATATCCCGCAATAGCTAACAAGCCCCATTTACGCCGAGGCTATCATTGATCCAAACACTACTATTACTTGAAGCCACGAATAGGGGTGGGCTATCTTTCGGAGGTGGGGTATCTCTCGGGATTTTACGGTAGTAAGAGAAAAAATGGTTCTTAGCAATCCGATATTTACGAGATGGCTTCCTTTTCCTCGTTGGTGTTGGCACTGATAGCTGATCCGGCGGTTGTTGCTTGTAAGCAATTGGTGCCACTCTTAGGGACTTGGGCTCTGGCTTGCACTTTGAATTAATCTTAGTATCAATCCATTTATTGTCTGTTTCCTGCTTCTACGTTGTTGCAGGTGTGGCAAGCAAAAACGTCATCGCTGCGCTCACCTTTGTCCGAGCGTTCCATGCGCACCAACCTCCTCAAGTTTCGGGGTAGGTGGCTTGGGTTTCCCATGATATTGTAGTCACAGGTTGAAGTCGTTGCTGCACATGCCTCTTACTTACAGTATGTATCAAGGACAGCTTGACTAACTTTTCAACTTGCCAAAAAAAAGGGATAGGATTGTAATGCCAACTTTTCAATAACATGTGTTTCTTATTGCTGTTAGTTTTATGAATGCTGTCATATATTTTGTTTTATATATTGAATGTACCCTTACAATTCAAGGACATAGAGGATACAGCATATTCAGTAACAATGTAAGTGAAAAAAGTTTAAAAAAGATGCATTTTGTTTTTGTTGCACCTGCACAAACAGTTTTGATTCAGCCTGATGAAGGTGCAGCATTCATAGGTAATACCTAACTAACAGTGTTGAGAGGTAGGAAAAAAGTGGCACATAGCTCCTCAATTAATATGCCTGTCCATTGCAGCAGAAAGTGCTCGTAAGCTGGCAAACCTCAAGGCCACCTCTGTGGATGTATGTCCATTAAGCATGAATGAAGATGCAAATGAGAGGGGCAGCAAGGATGACGGCCCAGCAGCAGTGGATGCAAACCAAGGTTGCAGACAGAGGCTGTTTGTGCCTGTAAATAAGGGACCCAACACATCACCTGAGCCTTTGATTGTCGCCAAGAAACCTGAAAATTATCCTGACGATGACTCCGATGAGGAGCTCAGTCCACTTAGCGTTCGGATTGGGGCCGTCTCGTTCTGGTCTGCTAACAAAGTCACAGAAGGTGCGTTGGAGTGTTGTCATTTGTCATTGAAAGCATAGCAAAGGGACTGGAGGTTAGCCTTTCCTCGTTGTAAAATATACTGCGTTGCAAAGAACTTCTTTGTGCAAATGCACAAAGAAGTTCTTCCTCCTTCAGCAGATCCTTCTTCTCCTTCAGCAGATCAGTGATTGGCTCTCACTGTGCTTCGTTAGCAAATAGATGTGTGTGTTTCTTTGTCCACAAGCAGTGCTTGGTTATTGCCAAGGCAGGTTTGAGTTTCTGCTATATTTAATTGAAATACCTTTGGCAATTGAGTTTGTTTAGTATTCTGCTCAATCACAATGACTTTTAAAGTGCACCTAATTTAATGCAGTGTGCCCAAATATTCTTTTAGCCTCTAAAACAAAAGTTTAATAAAATGGGTGGTAAATTCAGCACGAAATGACCAAGCAGCTTGCCAACAAACTTGTGCTTTACCTCGAAAAGGAGTTTTCTCAAATACGCTTGTCAGCAGGCTGTTGAACCAAGTTGTGACTGGAAAAGGAGCTTCACTGATTCCTTTGCTGCTGCTGTTGTAGAGAGCAGTACTGCACAATCCTTGCCATCCAAATGGTATTCAAACATCGGTCCTGGTTGTCTGACACTTTTGCATCACACAGAGCCAGGCTGGATGCAAGCTCATTTTGCTTGCACCCAGCCTGAATGAATTCTAAACAAAATTTCGCCCTGTCCTTTGTTCCTATAATGTGAATGAAATGTTGCTCTCTGCATTTCTGCGGTCTTGACCAAGCTTTATTTTGTGACACAAACCTCTCAGCAACTTGAATTAACTACTTAGGCACCTGAAAAATCTACTCAAGTAAGGTAGAATTTTCCAAAGTTTACTTGTAGTGTTACTTCTGTACTTTTGAATACTGCATGTCTTGAACATTAATGGTAGTTGCTTATCTTCTAAGATTATTCTGAAAAGCTGCTTTTGTTTTATAGGTCCTTGCTCTATGAGAGGCGAAGACTTGCGGTGTAAGAAGCGACTCGAGGTAGAACTTTTGTTACTTTGTATCTGAGAACAGAGTGACCCAAATGCTACCTTCATTTATTGAGAAGTTCTGAGGAATTAGATCTTGTGGTGAAAGCCATTTCACTGCCAAATTGAGGGCTTTGGTGACTAGTATCTTGAAATGCTGACAGAGCTATAATACAAACCAGAAAGCCATGAGCTAGCAAACTGGAAGAACGTTGCAAGACCTACGAGTGGTTGTTTGCTATCTAGAATACCCCTTTGAACAAAATAATTTAGTTTATTGCCATGCAGGCAGTTTGCTTCTTACGACCCAATGTTACAGTGTAAATGCCTAAATAATTTATCAAGAACTGCTTAGAGTAAGCTTTGTATAAAGTTCCAGCTGGTTACTCTGAACTACCAATAATGCTTGTATCTATATAACAATTTATTTGTTGCCCACAGATGGTTTTTACTTCTTCCAGTCGGCATCACTTTGGATGGCCTGGAGATATTATTTTAGATTGGCAAAAGCCAATTTAGTGCAGCTCCGGATTGGCAAAAGCCAATTTCGTGCAGCTCCGGGAGACTTCAAATCAGCTTTTATGTTGCCGATACTGCCTTTTAGCAAAGTGGAATATACCTTGACAATTGCCATTCTTGCAACACTTTCCGTAGATAGCGACTGATGAGAAGACCGGTCCGTCTTCTGCGTCAGCATCACCGGACGAAAGTGACTCGGGTTGTGATGCCAGGAAAAGTCGCACCAGTCTGGAGGACTTTACGGTTTGTTTTGTATGAACATGTCTTTCTTAACCTTGACCTAGTCTGAAGAGAAAAAGATACTAATAAACTAGTTGACTAAAATCATGTCTTAAATAAATTTTTAAAAAAATTAACAAAACATTTTTTTTTCAAAGTATTGGTACTTTTAGCAGTTACCGTAGCATCTCCGCCTTGCGGTATCTAAAAACCGGAGAATTTGTTTTCTCGGTGTCTTCAGCTGGGGTACTTGATTTTTCATGACGAACATGGTCTGTGTGTCGCCATTGACGACATCCGTCAATTTCGGTGTGGAACGATCTATTTGTCAGTTGGATCTTCTGGTAACCTCCGGAGTTCTGGAAAAGTCGCCGATGTGAACAGACTGACCGGTTGAGTAGCACGCTGCCGAGTTGTTGGTTGACACTTCGTTCATTGCCAGCCAGTCGTCAGCATGATCGAACAACAGCAAACGTGAATTCGACAGGAGTCTTGGCTGTCGTCATTGGCTCATTTGTGTGTTGTCTGAACAAGAGCCTTGCTATCCTGCACTGCACGGCACCTTTGGTTACCTTCAAGAGAGCTTTCTTTGTTCTGGCTTCCATTCTTTCTGCCTGTCGGTTTGAGGATTGATAGTATTGGCGTGCTGTAAAATGTTGGATGCCCTTCTTGACGAGAAACTCTTCCATTTCTTTGGACATGAAGTTGGGCACGGAGTGTGGGGCATTGATGATGCGTAAAGTTGTGGACTGCTTTGGTCCAACTTCTAGCTACTTGGAGTAGGATCTATGATGACCAGGTCTATCGATAGGTCTGGCAAAATCAATGTGACTAATATTCCATTGTCAAGTGGCATGCATCTATTACGAAGCTAGAACCTTAGGTTCTGCTTGTTGGTGCTATTAACGAACTTTGCAGGAGGCCACTGTGGCTTCTGTCCGCTTTAAGTCGTAGCCACCAGAAATCACTTGCCACCATTCCGGGATGGTTGGTGTACAGCATCTTCAATGCTATCTTTGGTCCCATTTCTGATATGACGACATGCCATCTTGCCGGCAATGTTCCTAAGCGTTCATTTGTCAGCACTTGTTTTTGCCGTTGAACCTAGAACATCTCGGCAGTTCTGCCGGCTTCAAGTCAGAATTGCTGCTGGCTTTAAGTCGAAGTGCTCGTTGAGGCAGTTTAGATTTTCTCTGAGCTCGACTTCTAAAGGCTTTTCTCGACATGGGTAAGGCCCATACGGTGTTGCAGGTCGACTTGCCACACAATGCGCGTACAGACTTTCCTTCGACAGTTAAATAGGAGGATTCTTTGTAAAGGTCATAGTTGTCCATCTTCGAGGTTCTGTTAGACTTCCGCTTCCTCGATGACGCAGTATTTTCGTTTAAAACTCAACTTTTAATGACGATTGGAGCCGATT
Organism: Ixodes persulcatus; assembly: GCA_013358835.2. Classification (NCBI taxonomy): domain Eukaryota; kingdom Metazoa; phylum Arthropoda; class Arachnida; order Ixodida; family Ixodidae; genus Ixodes; species Ixodes persulcatus. The sequence goes on along the minus strand of JABSTQ010009791.1, from coordinate 273,936 downwards.
ACAAAAGCACGCAACCATTTATTTTCGCAGCCATAATGACGGCCCTCCATTCGAGAGCTCCTACCCTCATCCCCCATCTGTCAACCGTCCCTTCTTCCTCTCGCACCCAGGTGGCGCTAGCTTTCAGCCCTAACAGTTTGCCAACTTAGTCACCCATTTTAACACCTTTAGTTAAAATGTGTTGTATTTGTGCCTAACTACACCAGTGATGCGATTCGCCCGAGTCATTTTGTAGCACCTTTTGGAGCAGCCAAAGGTTCATTGTGGAGCAGCAGAAAGCACTTTTGGAGCACAAGCACACCCTTCAGATTTATGCATACCACTCGGAATATTATATGTTTAGATTCGTGTGTTGGCCTATCCAACTAAAAAATGTGGCTCGCGGATCCCTTACGAGGGATCCGTGAGCTGCACTTGGACCAACAAAGAGCCGCAGTTTGGCCACCCCTAACATAGAAGTACTAGGCATGGCAACAAGATGCTGATCGATGAAGTACAGTATGGACTGCTGTGGTCATTTTAGCTATGAAATAAAATGTAAATCAAATAGTATATTCCACTAAAGTAATGTTAGAATAATCTGGATCACACAAAGTGATTTTCCATTCAAGTTCTGAAGGTTTTAATAAAACAAAAATTCTTAATATAAATATAAATTAAAAGAAAAAAAGCTTTGTCATTAAATTATGAAAATCATTGACATTTTGTATGTAGAACCTCGTAATGTCAGATCGTCATGTGAAGGATGAGTATGTCTTCTTAAAACAATCCAGCCATGTGTCGGTTATTCACAAGCTTCCTTCTACTCTTCCACATAATTGAGTTTTAATTTACTCTATTGATTGTGCCTAGAATGGATAAAGCATGTATAAAAATAACAACTAAACAACGGAGAGAAAAAAAACTATAGAGCAGTTTATATAACTTTTCTTGCAAGTAACCTCGCTACACCCCAATTTGAAAAAGATATTGCTAGAATACCGCAGTCTATTATAAATAATAGCCGCAGTTTAATTCAGAAACTTTTACTGCAACTAAGAGCTGTTAGGTACATTAACACAAAGTTCCTTTTTTTTTTTTTTATTATACCCGACGCTTGTGTGTTTGACGTCCTGCTCTGGGGGAATGCTTTCCCTTTAGCACTCAGATGCACTGCAGCGAAGCAAGATAGGTAAACAAAATTGCTATGCTTACTTCGCGGTTGCCGCTTCACTGCGGTAAACAAGAGCTCGGTCATGAGCGCACTTGTCAAAGCTAACTTACACGCCAGAGCAGATTAGGAGCATAAGAGATATTAGCATATTACAGACATTCTGAGAACTGTCAGTGTTTGACACTGACGTAGAGATCAAATAGGATACTAGTATATTATTTGCAGCTAAAATCAAAAGTTGTGGAAATTTGCACAAGCAAGCCTACCATAACGATTTTGATGTGTAGCGGAGCCTCAGCCATTATATTTTTAGTATTATATAATAAAGTGAAATCAAGTTTTGGCTCGATGTTGGCGCAGGTTCCTCACATTTGGGCTAAATGTATCAGGATTTAGCAGGGTAAGGCCTTGGCACAAATGGCACTCAAATGACGGCGCCATAAGGCGGCTTCAATTTGGTTGGTTTCGGTTTCAGCAGTCTCACAGCTGTGATAGTATGTTATGTCGTTTTCGCTTTGTTTTGCGATATAAATCTATCCCTTGTGGTACAGAAGCAGTGATATAGTGGTAATGGCCCATCTTTAGAACTACCACGTAATTACGAGCCTAAATTGGGGATGTTTTTACGAACACCTTCATCTGATCATGTTCTTCATTCGGCCAGGTTCGGCGGCGAAACAACTGCAATGATGCCGGGGGAGGATTACGAATGTCTTTGGTCATACTGGATGTGCCCGTTGATATTAGTTTCCATAAAAATTAACTAATGAAGACACTAATGCTTGGAGGCACAATGAAAAAGCAAGTCAACGACCTGACTAGCATTGTGTTGAATCGCAGAGAACAGATGAACTCGCAAGTTTAGTGGTACTGTTCGATTTTTGAGCACACTGTTATGTGAAAATTGCCGATCGGGAGATATAATGACGCATGAAATGCAAAAGAAGTGATATTGTCTCCATCTGTCTTTTTTAAAAAATTAAGTACTCAAGAGATATTTCGATGGTTCATCCTTGACCGAGTAGGAAAGTTTTTCAACTATCAGCCCTGCTAAAGTATTCATTAGCAGTATTTCACAATGTTGACCTTAGGAAAGTATTTGTTATAGGGACATTTCCTTACAACATATTGAGAATATGAGATAAGGGAAAAACCTGTCAATTGAAGTCTAACATCCGTTTTCCGTATAATTTGCAAAATGAAATTAAATGGCACAAGAGAATTGACCGTTGGCAAGCTTGGCTCAAGTCAAATGCCAGGCACCACTTCATGGATTTGTATAGACAGATCTTAATTTGTTTGAACAGATACGCTTTTTACTTTCAGCGACGTCGAGTAAATCCAGCATTGACAACGCTGCACTTGAGTGATTTCCGTGCAGACAGCTTCTTTTCGGCGTCATATTGCGTGCCTCAGGCACTTTTTTCAAACACTTACAAGATGTCTTACACATATTTTTCACCTGGGAAGCTAACCCTGTGTGTCTAAGTAAATTAATTGAATTGGATATCTTGAGAAAATTTAATGACTGCAGACATGAGACCGAGCGCAATGTACAGTTTCTTTAAATTCATAAATAAACAGATCCAGCGAATGTTTATACCGTAAAAATTATTCCCCCATATAATCAACAACTGTTTGGGATTTGTTGTGAATGCAGAGCATGATGCTTTCACGAAACCCACAGTGACTACTTGCGTTGACTATATTTGCCTTCTTTTTTAAGGTCATAAATGCGTGATCATAGGTATACCTTGCGCTTCTTATTGTGCCACTAACACTTAGCCACTATCACGTAAAGCAAATTGCCGCTGTCATAAATAATTTGCCTCTCAACCCTCGACTTTCTTAGAGACATCTACATAATCAATGTGCGCCAGTAGTGCTAACGCTGATTCCTTTCCTCGCACGTATCTAGTATGCCGACGGTGCAAATAGCCATAACCTGTTAGAAAAGGGCAGAAGTTGTGCACATAATAATGGCATGCAGTTAGGTAGTAAAAATAAAGATCATGTGACACTTCACAAAGCAAGACAAATTGTGGTGTAAAATGCGACGAAAAGAACAAATACAACGCCTTCGCCAAGGCGCGGAGGGGATACAGGAGTGACGATTTGAAGTCTTTTTATGGCGGCCGCGTCACGTGACTCCAAGATGGCAGTGCCCAGGCGACGGAGGGTGAAAAGTTCTATATGAAGATTCAGAGCCTTTCTAGTTGCGGTCCATAATGTTTTACTGTTTTATAACTGTTCATTGTTTGCTCTTTTGGGTTATGAACCAGGACTAGCACAGTTGGCGTTAAGAGATTGGCGCTGGTGATTGGTGGCTGGACCGCCGATATTGCTGCTTGCTAAACAGTTGCAAACGGGCACCGGACATTTCATTGAATGCTGTTTCGTCGGATAAGTGGACCTTTGATCGAACGCCGATTCATTGAACACCCCTTTCATCGAATTGCTTGACGCTGTTCCATCGAATTTTACTTCACCGAATTTTGGAGCATTATAGTGCGTTTGATTATTTACTCTCTCTCTCGTCTGAGTTGTTTCCACGCTACTGAATAAAATTACTACCCTGGTCACTTTTTCACCAAAAGTTTGATTATTGAATCATAGAACATTACAAAACTTGAGTGGGTAGTAATTAGTGTTTCCTGTCTTCAGGTAAGATAAGCAGCTGTACTCTACCACATACTTTGTTTCCTATTGGTTCACGCATAAAAGGTAGATCCGGAAAGGACTGTACTATTCTTCTCTGCTCCTTTTTTATTTATCTATTTACTTGAGTTTTTATTCTATCCTAGGAGAATAGCTTTCTTTCTAAAAACAAAGGTTGAAAAGTACACGGATCTGCTGATGACGAAGAATAAACAAAGAAGAAAGATGTGCCTTTTTTTCTGTTTTATGCGACATGGATACATGTCATTGCTTCAAGGACGACTTTGTGCTTGAAACAGAATATGTCTCTTCTAGAACGTGGATACACCCTTGAAGGGGCATACCTTCGTCACTGCACTCGATGATCACAGATTTCATAAAATGTCAAGGCATTGTTCCTGTTTATTATTGTCTACATTAGCTGCACAAGTTATTGATTACTATGAAGAAAAAAAAGGCGTAGCGGAGAAAATAAAGCTTCTTATTAGATCCTCTTTCTGCAGGAAAAGAAAAGTCTGCTATTCTTTCGGTTTTAAAAAACAACTATTCCCTAGATCCAAAATTCCTACTGCTTAACTAGGCGGTGTTCGATCAAACGGCTTTGATGAAGCGGCATTCAGTGAAACAGCGTTCAATGAAATGTCTGAACCCAGTTGCAAGCACACTGGGAGTGAGACCGGTTAAGACATTTTCGTCCCTTTTGTGTGGAGTGCTTCAACAGACTTGTATGCAAGAATGAGGTACTTATGCCTGTGCATCATGAGCCTTTAGCACAGAAGAAACTGTCAAAGTCCTATAAAACATAAATTGCCTCAAAACTGATGTGGCTGCTGTCATTCAGCAAGCAAAACAGGAACACGTTGGGGAACAGCTGCTATCTGCCGAGCATCTCCGAAAAGCGATGAAGAGAGATATCCTACTGTTTTGTTCCCGGTGTATCGTATGTACCTTTTTTGCTGGCCCAGCAATCACTGCCTAGTGCTGATATCTTTGGATGCCTACTGTACTTGTATCTGTAATGCTAATAGAAAAAAAAAAATTTTTTTTTGTTCAGTGCCTTAGTTGTAAAGGTGCCTAGCTTCCTCCAGGAGGCAGCAGTGCAGTTTTGTTACTGATCATTTGATTATAATAAAAAAAACTGAGACTTGGCTAAAAATCACTTAAGGGGGGCATAGCCTGGGAGGGTAAACTTTTGAATCATTTGTCTCAAATTGATTCAAACTTTCAGGGTGGATTGAACCCCATTAGGATTGATGACATCTAAAGTTTCAGTCTTGTAGGCCAATTCTACAACATATTATGCTTAAAAAGCTCCAGAAAAAAGTTACTTTATTAGGAAATGTTTTTAAGAAAAATAATAATTGCAATCCACAAAATGCTTGGTTTACTAATGTGAAGTAGAATATCCATAGTGAAAGTTAAGCTAAAAATTAATTGTAGAAAATGCAATTCTAGAGAAAAACAATAACACCCCAAAAGAGTTAAACGATTTTAACAAATTTCTGCGTTTTAAAATATTCAGTTTTTGTCATGAAGAATTTAGCTTTTTCAGATTATAAGTACCTTCACTTGTTCTTCAGAAAATTTCAGTCAAGGACACCACTGAGTGAAATCTTCACACTTTCAAAATGTCCAATGATTCATTTCCTCATATCGCATTTCCTTCCAAAAAGTGAAACTGAGAAAGATGCATTTGAAGTTTCAACTTTAGGTTTCTTTCTTTTCTGTGAGTCCGAGGTAGGCAGAATTCACCTGGCGCATTGTTAGCGCCTTTCTCTTTGAGACTTCCTTGTTCCTCTGGCAGTAGCTACCAGTTTGTGTTGTTTGTAGGCACGCTAGCTTTTGTAGCAGGCATTTCTTGGCAGATAAACTGGCAAGAACTAAGAGGCAAATCGCACTAAGGAAGAGCAGCAAAGAAGGAATAGGATCTGAGGTGGAAGATACTGTAAATGGGTGTTACTGAAGATGACACAATGTCACGTCACCGGGAAGGACCAATCGTAAACCCTGTTTCAGGTCTAAACCAATAAGATTGCTCGTACCAAATTTTCAGAATTTTTTCTGTTTGGATGTATTGGGTCCTCCTGGCCATTGATACTTGTAAACTTGGAAAGCTTCAACGGGCTAAATCTAGAGTAAATGGCACTTCCAATGGGGGCGAGATGTTCTGGCTATGTTAAATGAGCATGAAGCAGCGCTAAATACAAAACGCAAAAGCTTGCTCCCTGCTGACTCGGAGGGCTGCCGACATGTCGAAAATAATTTATTGTGAGATAAATCCTGCATGTTTATAAATGAAAGTTTCTGAAACCATTCTTTGGAAGTTAATAAACATAAACATATCATTTTTGAAAAAAACATTTTTTTCTGAAAAATTTGAATTCTGAGGCCTTGTCCCCCCTTAAGAATTGTGTTCAAAAACTGAAATGACTTTTTAAACACTGCTTGTGATAAGAAAATTGAACTGCTGGCCATACTAACAATGAACTAAAACCAAAATGTGGAACTACACCGGTTGCTGTTTTTTGTGGCACAGTCAGTGGTTGAATTTCATCTATCTTGGACAAGAACCGTATGTGATGGATGAGATAGCCCATGCACTTAGGAGCCACGTTTTAATATTCCCTAAAGTCGGTCCCTAAAGCAGTCAGTCACAAAAAAATGACCGCATCTCCACGTGGTGAATGATGTTGATTGGGGCGAAGCTCGGGTGGTGCTGATGATACTGATTTTGGTCATAGGTATTGCTGCTTGCTGTCGGCGTTGACGCTTTGCCGCCGCTTCCCGAGCTCTCAACTCCGGGTCCGCTTGGCGTTTTCGACGCTGTGCAGCAGCTTCTCGCGCCCTGGTCTCCGGAGCAGCTTGCCGTCTACGTAGACGCTGAGGCGCTGCATGCCGAGCTTTTCGGTCCTTTTCATTCATGGCAGTAGGAGAATGTGTGGTTTTCTTCTTTTTCTTTTTTTAAGCAGACAAATGGGATGGCATCTCAGAACCCCCTACTTTTTTTTTTTTCTTCTTTTTCTTTTTTCATAATTTTTTTTCATCTTTTTTTTTCCAATTTTTTTTTTTTGCCCTACACGAGCACGTGATCTCACGAGCAGAAGCACGAGCACCCGACGCCGGCCTACGGCGGACGGACATACGGACATGGCTAGCCCCTAAGGAGCTTCGCCCCTAAAACATGTGCAATCAAGCCTTTGTTCAGAACTTTCAGCTCACAATAATAGACTGCTGGGTGGAATAGCCCAATTAGGATTTCTACAGCACTGAACAGTTATGTTTGAATGGTATGTGACATTGTTCTTGCTGCTTTCTTACAGAAGCCAAAAAAACAAAAGAGGAAAAGAGCATCGACAACATGGATTGAAAACTGTGATTACTCTTTGTCAAAAAGCAATGACAAGAGACCTTCAATTGTCATGACCAATGTCCAACTGGGGTAAATATAGGTCATTCCTCGGGGCCGGAGTGCTCAGCCTTACTTCTTCACCAGCGCATCTCCTGTTTGCCCTTACCCTCTTTTACCCCACGAAATCTGTTGAAATACCTGGATGTGTGTAGAGGGTGCAGAAGTTGGAGAAAATGGCACCACCCAGAGCTCTCAAAGTGGAGTGATTGACTCTACTTGTCATCACTCAAGGAACCCCAAAATACTTTCCCAGCAAAACAATTGTTTTACTCTAGTTCCTCAAACTCAAGAAAACTTGTTAGTAGCATTTAAGGAGTTCAGCTGCAAACTTTAATTTGTTTGTAAGTCTTGTGCCTTATCTAATTGTCACTGGCCTCTAAAAAATAAGCAAATTGGTACCTTCAGTTGAACTGTGATTTGTCCATGCCATCTGAACACTGTGTGTTGTTCCTTGCTGGGGCAACACAGTGTTTATTTGAACCAGTCCTGTGTTCTGACACAGTTAAGATGTACGTGCATTCTTTTTAGACTGGACATGCACCTTAGCTGCATTGTCCGAATTGAGTTGGCTGTGCTTGAAAGTGTGTGGTGTCTGCATGGCCTTCTCCAGTGACAGGGAAGCAATCTGTGGAATTGTATCAAAACTGGGTCGGTTTCAAGTGGAAGACAATGTGACAGAACGAACAACGCACGTCATTTGTGGAGAAAAGCTGAGGACCCTCAACCTGCTCTTTGCCATGGCACAGGGATGTTGGATCCTTCCTACAAAGTGGGTGAGTGTGTATTGCAAGAGCAGGACCAATCTGTAGATGGTTTGCTCTAGCTCAGCCTGAGCCACCACTGCCATTCTTTGCTGAACTGTTGATTGCAGAAATATTTTAATCAAATGTTATAACTTTAGGCAAATGCCATAAAGTACAGTGGCTTATGCATGCCCATCAAAATTGGCTCTCTCAGGAAAGCTCCAGTGAATGACATGCACCCGTAAAGGTAGACAAAGCTGCTCCAATAAGCTCGAGGCTTGCTTGATTTACTTTTGCCACAGATGAAATTTTGGGATCTAAATTCTAAGCTGTCACCCTGTGCTTTAAAGCCAAGTACAAGAAATCTGAATATCTGAAATACTTCAGTGTAGTGATTGCTGCGCCAAGGGGCTAGCCCTGCTACATACTGCTACATTTTGCCAAAATATGGATAATCTGTGCCAAGCCTGCGCTAAAACACCAATTTCGGTCGCCTTTCAAAACCGAAACTAAACTGAGTACCGTAATTGAGCATGCGTGTGTTATGTGGCGCAGGCGGCCGCCCGACACAAAGTCCCCTGCATCAATTATCCATTTGGTCTTGCATGGTTTTCCCGCCGTCTCGCGTTTCATGCTCTCGTCTTCTCGTAAGTATTGTCTCGCGTCTTTTTTTTTTTTTTTTATTTTCAACGGTAGACGCAGGTGTGTGCGGACGCTCAGACGCTAGCGTGCCGGGTACCAGCCATGCCGTCATGATGTGAAATGAAACCACGTTTTTGCACTGCGAGAGTTACTTTGTGAGCTGAAGCACTCACTCCTGAAAGCAACGGCTGTGGGAAAACTATTTTTGGTCCCTACCTTCCAGTCATCATGGTCGCAGGATGTCCGGTGTTGCCATCCCCACGTCGCTGCAGATATGGCGCTTTCTAAAATGCACCTAAGTACCGCCGCATGTTCATCAACATTCCTGTTCTTGTTTAAATCATACGTTACTACAAAAGTCTCTCTTTAACTCGAAGTATTGATTACCTAGGTTTCTCTCGGTGGGCTTTCTTTCGAGAGGGACCCCTGTACGTGAAAAATCTGCCACGAAAGAAAGTTGGAGAAGTGAACGAAAGCAAAGAAGGCAATGTCTTCACACTGAACCCGCACAGCGCGCTTGTTTGTTTCGAGTTCAGTCGTTGCACAAAGCGCTCCAAGAACTTTTTGACCCTGGCTCGCGATGTCTTGCATCAATGCGCTCAAGTTCTTTTTTTTTTTTTGTATGTGTGTGTGTGTGTTTAGCTTGTACCTTGTTTGCCAGCCTGGCAAGCACGCGCCGCTGGACTGTTTTTTGTTGTATGCTCGACAGTTACATTTTGTATACAGTTTTGGGATTCAGTTGACGACGGAGCGGAGTGGCATGGTTTCGGTTTAGATCGAACAGCCGTTGTCTCCGCTCGCTCAACGAAGCATGCGCAACTCCAAGCCTGCCGAAGTTGCCCTCAAGTGCATGCGAACATGATTGCACGACAGAGGCACCAGCCGGGACACTTGCAATCGATTGTTTTATGTTTGCTTACTTTTGACGAAAATCTGGCACGTCGGGAACCAGTAAAACGGTGGCAAGCGGTTTTTTCGGAATTGCTCGGCAATGCCTACAGCACTGTACGCTTGTGGGATGTCTCAGCAGTAAAAACACAAGCAGCGAGTTCCATCACAGCACGTCACATCAGAACACAACACAATACGAAGCACCCTTCGTTTGTACAGCACTTAAAACAAAAATTTTATTTTTCTAAGAATATTTGCTCCAAAAGCCACTTTTGCTGCTCCGAAACACTCTCTTGGCTGCTCCCTAACACTGTTTTGGTTGCTCCAAAGACCACATTTGCTGCTCCAAAATACTGTTTTGGCTGCTTCGAAAGGTACTCCAAAATGGCTTGGGCCAATCACATTACTGTACTTCCATAGGATGGTCGAAGCACAGGATGCCTTGACTACTGTTCAGCATATCTGACGTCTGGCTTTTAGGCTGGCAAATTCTGATCTCTTTGACAATGCAATGATCTTTACTCATGGTGAAGCAACATAAAAGCATATTGTTTTACCGTTCTTACTTACCGGTATGTTGGCTGCAGGTGTACCGGTCTCTGGAATCTGGGCACTGGCTTGACGAAGATCCCTTTGAGCTGTCAGACATGTTTCCTGCTGTTCGAGTGAGTGTTGAGTGATGAACACTGCTGATTTTTCCAAGCAAAATTACTGAGACAATGGGCCTTTCTCAGAAGCCACTCAGCCACCCCTTCCGCTGATAGCAGCAAAGGCTGCTGGTCACCTCCAAATTTAAAAGCCTATAAAATTAAAGAGCAGATAATGGGAAAAACATTTCTGCAGAGAGGTACATGAATGTCACCTTCGATAGACCTTTTTCTAAATTACCCAAGCACCAAGGAGCATGCTGCTCATGTAGTTACATGCACTGTACACGCTGGCATCTGCATCAGTAACTGTTCTAAAGCAAAACTCTAAAACAAATGGCACTTAGCAAGTGCATTTGTCAACACCTTGTTTTGGTTTTTTGAATCGTATATACAGATAAGGCGAGCGCATGTATCTACATTCTCCTTGGTGCGTGGTTAATTTGGCGAAAGGTCTTTTTACGAAATTCAGAGTATGTGATCATGGAAAAAACACTGCTTTTATTACTACCATTAGTACAGAAGCTTCCACTGTACAGCACCAACAGTTAGAAGGGGTTGTTATCATTTTGTGGAAACCCTTCAACTTTCGGGTTTGAAGAAAAACTAAAGATAATGTCAGGCAACAGTTGAGAAAGCGGGAAGCCATCCACTTGAATGGGCTATCTTGATCCCTTCGCTTACTTGGCAAACAGCAAACAAATGTAGACTGGGTGCACCCTTCTGGAAATGCACAGTGGGTGTGTCACTGAATTGTTCAATCAACATTTTCTGATTTTAATTGTTAGTTTGTACAGCTGTGAATTTTGAAGTGACCCATTTGAATCGGCCTATGGCTTTCTTTTGTGACAAACATTGCCGTGTTACCAATCGTCGTACAAAGAATGAGCATCTGGCAAATGAAAGGTGGCCTTTTTTTATTGACTGGTATGCATCTGGGGTTTAAGGCATACCAAAAAGAAAATTGAAATATAGCTCCCACATTCAGAAATAATTTAAACATGATCAACAAAATCTGCTAGTGACAATCGCACATCAAACGATCAACAAAATCTGCTGATGACAATCGCACGTCGCAAATGATAATCGCAGATCCGGTGCCTCCAGAGTGTTTGTGACGTCATGTTTAACTTCATGGGCAAGGCTACAGGCAGGCTGGCGTGGTTGTGAGCTTTGCCACTTGGTGGCGTAAGTGTGTTGCAACCTGGCCGTTTGAGATGCCCGCTGCCCGCAGAAGTTGAATAGGTAGAGAAAAGAAATACGGTTCACCCGGGTTTCACAGCCTATGCGCGTTCAGAGCTCGGCGCCATACTTGTGTAGCAACACCGCTTTTATGGGAAGTTTGGCGTAACGACATTTGGGGACATCCAGTAGGTGCAATATGGTAATTGCTTTATTTTTTTAAATATTGTTTTGGTGTCTTTTTTTTCACAAAAAAAGTCATATTTTTTACCCACAATGTGTAAAGAAACGAAAGCGATCGCTGTAGCATGGTCGCGCAATGCGGGTGGAATGGTGCCGTCACATACCTGAGGACGGAGGTGCAATGTGGTTAATTCGCATTGCCATCGTGGTTGGCGTCATGGATGCCATTGACGACTGTCACCAGTAATCTGCGAAGTAAGTGGCTAAGCGTGGTGGAAGTTTCTAAAACCATCCAACATTACACATAGCAACTGGATACTGCCAAAGTGGGATTTTGCATAACGCAAGTAATGTTTGAAAATAAGTCTTTCAAGCAGACGATACAATTGTTCTCCCTTCGTCGTTCAATTCTTTGCGGGACGCCGTTTTCCCGTTGGCCCCGCGCTGCATGGCCGACGGGAAAGCCTAACTTTTTTGGCCTCGCACCAAGAGTGGAGAACAGGGTTTTTCTGTAGCGGTGACGATAAGGGACAAGGTCGAAATCTCTGCGAAGTGTGACCCGTAAAGCTATCAGCCTAAAAATCGGTGTCTCCGTGGTGTGGCCAGAACATGCTTGACATTTAGACAGTAAAATAGGTGCTCACATTTTGTTGCACTATCCCAATAAAATGAAGTTGAATTGCAAATAAAAGTATCTATAGGTCAGGCCGAGCTCATTCTGAGAAAATGTTCAAGAAACATAGTTGAAATTGTACCTAAAAGGCAGCATGTGTTAGAAACAAAACAAACAGTGAGCTGCAAGTTATACATAGGAATAACTGTTTGCAATATTTTGGGATGTAAAAGGGTTTGTGCTCTGAAACAAACTGCATATGTAGGAATGAATAGGCTCCTAAAATGCATTCCTCATATTTTAAGAAAGATAAACTACTACTACCTATATAGAAAATATGAAATCTTAATTTTTAGCTATCCCATGCTAGACTAACCTATGCTAAGCTCGGGTTTGTGCTAATTTAAGCTTGATAACTTTTTAAACCTGTGGTGCTGAATGAAGCTAATAGACAGTCGTAACAAAGCTACGCTTGACATGCTGTCCCTCTGGCACTTGATGAACTGAGTTCCTACTTAACCAAATAGTTGTGGCTGGCAATAACATTTTGTTGCAACTTGGTGAATCTAGTCAATTTATTATCCTTTAAATCTGGGTAATAGATATGGTTTATGGATACACCGGGTGTTTCACCGAACATTGGTCAAAACTTTCCTATGAAAACTATGCATTGCAAAGAAAAATAATGGTGCCCTATCAGTCTCTGTTCAGGGACCAAATTAGTCAGGTACATAAAGTTTTGGATAATTAACTCCTGAATTAGTTTTGACTAATAAATTTTTCATTAGTAAAAATAAACATGATTTTAATTTGAAACTGTCTGGGTGCTATTGAAAACCATTAAATCTGTAAATTTTAAAAACACTTGGGAGCGCACGGGAAATGGTGTGGTGTGCAAAAGTTACCTCTTGTGCTACAGGCACAAGGCTGGCAAAGTGAAAATTTTCATAGTAAGAAACGAAAAACAATGCGGGCACATCGCAGTTGGATGCATTTTCAGCACCCACAAAAAACAAAGTATGTGCTCCAAATCTTTCTCAAATTGACTGATTTAGGGGTTTTCGATGATGCCCAACATAATTTAGATTGTAACTAAATGCTTATTTTTACTAAAAAATTAGTTGCGCAAAGTTATTGAAAGTTTTCATCATCTTAAACGCCGTGTTCCTTGATAAATAGGCCCCTTGACTGTGGCATGCTGTATTAATCATGTTTCTGTGCGATGAATAGTTTTTATGCAGATGTTTTTGCCGGGGTTCAGTGAAGCAGCCTGTATATCACTGCGTAACCTGCGATAGTTTCATCATTGATGGCCCCTGCGAAATTTCACAAAATGACTTCAGCTAAACTTACCAAGATGGAGACTGCCTGAAGTATGGGAGCATTCTTGGGAACCAACTTTGTAACAATCGTGGTGAAGCTAACAATAAGTGTAAACTAAAAAAAAGTCTATGATTAAATCTTCTGAACAGTAATAGTGTTGCATCAGAATACATTTGTTAGCTAGCCCTCTTTTTGAAGTCCCCAGACGACCTTGAAACTGTTTAGTGCTTGCCATCTGACGGTTCTTTGTGTTTCTTGATGCCTCACTCCTGCAGTTGAGCAGACTGGATCGGCAGAAGGCCAAGAAGAGACGGAACAAGAAAGGCCTGCTCACTGGAATGGGCAGCTTCTATGTGTCCCACAAAAGCTCCCCTCCGCACAGCGAAATGTGTGCCCTCATCAAAATTCTTGGTGGCGAGGTGAGGTTCCTCCAGATGCACGTGGGAGACCTTGGGTGTTGCTTGCAGTGTTGTAGAATGGGTACCCCCATTCCATTCCAGTTCCATTCTGAGGAATTAGAGTTTCCGACAATTTTATTCCTTTCAACTCCCTTGGAACGGAGGCACTGGGCCCATTCCCACTCCTAGAATGGCTAAACTTCACCATTCCATTCCTCAGATTCCTAAAGGTGAAAAAATGGCCCCTGACAGCCACATTGTGTTACTTAAAAAAAGCAGCATAAAGCTGCATGTTATCAAACGCAAAGACGACTGCAAAAGTGTGCAAAAGCATCCTCAGAGCACTCGTTCTGCTAAGCCGAAGGGTGGTCACACAAAGCGCTTTGTAGCAACCTCTTGTCGACTGTCGGGTCAGCTGAAAACGAAAAAACAAGAACCAATGCAATGCAAAATCGCAGTTGTGCCCTACATTCATGGAGTAACCCACAGGCTAAGAAAGATCGCAGGCAGGCAAGATATTCAGGTTGTTCAACACCAAACAAAGCCTACTCCATGTACTGCAGGGTCAACAAAGGACGTGATCAACAGGTGATATGTGACATAGCCCATAGAGCACACTATGCCCCATGCGAAATGGGGGTATTTTATCATATTCCCATCTCTTGCGGGAAGAGCTACATTGGCCAAACTGGCCGATGTATAAACGATAGAGCAAGGCAGCACGCAGCGTTGGTGAAGGGTACATCAGCGGGACATCTGTCGGCTCATTGCCGGACCTCTGGACGGGATGCAAAGCTCACCAGCATAACCGTCCTTCAGTGGAACAAGAACCCCTTCACACGTGAAGTGCTGGAAGCCTTGGCCACTAAAGAAACATGAGAAGATTGTGCGAGTACCTCGTCGATTACGGTTCACGAAAAAGAACAAAAATATTTGCAGTTTGCTATACTCCGTTGAGTGGTAGGCCAAAATGTTTTTTTTTTTTTAATTGTGTTTAACGTGTTGTAGGAGGAAAGAGAAAGAGCCTAGGCTGGGAAGAGGATGAAGTAAAAGTCAGTTGTTAGTCAGCGGTGTGTTTGTCCAGTCCTTTTCTCTGTGTTCTCGTTTTTTCGTGTTCAGCTGACCCGATTGCCAACAGTATGTACCAACTAGCTCAACTAAAACCCATAACCTTTTGTCACTGCAGACATCATTCGCACAATCAAGCGTACGAGGCTTTCGAGTACCAACAGACGCCAAAATATAAAACAACCCATTTTCTTCGCAAACAAACCGTGTATACCCTCCACATATACATGGTTAGCGTGTTGTTTGTTTGATAAGGCATTAAAAATGTCTAGTTTGTGCATTGTGCAAGAAGCTATCTTGCTCTCTGCTTCAAATACTTCGCAACAGCACCGATAGTGTGTTGTTAGAAGCGATGCCGTGTATGCCTACCTCAAATCTCCATGCACTGCGGCAAGAACAGAAAAGTGCAATCGGTATACGGCGCCAGCACAAAAGACTGTACCACCTTATTATGGAACCTGCCTTAAAACATAAACTTTTACGTTTACTATACATTCAGTCCATTTTTAATGCGAAAGCATTAAGTGTCTCATGGAGCGAGCCGACGTCATCAGTTTGAAGCGCGAAAACGGCCCCTTAAATCCTTTCTCCAAGTATAGCCAGCTCCCAGCTATGAAACCCTGGAAAAGCCTAGACACGGCACCTAGTTTCCCCTGATCCCAAAGGAGCGACGTAAAGCTGATGAATTTTCGGCTTCGGTCCCATTGGCTGGTGCGCATCGACGAGGCTCCCACTGGCCGCTGCGCGTCAGTTTCAACGATCGCTCACCCAATGGCGCTGCGTGTCCGCGAGGCAGCGGCTCCACCATTCCACGCCCAAGGTCAGCGCGTTGTACGCCGCAGACGAAAGAAGGGAGCGATGAGCGGCGTGCGTGCTTTCGCATTCATAACTCATAAGAAGTGCGTAGGTGTACTTTGAGCCTTTTTTTTGTGTTCCACGCAAAAACTAGAAGATCGGCTGGGTTAAAAGCAGGGAGTCGAACCGGTCATTAATCCAGTTTGGTTCGGATTCAGGTTACTTTGCATTTTGTTCCGGTTTGGTTCTGGTTCCAGGACGCTTTTGAAATAGTGGTTCGGTTACCGGTTCCACTAAGTGCGAATCAGTACAAAGCGGTTCTTGAAAGTAAAGTCCACAGCTCCCAGTCATTAAGAAGTAAAGGTGAGTTTAACATGGCAGCACCTTCATTAAAATAAATTAGGCCACCAAAAGCCAAGCTGCGAAAACGACGACAACAAAACAAATATATGCTTAATTTCGTTTTGTGATCTTGAATTTTTAATGCAAACACCATTCTATGAAAATTATATGGTTAGACAGGCACTTGGAAACAGTACCAGAATACAGTGCTCACATGTGAAGTCAGGCAGCACGCACAGTGACAAAATGTAGGTAAAACAGCGCAGAACGACAATGACTAGAGGGAAGGAACAAACAAGACAGGAAGGGCGCTGACTCGCGACTAATGGTTTTATTAAAGAAAACATAAAAAGTAAACACATAAGGCAGCAATCTACGAGAGCGTCTTGAAAATACTTTTCGTTTTGTGCATTTACTTGTTCTTTATTTTCGATGTGATGATTTTCTACGGACACACTTCCTCTCCCGTTTGATCTGCAGTCAGCTGTACACATGTTTGTATTCGTCACTGTTGAATCACTGTGGTTCACCATTAGAGTTGAATGGTGGTTTTCGTTTCGAGAGTCTGTGGGCATTTCGGTCGCTGGGCGAACCGTTCTTTCCTGCCCTTGAACCGATTGCAACATCGGATCAATGGGACGCTTCCCCGACGGCGGTGAGTCGGTCGTCCAAATGTTTGAGGCACTCCAGCAGATCCTCTGGAGTAGAAAACTTGACAACGCTCAGGCTCCGAACGAGGGCTTTGTCACTGATGCCTGTAATGACATAGTCCACGATCTGATCTTACGGAAGTTGGCAAAGACGCGCCAGGCTGAGTTTCTCATGGAAATACTGTTCGACAGTTTCGTTCGGCAGTTTTCGCCTCGCTTTCATTTCCTGGTATCGGCACTGTAGGTTTATATCCGGTGGAATAGCCTTTTTCAGCTCCAGCTTCCATTCAAGCCACAAACGCTGGACACCGACGAGGCCATCGTACCACGTTTTGGCGATTCCTTCTAGCTTCATTAGCGCAAAACTTGCCGTCTGTATCTTGGTTGATGAGTATATCGCCGATAGTGCGTCAACTTTCCGTATCCAATGTTCAACTGTCTGCATCGGATTCGTGACGGGGTTGAAGACTGGTACCAGCTTACCGGACTCTGCAGGTCGGAACAGCTTTGAGTGTGGGAGATGCCCCCACTGGTGTAGAACCTGTGGGGGCGACTGCCCCCACTCACCCCCGGTTCCGGAGCTCCTGAGCACGTACCATACTCGCAACCTATCCACAAGAAAAAATTAGTCGGTTGTTTAGATAGGAGTTTAGTATGCCAGAGTATGGTGACGTGGAATCCACTGTAGCTGCCCATCCAGAGCTCATCCAGATTGAAACAGCCAGCTATACACACACCATACGTCCGAACGACTTGCTCGAACGTCTGAGTTGAAGAGGAGAAAGACAGCGAGGGCCGGTCAAAAAACAATTGAAACGAAAAAAGGACATAAAAAAAAAGACAACAGGCGACTTGCTCTTTCTAGAAGACGCACACACAAAAAACTTTTCTTCAAACAGCGTCAGCTATGGGCGGCCCTGCATACTTTGTTTTTATCCAGCCCACAGACACATAAAATTGTTGTTCATCACATAAAAGAGGCAGTAACAGACTTCTATATGTTGAAAAGTTAAATATGTGTCAGGAGCATCTAGTTATTTAAATAAGCTTCATAATAAAAAAACAATTTGTTTAAAGGGAGACTGAATTGAAATTTGGATTTCGCAAAATAAGGCCGCAGAAGCGTTAAACGGGACATTACGAACTCCAAAACATCACTCATACATTGATATCTCAAACGGATGGCCATGCTTTTGGAGAAGAAGGGCGCGATCAAGCGAGGTCTTTGACGTCATCCCCCTGGAAAATTTGAGAATGAGGGAAAGCAGCCTTGCGTCTCTTATCCTCGCTTCGGTTCACCAGCTCGACGGGACGTAGCGAGGAAGAGAGGGAATGAGAATCGTGACGTGACTATATTGTCTCGTCTACCTCGTCGGCCGTGTTCAATCGCATACTTCTTTTCCGGAGAATCGGTGGCCGAGTGGGCTAGCAACAGGCCTTCACAGCATATTAGGTGATGTGGCATGGCGGTTCGCCATGCAGATGTTGACACGAGGCCTGTGAGGGAATACTTTTCCGAGTCTGTCCGTTATATTGTCGAAGTTTAAAAGGTTCAATCAAATGTCCCGGAGTGGTTACCAACAATAGAAAAACTGTTAAATATAAAATTTTTTTTAACCATGCCACGTCAGTCGGTAAGCGATTGACGGCATTTTTACATTACTGTACTTTTTGGTTGCACTATGTCAATGTCGGCAATAAAGAAAAAAAAATCGGTGGCCGAGTGGGCTAGCCCACACCAGCTCGGAACACGTGGAGCGAAAGCTCGCACTGCAGAACACAGGGATCCTGGGTTCGATCCCCTCCTCTGCCCGTTTCGATCTGGATAAGCATCGTAACAGTGTGCGGTCGTGTACCACTACATCATGGTCCTCCTGTAAAATTTGAGAATGAGGGGAAGCGGTCTCGCTCCTCTCCTTCTCGCTTCTGTTCACCAGCTTGACGGGACGTAGCAAGGAGGAGAGGAAATGAGAATCGTGATGTGACTTGTCTCGTCGGCCGTGTTCATTCGCGCACTTCTTTTCCGAAAATTCGGCGATCCGTTAGAGATATCGCTGTATGAGTGATTTTCTTGGGTTTTGCAGCGTCTCGCCTATCCCTCCAGCCTTGTTTTCTGAGCTTGAAATTTCGGTTCAGTATCCCTTTAAGCCTCTCCCAGATCACTTATAAGTTAAGCCCGGTTATATCACACTCGGGTATTTTGAATTATTGTTTATATCAAACAGTCCAAACATCCCCTTGAAAATCGCATGTACTACTATGCTTTGTCTCATCCTACGATGGACTAAAGGCCAAAGCCACGGGCCGCCCGGTCCAATCATGTTGCTTACCATTGATTAGGGGTGGACGAATAATGCTCCGAATCAAAAAGCGTGCATCATTTCTATAGCTTCGACACTGCAAAGAGTATGTATGTTGTGGCTTTTTTTGCGATGTAAAATTGATGAGGAGTCAGACAGTGCTATTTGATTCGAACCACTGTCCACCCATACCCATTAGTGATCCTAGACGGAGTCACCGACACGTGCATCGAAGCGAAATACCACGCAATTTCTAAGTGGCTTTTGATTGGATCTGGTGGCCCGTAGCTTTTACCTTTAGTCCATCCTAGGGTGAGACGAAGTATAGGAACATTGTCTTTTTGTATCAAACTCTCATGGCGGGGACACTCAATATAGCGAACGAAGCCCAGCCCGTTGCTTGTCTCGCGATCCGATTGCGTCAATGGCGAGCGCATCGCTTGCATTGTGGGGCTGGCAGACTGCCAAGCCAGCATAGATGTGGTAAGATACGCATCGAAAGAGCAGTTGGAGAAAAAGAGAAACAATAAATCGTAAAAAAAAAAAGAAAAAAGTGGAGGATGGCAAAAGCAAGGGGAAGGGCACGGGCACGCACTTGGGGAGAGCAGGGAGTGCCTGTTCTTCCTACGTTCTTTGAAACCTCAGCATCAAAATACCGAGGTTTCAAAGAAAACAAAAAATGTTCAATTTAAAAATGAAAAAAAAAAATTTAATTTCTGTTTATTGCCAGCATGAACAGATTGCAAAATGCTCAGTTTTCAAAGCCAACTAAAAGGTGTTTGCTTGGTCTAAAATGCATGCCTTACGGTTATATGTAGCTTGTAACTAATACTACGAACGAGCAAAGTTTGAAAGAAGTTTCTTATTTTTTAAAAGCGAAAAAAGTAATTATTCAATTTAGACTAGGCGCAGCTTCATTGCACCTAGTCTTTCGTTGGGAAGGGGTGTTTGAGTTCCAAGCAGTATGACTCAAGATGGTCTTCTGAAACATGGAATATGTTTACTAAAACACTCTGAAAACAAACTTGAATATTATTTTTTTTTTCTTGCACTTTCAAGTTAATCAACTTTGTATATGTAGAACATTTATTTTTTATTTGTTATATAAATCTAGTAGGATAAGTTAAAAGGCAACTACGAGGCCCCACCCCCTTAGTGGTGGCTTTCTCATTTCACTCATTTAAGGTACAAAAATATAACGAAAGTTGCTTAAAACACAATGGATGGATGGATGGATGAATAAAGCAAATACTCAACTAGGGGGAATACAGGACACTCCCCGAGAATATAATGGCCTCGGGGACGACAGGTTTTGCGCACTTTGAATGGCTGGATGTGTCATGGCGTTGCGGTTTTCCCCTTTAGAATCGGCTGGTGACTAGCGCCGTCTCTTGGTGCGGAATATTTTACTACCGGCCGAACTTCCTTCAATGTGTGCATGCTGTTCGGTCGCGGCGACGTAGGTCGTCTCTTGAATTTAAAAACCAGCGGAGATTTCATTGGTGACTCTTAGAGGGCGCATATACGTAGGATGAGCTCTATGTCTACATTTTGTTTTATAAACCGCACGCATGTAGCTTGATCAACGGGTATCGAAATTAGTACTGGCGGTTTTGCAAGCAGCTCTGATAAGTGTGGTTAGTCGTAATTGCACTTCAAAGCAGTACGGAGCAACTAATATTAAGGAACTATATCGACACGAGAAGCACGTTTAGCAGGCATAGCAATGTATTGTCGTATACTTCACCGCAAACTATTTGCTACTATGATTATCGCTAAAGCGCCCGAGAAGGCACCTTGAGTAAACGACCCTATTTTCGCGAGCTCGGTATGTCGGGAATTTTTCAAAGTGCTGGTTTCGGGAATGTCTTGACTGGCGCAAAAGTCTGAAATCAGGAGTGGGGTTCTCTGTATTAGATATGAGACGATTTAATCGAGTGATCCATTTCTCGCTATTTTCAAATTGCGAATAGATGGTGCTTTGCAGCAGCCCAAGGCAACAGGAAAATTATTCAGAAAGTTGGGAATAATATTTCGTTACTTCGTGGATAGTCAACATTATTCCTAATAGACCATGCTGGCCTTCAACAAAGTTGGTTTGGGTTATTTTAGTATTTCTACAATGATAATTGAAGGTGATAATTCAGATTCCACTTATAAATGTTATACAGCATTTTTTTGTTAAAACAATATTTATTGGACATTGAACAAATATGTACAGCTTTGCATTCAATAAACACAGATCTCTGTTTGCATGCACAATGACACTTTGAACAAATTAGTACAACTCAGCATTCAACAAACACGGATCACTGTTTTACACCTTTCAAAATTCTATTAACTTTATACGCGGTTTGACAATCATATCAACCATAGGTTTGTATGTGCTGTTATATAGCTACTGCGTACTTACTCTTGACTTCTCGGCGGCGTAGCCTCGCCTCAAACCTAAAATGAAAAAAAAGTAGACTAAAAAATGGAAGGAGTTCCAGGACCGTACAGCGGGTGCTGGACTTTGTCGTAGAAGTCGCAGAATACATTAGTTATTCATCCCGCGGCTAACAATCGCAATTTGTGCACCCTATATAATTGACCGAAATCACCTTTATTTGTGCTACGATGCTCTCCTTTTTTTTCTTTTTCACGCGCAAGGTCTGCTTTTTTTATAAGTCCGCTCTTATTAGTTTCAGTATTGGCGTCAGAGCACATTGACATCGCAGTAATGTGCGTTGTTCGAAATTGCCTTTTGCTTCTTCATCCTGAGACGATCTTAAGGGGATTAGTAGCCAGCTCGCCTATTCGACATAACGGTTTTAAGCAATACGGTCGAATCTCATTAATTCAAACTTGCGGATAATTCAAATTAACATGCAGGTCCCATCCTATGCGTCTCTATGGGAGAAAACTCCCGGTAATTCTAACTTTGCTTTATTCAAACAAATTTTCGGTCCCCCTCGAGTTTGAATTAACGAGATTCGACTGTACATTCATGAGAAATGAGAATTGCAACAACAAAACGAATTGATCGATAACAACAGTAAAGTTGAAACTTAGCTATGGGCGAAGGTACATTCATGTTTTGCCTGGCTTACACAAGTTCTGACAGAGTGTTTTCTTCTGGAGAGCCCTAAAATTGCACCCTGAAAGCTGTAACATCTTTCCGACGCGAAGAAAATGTAGTTCACTCATGAGGTGGCACCTACTTTTTAACATTCAAAGCAGCGAATATCCGTGAAAAGTTTTTTTCATTGGTCACCTTGCACGGAGATAGGCAAAACCAATGCGTTGTGGAGAATTCGTCTGCTTGCGGAAACTCCGAGCTCGCCAGGGGCGCTGCGATCACTTTTCGCCCGCACTCCACGGGAGTTGCCAGTATTGGCTTACACGGTATCTGGCGATATGGTGCTCACTTGGTGCGTACCACAGTGCTCGAAGCATGATTTTGAACCGGGTACAAATTTTCATTGGTTTCCTGTCGGCAGAAAGCTTTGATCGTCGGCTCTGGGGCAGTGCTGCACTGAATGACATGATGCTAATTACGTTTTTTTTTTTTTTTCTTTTTTTTTTCTTTCTTTTTTTTATTAAGCGTTAAGCCAAGTTTTGGCGGCACGGTGTATGTTCAGGAGTGCAGATATGTCGCCAACGAATGACGACTCGCGTGTCATTCCAAGCCGTTTTTCAACTTATTGAGGGGTTGTGTGAGGATACCAAGGTGTCTCGGAGAGGCACAGCAGAGCTTTCATAATCATGGAACCTAGTGAATCACTTCATTTTCGGCGTTTGCTTCTTTTAGAAGAGGGTCGAACATTGTTGTGCTAACCTCAGCCGGAAACGCTCAGCTGATGTTCCGCCACAGTCTCCTCCTCTGACGTGTATTCTTTTAGGCCGTCGGTCCCGCATTCTTTTCTTCGAGAAAAATGTAGAACAAAGACTCGGAGACCTCAATGTTTGTTGTATTGTAAACGGACTTTATTTTCGCGGTCACGTCATTTCGTGGATTTCACCAAGTATGAATTTCGGGAATATTTAGTGGTCGCGGCATTTTACGATTGGAGGCGATTTGCTATGTACTCATTGCGAAGGAGTGATGTATTTGCGTGATCAATTTTTCTCAATATTTTTAAATTGTGAAATTTGTCAAATTTAGTTTTTCGCAAAAATCTGTTTGTTTTAGTATTTGATGCAGTTGCTGAAACATACTTTATTTTCTAATAAAAAAGCTAAAAAAAAAAAAAAAAAAGATACTGTAAACGACTTGTTTTTCGCGGGCTCAATATTTCGCGATTTAGGTCAAAGCTGAAGTTTTGGAATAATTCGCGGGTTCTAATTTTCGCGATGCGGTGTGATCTCAATATAGATTCCAATGTGTTTAGATTTTACCGGAATTGATCGCGGGACCTATTTTTCGCGAATTGTAGGCGATTTGCGAAATTTAAGTCCTTGCGAAAATGAAGTCGTTTAAAGTATTTAGAAATAGAAGAAAAAAAAAAGTTATCGTTGGTGTACCCTTGTCGGTAAAATGCTTTCTAGACAGTTGTTGAAATGAACGAACCACGTGAGGAACTTCGATGGGGAAAGCAGATGTCAGCATGCCAGAAAAATAGCAGCTTGGCTTTCTTCAGTTTTAGTTCATACTCTGCTCGGCCCGAAGCCGACGGTGCGGTGGGAGCTACGTGCTGGCCGGACCATTCAATCGCTTCCTTTCATCGCCTTACCCCACTCTCTGGACATAGGTATGGGCAGTGGCGGAACCACGTGGGGAAAGATAGGCATATGACCGGTCCGACGAGCATGTAGCATCCACGGCACTGTCAGTACTTCAAGTCTGAGGGAGGCTAGCATCAAGAAGGGGGAAGGGGGGAAGAAGGAAGGTGCGGCTTTTGCATTGCTTTGTGTGATTACTAACTGGCTGCTAGACTAACCTTTTCAAACCCTAAACGGCGACGTAAAAAGGAGGGGTTCTTTTCTGTTGCAGGAAAAATGTTGAGAAAATCGAAGAGCAAGCTTCCTCTTTTCTGCTTTTTGGTCAGCTTAAGGGGACATGTTCTAGGGGAAAGCGTTTTTATTATTATTTACAATATCTAAATTAAATTTTCATAGTTTCTAGTGCTTATTCTCCTCTTTATAAATGTGATGTTAGGCCTGATATAGCCGGTTTTTTATGTTCTGGATGCAGTGCACATGCAGAAAACGCCTCCTTGTGCACATGTGGGGCATGGCAACACTTAAGAGCCTAGTAAAGTTTCTGGACTATAAGTCACTTTTCCGTATATTGAGCCATTTGCGCAGAAAAGTTGGTATATAAGTCGCGCCTCTTTGCACGGTTCACACAAATTTTTTTGTTTCACGCGCACAGTATCACGAAATCTGAGTTTCGCACAATCTGCTAGTTCACACATACCATTCCGACGCCCAACAACTTCGACGTTTCGACTCGCGAGAAATGCCCAAAGCACGGCACTGTCTGGCGGGGACAATCGAGTGTTTTGCAGAAAAAGGACGTAACATGCACAAAATGAGAAGGTAGTCGGCTTTATTCGAGTGTACACATGCTAAGCGAACGAAAGTTTAACGTGCCAGACACTCATGAGCCAAGCTATGGACCACAAGGCCTAGCCTAGGCCAAGGCACGGAGACAACACGAGCATCAACGTGCAGGCAGATAAATAAATCTTAACACACTTCTTTCGGTGCCGCTAAAAGATTGGCTAGCCACAATCCTTCCTTTTACATGCAGTAACATGGTTGGAGCATGGCAGAAAAAAACTGCTCATCAACCGGAAACTAAGAAAGACATGAGAAACTTTTCTGCAATGCGTGTATACCAGACCCACTTACCTTTCAGTGTTACTGGACTGAAGCGAAAGAATACAGAGCCATGGTTGAATTGGGCAACGTCGATCACATGCTGTAAGAACTTTATTCTCACTGCCTTGCCTATCCAGATTGAGCCTCTTCGGAAAACGTTAAAATTTCTCGCCGAGTCAGTTATGAAAAGTGTAAAGAAGTGCGGCCACAGCATTGCCTCCTGGAAGGGGCAACATCACCTATGGCTACATAGTTACGGTGCTCTGCGAAAGATGGCATGCGGCGCATAAATAAATGGCGTTGTACCGTCAACGTTTTTTTTTAATGCATATAAGTCGCGTTGTTGTACAAAATGCACCAAGAAAATGTTTGAAAAAAAAATTCAACTTATACACCGGAAAATATGGTAATCTAATACGCTCCTAATCATTTGTGCAATAAATAACAAAAATAATTTGTGTGAAACTTGTTTTATTCTAAAACTGAGAAAAATTGCAAAACACCATTTTTAACGGACTAACAAAAGTTTTTTTTTAAATTTTGTATAAATATAAAAAAAAATACTGTAAACGACTAAATTTTCGCAAGGACCTCATTTTCGCGAATTTCGCGAATCACCTACAGTTCGCGAAAAATACGTCCCGCGAACTATTCGGGCAATATGTGAACGCTACGGAAGCTACACTCGATTCGCGAAAATTAGAACCCGCGAATAATTTCAAATTTTTAGCTTTGGCCGGATTCGCGAAAATTTGAGCCCGCGAAAATTAAGTCGTTTACAGTACATATTCGCCAAACCTAGGTAGTTGCATTCTACAGATTCTAAACTATATGCATGCCAAATTTGGTTGTGGTAGGACAATATTAAGAAGAAAAATTCTAGTGCACAAAGTGTGAAGATGCCCCAAAATTACATAGAGAAAAACTCTTTCGAATGTTACCATACCATGTGTAGCGATACACTTCCGCGGCGGGAAAAAGAATATTTTGTTAAAAATTTGCCGTGAGCAATCGAAGCTTAAGAAAACTGCGACGGAGAGGAGACTTCTGCAATGTAAATGTGATGGCGGGCAACGTCACTATTTGAAGAACCACGCACCAAAAAAAAAAGGCTCAAATGTATGCTGTTCTCGGTTGCCGGGAGGTCTTCAAATGTGTATTTGACTAATTTTGCAATCATAACCACACTTGTTATTTTTATACATAAAATATGAAGATTCAAAGATAATAAAACACCATAAAACCCAAAATCACATTTTTTTGCAAACTATTGCCGTTTTTCGACCCGCATGTCCCCCAAGACCCAGCTGCAGGAAGCTATGTCAAAACAAATTAACATGGCAGTCATCACAAGCTCCTACTTTTCTTCGACATATGTGTGGGTGGGACAATTCATTTTAGCGTGCTTGGTGTCGATTTATTCAATGGCATAAACCAGGTAGTGCTTCGCTGAGCATGAGGACACAATTAGAGGGTGTACATGTGTATTTGTCCAGTTATTTGTATTTGGAATAAAAGATACACATTGCAACTTTTTTATGAACAGTGGTCATTTTGCTATTGAAAATGTCTAGTGTGACATTATTTTTGACAAAACAATGGCAGTGGAGGGGAGTCAGGGTGGTTTTTTGGGAAGTCCGCGGCTACCCAAAATAGTGTATTGTTTCTCTTGAGCTTATTGGAGTGTCTGACCATAAGAAAAAGATCCCATTCCACTTGTTACAAAAATGTGCGAAACATCACCGTAAAACATGAACCAACCAATCACCTATATTTGGAAGGTCATTGTCACGGAGCGACGAGTGGGCACTTACTCAACACGGATCTATTATCTACGGTAAAATTTGTGAGCTCTGTGCTCAGTTGGTTCATGGAATATACTTGCATGTGCTTGAGTCTCTGCAACCTCTAAGATAAGCATACCTGTGCACATTTGAGGTCCTGACATCTTGTTATGTTGTTGCTTGAAACCCAGCTGGCCTCCTCTTACCAGAACTGCAATGTTGCCCTGGGTCCCATTGAAGCATCCAAGCGACTGCCTGGCATCACTCATGTCTCGGAAAAGTGGTTACTGGGTCAGTACTGAATTGGTTATGCAAAAACGTCTAGCAGCTGCCCGAGTTGGCCATATGAACATTTTAGACACTCCTCTTGCACCATTGTTTCAGACCTTACAACTACTCGTGTAGTTGTAAAGCATACAGGCAACGGTGACATTTCTCGTTATTCAAATCCCTTCCTGCTGAAACTTGGCGATAGGCTATTACTTGGTGTCGAAACGACTGCCTGCAGAGTCGGTGCTTCTTGCTCCTCATCTACAAACTACTATTAAAGCTGCTGAGAATATCTACTATTAGATGTGGTCAATAGCACTGTGTGTGTGTGTGTGTGTGTGTGTGTGTGTGTGTGTGTGGTGTGTGGGTGGGGGGTGGGTGTGTGTGGGTGGGTGGGTGGGTGGGTGGGGGGGGGGGTACAGTGCTAGTGTATTTCGAAATTCATTACCTTGGCTTGAGAGAGCTTAAAGGACACATGCAAAGGAAATTTTTTTTTTAAACAGGCTAGATGGAAAAAGAATATTATAAAACAAATTTACAACGAAGAAAAAAATATTTAGAGCTATATTTACGGCGCAAAACGAATTTATAGTTGGCGCCCGCGGGAGCCGCCGCTGGTCACGTGGTAGGTCCGCGCGCCGCCGCGCTGCATCGCCGCCGCCACACGCTGAGCGTTGTGCGCCGCCGCTTCAACGTGTTTCTCCACGTCGCCGTCGCCGCCGCCGCACAAGTTCGTCTGCTTCGGGGCTCCGCCGCCGTCATCTGACCGGCGCACAGGTCCATCACGTCTGCTTGCACTTTTTCAGGAGTGTCCTTTGGGCTCTAAAAGTTACTTATTAATCTTAGTTTTCTGTTATACTTCAAACAAAGATGAAAAAGTTACTTTAGACGCCATAGGAAGCTTCCGAAAGAGCGCAAGCACCACGTGATAAATAAGGGCCAGTCACGTGATAAATAAGGGCCACTTTTCCGCGGCGCCCGCGGGCGCCAACTACAAATTCGTATAGCACCGTAAATATAGCTCTAAAATTTTTTTTTTCTTCGTTGTAAAATTGTTTTATGACATCTTTTTTTCCATCTAAGCTGTTCAAAAAAAGTTTTTTTCCTCTGCATGTGTCCTTTAAAGGACACATGCAAAGGAAAAAAAACTTTTTTTGTAAACAGGCTAGATGGAAAAAGAATATTATAAAACGAATTTACAACGAAGAAAAAAAAAATTTAGAGCTATATTTACGGCGCAAAACGAATTTGTAGTTGGCGCCCGCGGGAGCCGCCGCTGGTCACGTGGTAGGCCTACGCGTCGCCGCCACCGCAAAGTGACGCTGCCTCCGCACGCTGAGCATTGTGTGAACGCTGCTTCAACGCGTTTCTCCACGCCGCCGTCGCCGCCGCCGCACAAGTTTGTCTGGTTCGGGGTGCCACCGCCGTCATCTGACCGGCGCACAGGTCTATCACGTCTGCTTGCGCTTTTTCAGGAGTTTCTTTTGGGCTCTAAAAGTTACTTATTAATCTTTTTTTTTTTGTTATACTTCAAACAAAGATGAATAAGTTACTTTTAGAGGCCATAGGAAGCTTCCGAAAGAGCGCAAACACCACGTGACAAACATGGGCCCGTCACATGATAAATAAGGGCAACTTTCCGCGGCGCCCGCGGGCGCCAACTACAAATTCGTATAGCGCCGTAAATATAGCTCTAAAAATTTTTTTTCTTTGTTGTAAAATCGTTTTATGATATCCTTTTTCCATCTAAGCTGTTTAAAAAAAATGTTTTTTTCCTTTGCATGTGTCCTTTAAGAGACGGGGATACAAAATGTGGGGCAAATAATTTTAATTTTTATTAAATTTTTATTTTTAGGATGTACACCTGAAAGCTCACTTGTTTTTCATGTTTTAAGTGTCTTCACTTGGGAAGACGTTTAGGTTATTTTTGTTGTACTTAAGTCCCTGGAAATGTCGTCAACCTTGTCAAATGTTGTATTATGATTATTGGTTAGATACATAATGTTCAAAATTAAACATGAGACTCTTGTTCTTTGTTTTCTTTCAGATTCTGTATCCGACTATTCTGACCAGTTGTTCACCAGATACACGAGCGACTGACACATTCCACCATACAACTACCTACACCTTGTGGTCTCATGGACAAAGCAGTGGACTGTGCTGCTATTCACAGAGGATTGGCAGGGTTCCCACCTCTCCTTAAAACACTTCGAAATTTGAAATTGCCATTCTCAGGGCCTTACAAGTCCTTGAATTTTATTAAAGGGGGACACTACCCAGAAAAAACTATTTCTGCAAAAAAAGTTGATTTTGAAAAAATGCCATATTTACATCTACCAACATCTAGAGATTATTCCCAGAAAATTTCATCAGTTAGCACTGCATAGTTAATTTTTTATTAATTAGTTTTGGTACACCGATGCTAAAGAAAAGGTAAGGGTTGGAGCACTTTGAATGCATTTCTCTCCAATCCACTTTTCGGCATAAATTTCACTTTTAGGAAGACTATCGTTTTCCTATTACACGATAGAGAATTATTCTTAGGTGGCTTTCTGGGATAGAATATTGTGAGAAACATGCCTGGCTGGTTAGTTTTTCTACTTTAACATTCTTTTATTCTAAAAAACTACATTTGTAAAAATGGGCAGACATGAACAATTTTTTTTAATCTTATGGAGTTATATTTATGATATACAATGCCATATAGCAAAATAACTCGCTGAGTATGTGCTATGGGCATTCCTATAGCTATATTACACATACAAATACAAATTTTTATTTTATTTTAATACAATAGTTTTCCTAAGCGAACACACTGACTCCCATATTGTAACATTTGTAACACATCTCAGAATTGACATAGGAGAATGAAATTTGGCAGGGATGGTCTTGCCACTCATATAAACTTCCACTGCAAATTTGATTGAAATCAAACAAGCGGTACAGAAGTTGACTTTTCCGGGTAGTGTCCCCCCTTAAAAGCCAGATATGATACTCTAAACTCCAAAACTTCAATCTAGTGGATGTAAGATTAATATATTCTAATTTGGCTTGGTGTGTGTGTGTCCGACCTATGATTTCAAATTATTTCCTTAATTCCGAAACAATTTCTAAGTAATACCAACTAAAAACGACTTCAGAAGAACAGTGCGCATCACTGTTGATTTAAAATTAATGGGGTCCTATTGTTTCAGGAGACTTTAAAAATCTCAACAACAAAACCCTGTTGGTGTTTTTTTATGGACATTTTATATTGCACGAGTTGAAAAGTTTAGAGGACGCGGTCGAAGGAGCAGGTAGTGGACTCTGGGCCTAGATTCCCCGTGAAGTCTTCGTTGGAAACCAGCGATATCTGTAAAAATATTTTCTGAAATGCCTCGCATTCTGCTGGAATTTTTTAACTTGATGTTGTGCCAGCATCAAGCCTTTTGTTCTGTGTCTACCCAAGTGTTCATTCTTTGATTTAATCATTTTTGTGATTTATTTTCAAAGGTTTACATAAAGTCAAACCTGTTTATAACGAACAGCAGGGAGCACTACAATCAGTTCGATATAGCAAGTAGTTTGATATAGCAAAAACCATTTACAACGAACTTCCACGATGCGTTCCTTCTAAGGCGAGTGCTTCTCTTTCTTTCTCATCTCTTCGCTTCCGCCCTGTAAAAATGCGCTGGAATTTTTTTTTTTTTTTTTTTTTCATGCGTGCAGATTTTGTTTTTTTAGCTTATCTCCCCTTCTGAATCGCTTCTCTTCGTGGGCGACAACTTTGGGATGAAAAGTTTTTTTTTTTTTTTTTCTGTGCATGCGTGCAGAGCTTTTTTTTTTTTTTTTTAGCTTTCTCTCCCCTTCGGAATGGCTTCTCTTCACTCAATTTTGTTCGCGGCTTGAGCTTTTGGAATTTTCTTTCTTTCCTACTTTTTTTGGAGGGGGAAAGGGACAGGCTAGAAGACGATTGTTTGCGCGTTTTTGGAAGCCTTCCCGGGGGAAAAAGTTTGATATAGCCAATGTGTTGTTCGTTATAAAAAGTACTTTTTACAGGCATTTTTATTTAAATTTACCGTGAGTTCGATATCGACAATAATTCGCTGTACGTGGGTTCGTTCTAAACGGGTTTCACTGTACTGACATTTGTCCTCATACTGTTCTTGTATGCAACTTTAAGGACATAGTTATGTTTGTGGTGTCTGAAGCAGTGACTGTTGATAGATCTCACTCCTATCAAGCCACCTCTCTAATTATGCTAGAGTCACAAAGTTTCAGTTGTGTGTATGTTGTTTGCATGCTTGAACAATGATTCTGGCTTTACTTCGAACCAACAAATCTTAAGGAAACTGCTCTTTTTTGACTGCTGGTTTGCCATCTAGCTTTAATTGACAACTTTCTTTGGTTGAGAAAATTTTACATCTGGTGCTGTCTGACAGCATGATGTTACTAGGTCCCATTGCCACTTCTTTGGATGAATTGTTATAAAGTTTTGCT
This sequence comes from Ixodes persulcatus, assembly GCA_013358835.2. Taxonomy (NCBI): domain Eukaryota; kingdom Metazoa; phylum Arthropoda; class Arachnida; order Ixodida; family Ixodidae; genus Ixodes; species Ixodes persulcatus. The sequence continues at coordinate 242,598 of JABSTQ010009791.1, read as the reverse complement.
TTTTCTAATATACTAGTGTTTAATTTTCATTTCAAACTTGTTTATTAAAAGGCTGTGAAAGGCACACTAATGCGGTCTGTGCACATGTTATACGACAGGGGGGACATAATATAGGATGCTAATTGCCATAATGGAATAATTAACTAAAATGTGTTAATTTATTTTTAATTGGTGAAACTACTAAACATGTGGTTCAAATTAGAAACTTGTTGAGCATCATCAAAAACCACTAAATCAGTCAATTTTAAAAACACGACGTATGTGGTGCTAAAATGGCAGCACGAAAACGCAGATGATAATCTAATTGCCCACATTTTCACATCACTAGCCTTGTGCCTGCTGCACGAGTGGTAACTTTAGCACAACCCTTTGAGACGTCGTCCTGTCTATTTTCTGTCCCTTCTACGTTTTGATGTTTCTTCTCTACCCCAGTCTCAGGTTAATTCAACATGATTAATATTCACCAGCTCGCCTGCACCCTTACGATTTTTTCTATGAACAACCCTACACTTCTCACATGCTTCAAGGATTTCTAAAATTGACTTATTTAGTGATTTTCGATAACGCTCAACAAGTTTCTAATTGGAACCATGTTTATTTTCACTAATTCAAAGGTTAAGTAACAAATTTTAGTTAACTATTAGACTTTTTGTGACGATTATGTCCCTATATTATGTCCCTCTGGTAGTATAACTCGCCTGTTCAAAGTGCGTACCTTTCACTGCCTTTCTTTTTTTTTTTTTCATAAATCTATTTGAATTAATTCTGTTAATTATTTTAATTATTGAACAATGATTTTGCTTTTATTTTATTTTTTTAGTTCAGCTTTAATGGACTTCGGAAACTCTGAAGACATGTGTGCTTTGGTATAAAAGTACAATTGTCTACTTAATGCACCAAAAACTGAAACTAAAAAAAAAAAAAAAAAATATGCTTGGTGCAGTATGTTGTTGGAAGCCAGGAATGAACTAGTACCACATGTTAATTTGCGGGAGTCCTTTGATCAGCGTCACCAGAGTTGCTCCATAGCTGTGCCCAGAGCATCTGCACTTCCTCCTCTTCATCCAATGGCACACCCATTCATCCGTTTCTAGTGCACGAAATTTGTTTATGTGCCAATGGCTCGTGGGTGTCTCCACCCTGGTGTGTAGGCCCTTGCGCACACTAGGTAACAGGTGTGGTTTTGCAATGCAACTGATTTCTAGATGCAGTGACAGATACTGCCAATACGTACCAAGACTGGCGGAGCCATTTTGATCTGTTGTGTGTCGTCTTAAAAAGCAAGGAGGCAGAAAATGTCACCGTTAGATCAACGAAAACCAGTGACTTTTTTTACTCTGTGTCATCTATTTTGTGCTACATGTCGGGGCTAGCATACCTTCCGCAGTGCTCCAAAGCTACTTGCGAAAGCTTATGCTCTTGCAGTAGTGCGGGGCAGCAGCACTGGAAGTTGCACTAGCCTTAACAATATAGCAAAAAATAGTTGACGAATACATGCATAGTAGCACTAGACCTATGCAACAATGTAAGTTCGGCGACATTAATCGTTCTTGAAGGTGCACTGAAGAGTTTTTATGACTGCCTTTCTGGGGCTCTTTAACTTGCTCTACTTGCTTAATGGATCCTTTGCAATGATACTGGCATCGATTTACCACCGAGCGCGAGGGGATGTGTGAAAGAAGCTTAGAAAGAGTAGTGTTGGAGTTAGCTCCAATCCTCCTCTCGATCAACACTGCGCTCATGAGACGGAAAGTGATTGAATGCTATCCAACCCTTGTGGATAGCATTCAACCCTTGTGGATAGCATTCAATCTCAAGTGGGTTTCTTTCATATTTCACATTAACCCACTACTCAGTCAGTGCACTTTGAATGGTCCTGCTGTTTCATCCTGTCTTGGTCATTCTCGTTCCCGAAACTTGATTGGAACTGCCTTCTAACCACAATCCAGGATGATCATCTGTTTAGGACTGCTCCTGCTTATTTCTATTGTTCAGTGCCTGTTGTACTATTTATGTAGTCAGCAATTTTAGTTTCTTTTCACTGCACTCGACTCTTGCTGAAGGTCCCAAGGTTACTGAAATAAATTAATTGCAGGTGTTCTACTCCTTTGCTGCTTCAACTCTTTGCTCCTTTGAGGCAGAAGAAAATAAATGAGAAGGATATCAATCTAATACCATGTTTTTAATGGGGAAGCATGGAATGCATTCTTGTAATTCATGGATTTTGGAATTCTTAAGAGCATGCAAGTGAGGTTGGAACTCTAAGAAAATTACTGTAAAATCCTGAGAGATGCCCCACCCCCAAACAGTAACCCACCCCTATTTTTGGCTTGATATGCCATCTTCTGTTAAAACACCGAAAGATGGCCCACTCCTAGTAATCATAGTGTTCGGACTCCATGGTGACCTTGGCGTAAATGCTCCTAGTTAGCTATGGCGGGTTATAAGTGAACGTTGCTCACTGGGAAGTACAGTCATCTTTGCTTCATTGTCCTTTGCCAAAATAACATGTTTGACAGGCACACATGATCTAAAAATATAATTTTTTGTCAACTTTTTATTGCACAATGAAAGTTGGCCCACTCTTTATTTTCACCCAATTTTCTCTCGATGTTAGGTGGGCTATCTCCAGATATTGCGGTAGGTTAAAAACATGTTTAAAGGGGCTATGAAATGATTTTTCAACTTCTTCCTTAGCAGTGATGGAAGTGCTGCACCAAATTAAGCCAAAGTGCCATTTTTGCTCAAAATTGCGGCACACCTGCGCCGAGGTGGGCTTAAATAAAGCAAAAAATAAATACTGTAAACAACTTATTTTTCGTGGGCTCAATATTTCGCCATTTAGGTCAAAGCTAAAGTTTTTGGAGTAATTCGCAGGCAGGGGCGGATTTAGAGGGGGGTCTGGATGTCCTGACCCCCCTCTTGATTTCTGCATGTGTAAAATTTAGGGCGTAAAGCGAAGGAGAGGGGGAGGGGGTTCCTAAACATATGGTACGCTGACCAACACCTGACCCCCCCCCTCAGGAAGTCCCTGCATCCGCCCCTGTTCGCAGGTTCTAATTTTAGCGACAGCGGTGGGATCTCAATATAGATTCTAATGTGTTTACATTTTACCGGAATCGTTCGCGAGACCTATTGTTTGCGAATTGTAGGCAGTCCGCGAAATTAAGGGTTTCGCAAAAATTACGTCGTTTACGGTATATTTTATTGGTTTTCCCTAATATTCAGAAAAGTAGAAGGGAAGGAAAATGGTACAAATATGTATTTCACAGCGTCTCTAGCCACCGTATTGTATGTTTCATCTTAGGTCCAAGCATAGTTGAAAGCTCGGACATATACTATAACAAACACCTATACTAAAAGTGCAAGTCTAGGGGCATTCGCTGCGCTTGGTTGGTTTAGCAGATAAAAGAGCATGTAGATGACTAATGCCATGATGCTACGTTTTAGACACTGTTTGATTGGTCCCACTGGCTTGTAGCGTCGCCTGCACTTTGACTTGAGATGAAACTAAGTGAAGGGATTGCTCGTCAACCGCGCTGGCCCCGTCATTAACTGAATTTCCAGACGATGACGGAAGCTAGAAGACGCAAGAAATATTTGCAAAATAGTGGGATGGCAGCTAGTGGAACTAGACAGAACCAGGGTCTTCTACTCCCGACGATATACCGTGGCACTTCTGCCACTCGCGTAAACCTTCCCGGCCTCGCACCAGTGCGTGCGTCAAGCTTCACCGCTTTGCACCGGAGTGCTAGGAGCAGCAGCTGATGCGGGGAGCGCATGGATTAGCAAGATTGGCTCTGAAACTATGCTCCATATTATTAGAGGTTGACCTTCCTTGGTCTTGACTGTAGGTTAACCTCTAGTTTTAAAAAGCTGTGCTGAGAAAGGATAAAAAAATGTGGATCAATATTTAAATAAATATGCTAGTTGTAGTTCCTGGGCAGCGGTCAATTCAATCAAAAGGGCAGCAAACTTTTGACTCGACTCTGGTTTGAATGCCACTAAGGCATCACTTTTAAAGCACAAATGTAGATTTTCATAATATTTGTAGGTGGTTTTTTGCAGCTTATAAAATTAAAATCTTGAATTTCGTGTTCATAAACCTTGGGGGGACATATTTTTATTGAGACATTTTATCGGATATACTGATCTTTAATGGAATTTTAGAGGAATTATATTTAGACAAAATTAACTACAGAGTGGAAAAGACTGACGAAAAGGCAAACAGCGCACAGTAAACGGGGACTAAAGGAAGTGCAAACAGGAAAAGACTGAGGGAGAGAGAGGCCTTGCCTCAAAGGTGCACTCGAGTGGATTCTAAAAACGTCTATTTACCGTCATAACTCAATCTATAGGCTCTAAGCATCCTAAAAAAACCTGAAATTACATTCAAGGGTGGCCGATTTTCCTATTAAAAATCCAATCGAAGATTTTTCCATGCCCCCCCTTTCTACGCTGTGGCGCAGAACACCAGGGGGTGCCACCAGATGGGAAAGCAGCAGGGAAGGGCACACGACAGCCAATCACGGGTGACGGCTTCCCGGCGGGCAATTTTCGACCCCTTGCGCCTTCGAAAAATTAGTCCGCCGGGAAGCAGTCACTCATGATTGGCTGTCGCGTGCCCTGCCCTGCTACCTTCCCGTCCAGTGGCACCCGCTAGTATTCTGTGCCATGGTGCAGAAAGAGGGGCACGGCACGATCTTTGATTGGACTTTTATTAAGAAAATCAGTCGTTCTTGAATGTTATTTTGGGTTTTTTAGGATGCTTAGAGCCTGTAGATTGAGTTATGACAATAAATAGACAATCTCAGAATCCACTGGAGTGCCCCTTTAAGTTGCGCTATGCTTTATTTTTTAATCACTTCTTTTTTTTTTAATAACCATTGTAAATGGACTTTACTCTGACCTGAGCCTTATTTCTAAAATGAAGGCTGTGTGTTCTTTTCGCATCCTCTCTATTCTTACTACAAAATGTAATAACTAATATGCTTCAGTATCAAAGAAGGACCCTCAATCATAACCAGGTAGGAACTCCTTTAGCAATGAAATCACATTTTCCTTTTCAAGTGACGTGCTAACAGATGTTGGAGTCTGCCCCAAAAGCGTTTGTGGCTGCTCCAAACCAATATTTTGCTACAAAATCTGCAGCGATGTGATTGGTCAGAGTCCTTTTGGAGCAGCAAAAATCACTTTTGGAGCATAAACACACACTTCATTTTCCGTCATACCACTGCAAATATGTTAGATTTGTGTGTTGAACTGTCAGCTGAAAGACAATGTCTACTTTTACTTTCCACTTTTCTTGTTAACATCAGTTGTGCGTAAAAGCACCAAACACGGCAACAAGATGACACAGCAAAAAGATGCTAACTGATGAACAGTATATTTATTTATTTATTTATTTACCCTCAAGGCCCCGAAGGGCATTACAGAGGGGAGTGGGGGGGAATAGGTGACAAATGTACAGTTGTTGATACATGAAATATAATGCAGTAATTAATGCACGCTTGCTCAGACACTTCAAAAAGAATGAACTGCAGTGCATAGTTATTTTCGGTACATAATCAAGGGTAAAGCACATAGTATATTCTACTGAAATAATGTTAAAATAGAGTAACTTAGAGCACCCTAATGAACGTCGATAATGTTATATATGTAGAACTTTTAACGAAAATTGGCATGTGAATGATAAATATGCATTCTTAAAAACAATTCCACCGTGCTCCAGCTAATTTAGTTTTAATGTACTCTATTGACTGTGCCATCGAACAAATACGAAGCCACATAAAGGTAATAACTAAACAAGAGTTGATAAAAAATAAACCTATAGAGCAGTCCATGCAAGTCGTTTCACAATAATCACGTATCCTGGCTAAATCTTGAATTTGAAAAACAGATAGTCAGAATATTGCAGTCAATTATATACAGGGTCGTTGAGATAAATCCGGACGTTTTCCAGATTTTGTCTCTCAACAATACAGTGAAGCTAACCGGCCGTATTGCGCTTCTGCGGCCACGTGATTCGCCAGTGGACCATCGCATAATGAGTAATTCGCGACTCGCTCAAAAATTAGCAGTGAATACGATTGGAGGGCAGCAATACTTGAATCGCTTTGCGCTCGAAAGTCGCCTAAGCAAATCATTGTGTGGTATGGCAACAAGAAGACACAAGTTTATAGCATTGCCAAGACGTTAGATAATCTGTCAGCCAGGAAGACGTTATGGCAGACCGAGCAAAACACAGAAAACTGCCGATATTCATTTTATCTTTGCCTCTGTTTGTGTTTTCCTGAATATGGTGAATTTTCCGGGTTTATCTCAACGACCTTGTATATAATAGCCACAGATTTACTCAGAAATCAAATCACGTCACATCCCGCTCTGGAAGGAAGCTTTCTCCTTAGCGCGTGGGTGCGCTGCAGCGAAACAAGATAAGCAGACTTGCGATGTTCGTTTTGCTGTTAATGCAGTTCATGCAAAGGTGCCGGAGCTGGACAAGAATAACAGTAATAATCCCTGGAGAGGGAAAGCAAGGGGGAGAAAGGACAAACACAAATCTCCAACACAGCTAGGTGACTGGTGCGTGACTGAAAACATCCGCTGGTCCTGGTATCAAATAAGGGACCTCTACATTTCCAGTGGAGTGCTCTACCAACTCAGCTAACCAGGAGTTAGACGTCAGTAGAGCAAATGGGTTTTAACAGCTGCCACCAGTCTAACACCAACAAGGATGAACGGCCTGATTTTAAGGTTATGATGTTAATACAATTAATGCAAAGATGCTGCGAGCTGAACAAGAATAACAATAATAATCTCTGGAGAGAGGGAACAAGGGGGACAAAAGACACACAATTCTCCAACACAACCAGGTAATGTGTCTGCGACTGAAAAAAATCTGTCTGGTCCTGGTATTGAACCAGGGACCTCTCCAGGCAGCTGTTGAAACCCGTTTGCTCTACTGACGTTCAACTCCTGGTTAGCTCAGGTGGTAGAGCGCTCCACTGGAAATGGAGAGGTCCCTGGTTCAATACCAGGACCAGGCGGATTTTTGCAGACGCGCACAAGTCGCCTAGGTTTGTTGGAGATTTGTGTTTGCCCTCTGTCCCCCTTGTTTTCCCTCTCCAGAGATTATTATTGTTATTCAATGTACAGGTATTCTGGTGAGAAGCACTTTCAACGTAGCTAGCTAACCTGCGAGAAGAAACCATGCGCATGAAGAAATATTGCAAAACTTCAAGGTACATTAGTGTTTATAGAGATGAAATCAAATAGTACAATACTTGACAGTAGAATCGAAAGTTCTCGAAATTCCGACAAGCCTACTGTAATAATTTAGCCATGTAGCGGGGCCTGAGCTACTATATTTTAAGTATCATTCACTTTTTGCACAATGTTGACGCAAATTTCTAAAATTTTGGCGAAATGTGGCAGGATACAGTAATCACTTTGGTGCAGTTTGGCACAGCAATCACATCACCATACCTGTTACAAACTCAAAAGCGAAATGACAAATCACATGGCCCTGATGTGCTTGGGCACCGGTGCGACGACTCCAAGCTTCCACCCTGTTTTTTTAAGCACACCATGAAATTTGTCATTCCCAAGTGACGATAAGTGCTGTCATGGGACTTATTGGCCACAAACGTGAATACAGATATGTGCCGACGAATTGATTGTTAGCGAGCGCATGCGTCAGAGCGACGCAGTGCTTGTGTCCAATGCTTGAGCTGGGGTCGGCTGACGTGCTTTGGGTACTGTGGACGTATCACAGTGAAAAGATGGAGAGCTTTCAAAGGAAAGGAGGTACAAAATAGTCCGCTATATTTTCAAAGTTTTGTACCAAGAAGCAGGTTTTTGAATTTCTACTCACTATAGGCTCACTAAATGATATGCAATTAGTAAAATCCCAATATAAAATAATTTATCCCAGCCCGAAATTCATTTTATGGCCCCCTCAAGTACAACATACCTAGGAATTCCAGCTGTTGAACTGTTATTTTGTGCTGATGTAGCATCCCGAAAAATGTCGGGTCGGTTTTGCCTATTTTTGTTTCACCAGATAGGCCAGACAAACTCTAGTTTTGTCTGGCCTAACTGTAAACATTCCATTTGAAGTGGAGTACTCTCCGAGAAGACTGGTGGAGCAGCACTGGGATTGTTCTCGGAAGAGAGTCGAGATGGAATTAAGGCACCCTTTGCTTTCAGGAGTATCGGGCCGCTTGTTAATTGACTTCATCTGCTCGATGAATGTGTATTTCTTTAACAATTTTTAGAGGGCAATCTAGATGTCATGAACGGGAAACTTGGCCAGCCATTTCATCACATGCAGGGGTAGGCTGGGCAGGTTTACATTCACGTTATAACTACTAGGGTTCCGTGTTTTCGGATAAATCCGAAAAACGCTCTCCGGTCAAATTTTCGTCAATTCAAACTCGTCCGATAAATTTCAAATTTTTAAATCAGTGTAAAAAAAAATATATATATATATATGCACATGTCTGTTTAGAGCACACAGTCATTGGTGCGGAGGAGAAAGCACAGGGCAAAAAAGTTTCCCAGCTACTATGTGAGTTTATAGATTGTGAAGTATCAACGTTCATTGAAGCATGATTTGAAGCACCACTTGTTTGCGAGTTTTGTCGTGGGACAGGATGGATGGATGGATGGACGGTAATGGCTATACCCTTTGTATCGGGCGGCAGCTTGCGCCACCTAGCCTAATATTTAGTCATCCCTTTTTTTTTTAATTTGTATGAATTTTTGTTATGACAGCCCCCCCCTTCTCTCTTTTCAAGCGAATTTATTGCTGATTTTTATCTGTATTTTTTTCCCCCTTTATCCTTCCCTAGATCTCTTCCACCAATCTTCCAATCTCCTCTTAGTTACCGCAATTCTTTCCTTGTCCATTCGTCCATGTATGTCCGGAAAACCCAGCTAATATTAGCGATGTCAATGACGCTAACGCCAAATCCAGCTGAAGAAATCAGAGTTATTAGAATGTACGCTAGAGGTTCAAGTGGCGCTAGTGTGCTGACGCAAATTGAAGCAGACAGCAATCAGTCCGAAATTGACTTCCGGTAATGCATTTCTATGGCAAAAAGTGAGTGCATTTTCTCCCTGCGCTCGATCATAAGAGCAAATATCCCGAATAATTCGTACGTACTAGGTAGCTTGGAACAGTTCTCAGTCAGGCCGACGCAATAATTGGTCAGTTACGGCGTTTTTCTTTCAAATTCATCGCATTCAAAACGGTGCTAAAACGGCTTCGTACGTGTATTTGTGTGCACTGTCGGAGACTGTTAGCGCGAACAACACGTCGGCACTTTTCAGCATGGGGAATATAAGTGCCAAACGAATGAAGGGCCATCTGGAAATTGAGGGAGACGGCACGAACTACGCAGTAACACTGGATCAGCCACTACCCGTGCATGTACGATCAAAATAAATTGAAGGCCACGTAATATATTCCGATTTTAAATAAGTAAGTACCGCTTTATTCTTTCTGCTCTGTGCGAAGATGCTTGTTCTAAGTTCAAAATAGCACCCGCACGCTTGAAATCTTTGAGAACAAGTGCCTGATAAAAGCTGCCCTGTAGAGAAAACAATACAAGGAGACGCCTTTCACAGCCCACATACTTTATTTACGTTTTAAATGTTTTTATCCGCTCATGCACGAGGGGGTCATTTTCATATAGTGACAAGACTGGCATATTATCAATATGTAAGCGTCACCGGAATGCTGGCGAGCCTTGAACCAATACCACCTAGAAGACAAGGCCTGTGCATGACGTTTCGTTAGTAGATCCCCGACCCGCCCCAAGCGGCAAACAGACCGAAGCTTGACGAGAGTATGGGCCGCGTCCCAACTACGTCGCACTCACTTGCGGCCACAGCTGTTTGCGCGAGTGCTGAGCGCGAGCTGATAGCGAGCTTCCAGTTCATTTGCAGCGTGCACGCGAACACTCCCTCGGCCAGGAGCGCGAGCTAGCACGCGCTCCTGGCTTTGAGACGGGCATTTCTAGCGCGCGCGCTCGTTCTGTGGAAGAACGCTTCAAAGCAGCGACCTGGAGTATGAAAAGCGCCCTCGAAAATGGCGTCCAGTGCTAGCGTCCAGCGTCCAGCGAAGGGCTTTGCATCCCTTCGCAAAGCAGCAAGGCAATTTCACTCATGCATTTGATGCTCCACGTGAACGTCTAACTTCATTGTATGCTATAGCAACAGACGCTCGGCGTGAGCATCGGTTTCATTATCTGCTACGCAAACCACTGAAGCAGGCGATGGAGCAGACGACGTCGCAGACAATGTAGCAGACGATGGTGCTCATCCGGGCTAGATAGGGGGCGCTGAGGGGATCTACTAGTGATGACGTTTAGAGGAGGAAACGCGCAGGCCTTGTGTTCTAGGTGGTATTGCTTGAACACACTCTATATTCCTTTCTATTGTAATTTTGCTTTGAATCGTCGCTTGTTTTTACACATCTGCTGCGGAACACATGTTTGGGACTGAAATGTAGCGAAGTTGCGCTAACTAATGCAATTGCACTTTTACAATGTTAAGTAAGGTACTACATACAATTCGGTACGACCCAAATAACCAAAGTGCTCCGTGTTATGTTCCGGCGAAGAGACAAAATGCACGCGCATTTTCCCATAGGAATGCACAGGAGCACCGCAAAAGTAGACTGGTTCGCATAGACACTAGCGCCAGTTGAACCTCTAGCGTACATTATAATAACTCTATGGAAGAAATATCATTTGATGCTGGACAATTCTTATGAATTTAGAGCGGGATTTTGAAAAATTAGAAATATAGCGAAATTGCATTCCGAAATCCGTAGAATTGAGAATCTAACAAGAATGAACCCCGAAAAACACCCTCCGTAAACTTCCTCGAAAAGCACTCTACAGTTGCACTGAAACTTAACGAAGTTGAGTTGGCTCACACATTGAATAAACTTCGGAAAATAGCGGAATATTATTCGATTCCCCCCGTCAGTCACTGTGACTACATCCCACAGACTGCACAGGCTTCTTCGGTCCTAAGATTCTACAGGTTCTATGGTTGCTACGGTTCTACCATACTCTGCTGTCACGTTGGCTGCCACTGCAACCCCACATGCCTGCCGGCCCTGGAACCGTCGGCTGCTGGTCGCTGCGGCGGCAAGTCCGCCAATCCGTCAACAATTCGACCTTGCTTTGCTTGCGCTTGCAGCAACGGCAGCAATCATGCTGCAACCGCCATGTTGGGTTTACTCTGGGACACAAGTGGATACTGATGGCTAAAAAAATACGACGATTGATTATATTAAATTTAAATCTCAAAATACCAATTCAAAATATAAAAACTGGGCATTAAAATGTTTATAAGCGTGTTTTCTTTAAGCTTGTGTTTATTATTTTGATTGAATTTGGTCAGGGCTCTGCAAACGCCATGACGGCCATGACGTCGAGAGTATTCTAATTTTTTCACACGTACCAACGTTCGTGGCTTCATGGCAATGTAATCAGTGTCTGGGAAGGTTTGCCTTTAAATTATACTAATTTGGGTGCCGTATTTGTGTCATGAACAATGTGTCGTAAGGTTGTAAGAATACTTAGCAAATCTATAAGCATCCTTTTGTTCCTGGTGAGTACGATTTCATCAAACAGGTGTGCTCTGACTGATTTCCGTTCGAGCAATATTATGTGTCGTTAGATCACATATTGCCGGCCAAGACGTTCTGTTACGCGACCAACGATGCACGTACGAACACATTATTTGAGGCGTTGTGTCGTTTGAGGGCCGAAAACCAACGTCGACGTGATCCCTGGGTTAAAGCCGGTGTAACACGTTGCACATACATGATGATTGAAACCTGAGACTGGTTTGAAAAACAAAAACTCGTTGCACATGTGTGTATACAGTTTGATTGCGATGAGTCAGATATTCCTCGAATGCCGTGTTGTAAAGATCGGCCGTTGAAATTCGCGATTATTTCTTTCAAGCCGTCACTGCTAACAGAATTGGACCTTGGCGGTGGCCAGTGCGTCACTACCACCTATATGAGTGACCTTCCCTGAGGTAATACCGCAATCGCCCATTGACGAAACTAGTGGCAACGTTTGACCGGAGTGAACACTCTTCATAGGCACAGAGATTCCAACCACTCGCATATCAACTGCGTCGATCGAACATAACCTGTGATGTGTTTTGTTAGTGGCGGTAGTAGCAGTAAATTTTCCTGTCTGACGCATGTCTCTGGCTCTGTTCGTGCACGTGTAATATTTATTTTGAGACTTTGGTTTCGCAGAATATTTTGCCGAGTCGCGCTGCGTACAAACATCCCGAGAGAAAACATATCTCAGTGAGGAATGTTGTCACTATAAACAACTCCTTAAAAAGAAAAAAAAAAGATCTTTGATGAATCGGTGTGCAGTTGAAGCTATCTTGAATAGCAAAGAAGACGTCCATCGTCAGAATTAAAAAAAAAAAAAAAATCGTAAATACACAGTCTTTTTTTTATTTTCTCTTTTTTTTATGAAATATTTAGACTCCAGAATCAAGTAGGAAACCCTCTCTGTTCCTCATGTCTTGCTTCTCTTGTCCCAGGTTTTAATTATGATTACATAGTAGAAGTTTCTCACTTTATTCTACTAGTAGTGTGCATTCAATATTAAACTATGGTTTTGGGCTAGTTGGTAGTCCAGACTAGAAACGGACAAGGGAAGCTACACACATATGCCTTCCTTCGTTCGTCTCTAGGTTTATTTGTTTGTTTTTTTATGTTGTGTGTTCACTTTTGCTTTAGGTACAATTTATTCTTGGAACATGTTTTTTGGTATACGAATGGTCACTCCATCTGTTGGAGCTGTAGCCAAAAGGAGTAGTAAATGGAGCTATAGCTAAAATTAGGCAGTGCACATACTTGTCAATAGTTTTGTCCACGTTTCACGAAATCTGTCTATATACCAACGTCGGAGCTGCAGCTGTGAGTTACACGCTGCCAGGTGTTGACTTTGCGCCCGGCCCAATGTAAGACCTACGTGGCCGTTGCATGTTGGATAATGCTAGGCTGTGTGATTCTATCAATTGTAAAAATTTTGACCAAATAATTCTTTCTTTACAAGGTAAAATCTGCACCTGCCCACAAAGCAGATTTTCTCTTTTTATTTTTTATTCATCATTTGTGTTGTGCAAAAGGTGTCTGCAGCTTAAGCGAAATGACTTAATAGGCATCCGATCAATTAACCGCATAAATCATTTGGGAAGTATTATGAATGTATTTTTGATAGAAGTGTACTGTGATAGCTGCTAACGAATCGGTGTGGCATTAGCCCATTTGTCACGATGACCAAGATGCCAGTTGTTCACACACAGGTATTTAAAAAAAAAAAGGTTCGTGCTTTAGTTTGTTTTCATTGAAAGGGCAGAATACGACATCCCACGGATGTAAATATTCATTAATACAATTGGTTTTTGTTTATGTTAGTTCATCTTCTATATTTGCATCACTCACGCATACAAAAACCGAAAACTAAAACTAGTCTTTTTTTTTTTTGTTTGTGCATTGGCTACAGTTGTGTTTTATAGAGGTAGGAACTGAGGGAGAGCAGATGATTAGAGTGCACAAGGATGCCAGAGTGCCGAGCTCTGTCTGGAATGATTGGTGGGAATTTGCTTTTGTCTCCACTCGCTGTTTGAACGTTTTTGAAGAGTGAGTGGAGACAAAGGCAGCTAGTTTTGCATCTACTCACTGGTCATTTCAACTAGAGCTCGGTGTTCTGACGTCCCCACACACTCTCGTCTCCTCCTTTTTCTCAGTTTCTACCTCTATAGCAGTTTTAGTGGGGTCTACATTACAGGCACCTCAAAGCCTCTTAGCTGAGTTCTTCTACAAAACAAAAAGGGCCCTAGCTGCTGAGCTGTTTTGCCACAGAGCAAGTCTTTTGAACTGGCAAGCAAAAGTCACAACGAGGGTTCTGTCTTTTCGGACACATCCAAAAAACACTCGTCAGTAAATGTTTGGTCAATTTGGATAGATCCAAAATACCCAGAATTTCAAAGTCACAACGACAAAATAAAAAGCGAGGGTCGGTGTTTTAAAAATAAGCTTCATAAGAGCACAGGGTCAGTGAACCCGAGGAGATGCCACTTCAGTTTCCTTTGAAATCTCGAACTATTGACAAAGGGGGTTTGCCTTTGAGCTTGCCAAGGTTCCTTCGGGACAAGGGTCATGGTAACCGGACTTAATTTATTTCGTTTTTAAATTATTAAAAATTGGGAACATAGTAAAATAAATTTTGAATTTCGGAGAATTGGGAATCTAACAAATGTGAACTCCAACAAACCCCGAATTTTCAGCGAAAAATAAACTCGGAAAAGCCCGCTTCAAAATTGACGAGAAATAAACTCCGAAACCGTGGAATCCTAATCATAACACTTGGAAGTATAGAGTATTTTCACATGAGGCCATTTGCCATTTTGTTAGATGTCAGCACAGTGAAACTTGTAAGCTTCTTTTTATAACAAATTTGATGGTGTTAAATAAATCCTTGGAATGCTCACCTTGGGCACATGCTAGACAGCTCATAACAATATATTTGAGGATGAAATTATGTCAATAAAACATTCTATTGTCATTTCTAAACTTACGCAGAGCATTTGAGCACTAGTTTGTAAAAAAAAGTACATTCCTGTTGCTGAGCAGTTAGACAAGCTTGCACTTGCATCACATGAACTGATGTGTGCATGTTCATGAAAGCATTAATTCAAGTTGAATGAGGGTTGCTCACTACGTCCACAAAATTGAAAGCACTTAGTAATTGAAGCATAAAGCATTGAGGGTATGTTCATTTTTGTATTTGTGAGTGAAGCAGGTATCCACAGAACCTGCTGATGATAATGCACGAAAACCGCGGAGGGCTCGGGTTCCAGGTCTGTCTTCCTACTGATTTACAAATGCCCAGTCTCTGCGAATCGCGTGCCCATTGTACATCCAGAGGCTCTACTCCTGATTAAAATGTGCAACTTTTAACCAACATTCCTAAACTTCCCGTTCTTATAATGTAAGAATTGTTGAATCGTGTGAATTTTAATAGCCATTTGAGCCTGATGGACCATGAAGAATCTGAGTTTTGGCCAACACATTTGATTCAAAAGCATGCAAGATTTAAATTTCTGACAATATGTGGCACTGTGCCAGAGTACTGTGCAGACAGTCGAGATAGCCAACAAGTTAACAAAATTGCCTTTTTTTTTTACATTTATCATGTTTAGTCTGCTGCCACCTTTTCTGTGAAAAAAACAAAACAAATGGCACGTGCCACAGTCATGGGGAGGGGGGAGGCAAACAACCTACTATGTTAAAATCATAACCTAAATCCTGAAACAAGGAAGAATAAAATAACTTGCAGCACTGCACATTTCTTTCTGGGTTTAGATGATGATGTTCCCTAACCTGCTCGCTCACCTATATACTTTTTTTTTTACAATGTCGGGTTCAAACAATGTCTTACTGGCTTTGCCGAGCACCCAGACACTGGCATCTCAACACACACCTTCAGCCAGTGCACATCTCTACATAAACAGTGTCTATAGTCCCCACAATTTGTCAGCTTGGGACAAATATTCTGCAAAATCCTCCTGCAGGCCATTCCATCATTATGTGCAGTCAGTTAAATTTAAAGATCTCCCGATTTTGCGAAATCCTCCTTGGAGGGAAGAAAAAGGTGGAAACTAACATCCTACAACCTTCCTTTTTTTTTTCTGTTTTGTTTGTTGTATCCTTGGTGTTTGGGCAATCCTATATTCTCCACTTAGTGATGCGCACATTTAGTTTTGAAAAGGAGGATTCATCTAACATTGTCATCTTTGGAAAATATAATAGTACATTTATATTAATGTGTATGTGTATATACTGTCTGATAGCAATGTTTATTGGTTACAATGCGGGTATGCGGCAGGAATGGTGATGCGCCATGCTTGGCTTCCGAGGGTGGCTTGTCTTGGCCACGTCTTCGTCTTAGCCTGCTATCGGTGACGCTTGGACTTCCTTGACATCCCCCTTTTTTTCTTTTAGAGATTCATCTTGACAGCTGACTTAATGATGCGGCTGGACTTGGTCACTGTGCTCGAGTTGTCACTCTGTGTGCTGGGGCTTACTTGGTTGTGGGTCACTGATTGTGGCACATGTGGCTCTTGCAGTCTTGCGTGTGTGTGGTGGACATTTGTTGGACGGATGAAAGATGTTTCGATGATACTGTTTCTTTTTGTCACGATGACGGAGCGGGGTTCATCCAAGACGACTTCCTGAGACCCAGTGTCTGTTGCCTTCCCCTACTTTGACTCGATCACCAGGGGACATAGTAGGTGCTTGCCTGGTGTGCTGGTCTGCTTAAGTCTTCTGCGGGCTTCGTTCGTGGCGCCCCTTGTCTGACACACTCGATTATTTCAGGCTGTACAGTGAAACCCGTTTAGAACGAACCCACGTAAAATGAATTATTGTGGATATCGAACTCCAGGAAAATTTAAATAAAAATGCACATAAAAAGTACTTTTTATAACGAACGACGTATTGGCTATGTCGAATTCCCCCCCCCCCCCCCCCCCGGAAAGGCTTCCAAAAACGTGCAAAAAGTCTTCTAGCCTGTCCTTTCCCCCCAAAAAAAATGGGAAAGAAAGAAAATTCCAAAAGCTCAAGTTGCAAACAAAATTGAGCGAAGAGAAGCGATTCAGAAGGGGAGAAAGCTAAAAAATACCCTCTGCACACACGCACAGAAAAAAACACTTTTCATCCCAGATTGCCCACGAAGAGAACTGATTCAGAAGGGAGATAAGGTAAAAGGACAAACACTGCACGCATGCAAAAAAAAAAAAATCAATCTAGCGCGTTGTTACAACGTGGAAGCGAAGAGATGAGAAAAAAAGAGAAGCTCTCGCCTTACAACGAACACATTGTGGAAGTTCGTTGTAAATGGTTTTTGCTATATTGAATTACTTGCTATATCGAACTAATCGTAGCGTTTCCTGCTGTTCGTTATAAACGGGTTTGACTGTAGTAGTTTATTGCACTTGGGGACTGGAGTTCTTGTTCTTCTGTTGTAGAGCCATTTTGCTGGTGAACCCAGTCCTTATCTTCTTGGCGTGTTTCTCATGCTGAGTAGTGCCATTTGCATGTCACTTCCATCGAAGGAACATTTTCGGAGTAGGCCTTTTGCTGTCTGCACATCTCGTTCAGCAAGGCCATTTGCTTCTGGGTATCTTGGACCTGAAGTTGTATGCTGGAATTCCCCAGTCTTTGCTGAAAATCGTGAATTCTTGCAATTCATAGCATGGACCATTGTCAGTTTGAATGACTTTGCGGGCACCATGTGTTGCTAGCCATTCCTTCATGATGCTAACAACTTCTTGTGAGGTTTTACCTGAGGGCTTCTTGAAATCTAGGTATCCTGAGTAGCTGTCTACAATGACGATGATCTTCCTTGGAAATTGAAGAGGTCCGAGGCTACTGTCTCCCAGGGGAGGCTTGGTACTTTCGAGTGAAGTGGTTCTTGTGCAAGTTTTTTTGTCTGTTGCTTGGCATGACGAGCATCTTTCCCCATAGCTTTTGATGTAAGTTGTTAGCCCTGGCCAGTATACACTCTCTCTGGCCCTCCTTAGGCAGCTGTTTATGCCCAGGTGTCCAGCATGGATCTGGACGAGTAGTTTCTTTCTTCAGGACTTTGGAATGATGATTCTGTCATTTCTGAACAACATGCTTTCGTACACCGCAAGCTTGTCTCTGAACGACCAATACAGTTTTGTCGCTTCGCTGAGCTCTCTTGTGCTGTTTGGCCATCCCTCTTTTGTGATTTGGATCGCTTTCTGGAGCTCTTTGTCTTGGGAGATGTCCCTTTTGAAGTCTTCCATTGTTTCTGGTGACATGGGTACTATTGCTAACAATTGCATGTCTTCTGTGTATGCACTTGCTGACTCATTCTTGCTGCAGTCTCTGCTTAATAGGTCTTCAATCACGAGCTCGGTTCTTTGCTTGTAGACTATTATCAGTGCATACTGTTGTACATCAAACAGTCTCTGCAGGTGGGGAGGGACTCTGCTCAGTGGCTTTCTTGCGATGCTCTCTATGGGCTTGTGGTCTGTCTCTATGGTTAGCGGTCTTACATAGATGTACTGATAGAATTTTTGGCAACCGTATCGCATTGCCAGAGCTTCTTTCTCAACTTGTGGGTAGTTCTGTTGAGCCTCTGTCATTGCAGCTGATGCGTAGTCAACGAGCTTTCCTTCTTGTAGGAGAACAGCTCCCAGGGTTTTGGAGCTTGCATCAACTGAGACAGTCATGGCGCCATTGACGTTGTAGAATGCCAATGTTGGTGCACTTTTTAACGCTTGCTTGATTTCGATGAGTGCCTGGCTCTGTTCTTGTGTCCACAGAAACTCAGTGTCTCTGGTCACAAGTTTTCTTAATGGTGCCGCCTGTGCGCGAGGTTGGACACAAACTTCTGTACATATTGAACCATGCTAGTAGTCTCTGTGGCTCCAATTTGTTTTGTGGCTCTCCTTGTTGGTCAATGGCTACGACCTTTGCTTGGTCGATCTTGAGGCCATCTTCAGTTATCTCATGACCAAGGAACTTCACTGCAGTTGATCAAAGACACAATTGTCTTTGTTTAGTTTTGCACCGGCTTTTTTTAGAGCTTCAATGATTGCTTCGTGTATTCTTGCAACAGTTTGCTTGTTTCGGTACACACCAGGATGTCGTCCATGGAGTTGACAGCATTGGTAATTCCTTCTAGGATGTTAGTGACTACCTGCTGAAAGACTTCTGGCACCGTGGTTATGCCAAATGGCACTCTTTTGAAACAGTACCTACTCCAGGGGGTGCTGAATGTAAGAACCTTCTTTGTGTGCTCCGACACTTCCATCTGCCAGAATCCCTTCTTAAGATCCAGCAGAGTGAACCGCTTGGCTCCTCTGACATGTGCAACAATTTCTTCTAGAGTCTTGAGTCAGTAATTCTGTCTTATCAGAACCTTGTTCAGTTCCACTGGGTCGACGCAGATTCTGATCTTGCCTCGCTGCTTCACCACAACCATTTCACTGCAAGATGGAGTCGGTTCTATGATCTTCTTGACAATCCCTTTCTGCTCCATGCTTGTGAGCTCTTGTTTGACTTCTTCCATGAGTGCGTAGGGGACTCTTCTTGGTGGCCTGTTCTGCAGACTCTTGCTTGCTTCTCCTTGATATCAGCATCATATTCAAAGTCTTTGATGCATCCAATACCCTGAAATATTTCGTTGTCTTGTCTCTTGTCTTGTGCATGGACTGTGTGCACTCTTGTCATGAGGTTGAGGAGTTCACAGGCATTCTTACCCAAAACTGGTGTGGCCTCGGAGTCCACAGCCGCCTCGGTGGCTCCGAAGCGAGAGCACCGGCCTACGGATCCCCAGGTGGCGGATTCAAATCCCGGCCGAGGTGCCCGCAATCTGACGGAGGCTTATTGCGAACAAAGCGCCATGTAACCAAGCTTTCGGTTGCACGTCAAAAGATCCCCAGGTGGTCGAAATTAATCCTCAGTCCTTTGCTGGGGCATGCCAGATGCCCGTCGTTGGTTTGGCATGTAAAACATCAAAATTTGACTTTGACCTCGGAGTCCACAACGAGGAATTTCAGCTTCACTAGTTGTCCACGGATTGTACACGTCACACCTCGCTAATCACTTGAATCTTGTGATTGCTGTACCTGGCTATTTTCTTGACAGCTGATGGAAACACATGCAGTCCCATTGCTTGGACATTCTTGTTTGGCAGGACGTTTACATTGCGCACCTGTGCCCAGCTTCATAACTATACTGGTTCCACATTTGAACTGAAGTTCTCATTGCCACGCTGTCTTGCTCGTGGTTGTCTTAGCTCAGACACATACATCTCTTTTGTGTCTTCTTGGTTGTCGATTGCATGCATTTTGTGTTGCGTTGCGTTTCTACTTGATCGGCACACTGCGGCAGAGTGTCCCATCTTTTGGCATATGTTGGAGGACTTGCCAAAAGCAAGGCATTTTCTAGGTCTGTGAAATCCTCCACAGAAGCTACATGCTTTTCTTGGTGTTCCTGACTTACTTCGAGCTTGGTCTTTTTCCTCCACGGCATTCTTTTTTCTTGGCATTGCCTTGGTTTTCCTCATGACGGCGTCAACAGTCTTTGTCTCCTTGTTTGGGATTTCTTTCAGCTGCTGGGACACTTGTTCGCTGTAATTCCAACGATAATGAGGTCTCTTAAAAGTTTGTCCGTCAGCTCACCAAACTTGCATCTCCTTGTGTCTTGTCTTGTGCATGGACTGTGCACTCTTTTCACAAGGTTGAGGAGTTCACATGCGCTCTTACCCAAAACTGGCATTGATTAGAGTCTTGCGGCCATGAGAAACTCATTAAAAGTTTCGCCCTCTCGCTATTTCATTGGTTGAACTTGTATCTTTCATATGCATGATTCACCTTTGGTGCAAAGTGTTTCTTGAACTTTTGTTTCACAATGTCTATGTTCTTCTTGTCATCCTCGCTCAAGGGAAGTGTCCTAAACATGTTTTTTCCGTCGGGGCCAGTGATGGTCATGGTATTAGCTACTTGTACCTCAAGAGGTTTCTTGTGGAGCTGGATCGCTGTGGTATACCACTTGTAGGCTTGTAACCAATCTTCCCAGGTGTTGGGTGACTGCAAAGACACGTCTAGCAGCTTTGGCATCTTGAGATCACCTTCTGCCATGGTACCATAAGGGCGCTCATGTGAATGGACTTTCTTGGCTTGTATTTTTACGGTGGACTTCGCTGCGGCAATCCTTACTATTGTGCATTGTTTCAAGTGGGGGTCTTCTTCGTTCTTGTACTATCCGACTTCTGGAACCATGTCTGATAACAATGTTTATTTATTACGATATGGGTATGCGGCAGGAATGGTGATGCACCATGCTTGGCTTCCGGGGCGGCTCGTCTTGGCCACGTCTTCGTCTTAGCTTGCTTTCGATGATGCTTGGACTTCCTTGACATATACCGTTGGGATGAACCGGTTGTCAGCAGAGACAACAGTACACTGTGACAAAGAACACTGAATCATTTTATGGAGGCCAGGTCAGCAGGAGGCACGAGATCGTCGTGCATGCCAACAGCCCATCATGATCTTCACCTTCTTCACAATATTGTCCTTTAAGAGGTCCCATGCTGAGCCATCAAGAAAGCTGGCAGGTGCCTGCCTGCCGGTTTGAGTAATGAACCAGCGTCCCGTCTGAAAACTGGCCAGATTGGTCGAAATGCCACAAGGTGGCATTCCTCGTTAAATCTGTTGTTATTCGCAGCAAGAATTTAGTATTGAAAAGCACCTATCCACACTGTCTTTTGATGTTATTTTTTTTTGTGTTGTACGATGTGGAAGCTATTTTGCAGCTGAACTATTTGGTGGTTTTCTTACAGTTGCTCTCAAGCTCTACACAAGTCTCATCTGATGGTGGAGTGACAAAAGTCCCACCTGGGGATGCAGTAGTACCATTGTCTTCTTCCAATTTTGACACCCACATTGGTATGTTTCTTTTTGTTGTTTTTTATGCGTAAAACTTGTGCACCTTTTTTTTTTTTTACTTGCGTGATCTTTTGCCTACATGTGAAGCCTTCCCAAATTACTTACCTTGCTGTTCTTCATTTCTAGGGCAATATGAGCTAGTCTTTCTCAATTTCTATGCTGACTGGTGCCGGTTCAGTCAGATGCTTGAACCTGTTTTCAAGGAGGCTGCAGCAAAGGTTCTATCAGAATGTAAAGTAAGTATGTTTGAATGAGCAGTGTAATTTCTGGATTGGTCTTCTGTTTGGTGTCTGTTTTTTAAGGAAATGACAGCACCTATACTTGGCATCAACTACTCCTTGGTGCTACGTTGTCAGGGCTAGCGAAATTTCCACAGCACTGTCAGAGCTACTTGCGTGAATACATGCGACTGGGACGCAAGATGAAGTGACATGCTTGAACAGCAGTGCAGGGCTAGAGCATTAGAAACTACATAAGCTGCCTTGGCAACGTAGCACAAAAAAGCTGATGCCGAGTGCAGACATTTTTTTCAGGGCAGAACTTCCAGTATGGGCAAAAACATCATTTTGTTCTTGCCATGTGATTGGAAGATGTTCACGTTTAAAGCGTAAATGTCACTCGTTCTCATTCTGCATCGCCTGTTTCTTTTTTACCTTTTCGAGGTTGAAATGTTTCATTCTTTTTTTCTCGCCCATACCCGGAACCACTTGGCTGGGTATGAGAGTAGACAAAAAAGGTCTATAGATCACTTGCACTGAAGAGGTAACGGTAGATTGTCTAGAGTTCCATATGCTAGGATGCTTGCCAGCTCAGCAAACCCACAATTTTTAGGAATTTGGAGAAAACTTAGGAATTCATCAAATTATGCCTAGAGCCTTGGAAAATACATTTTAACTGCTATTGGTGCATTGATATTGATGCATGGTAAACTTGTTGATGGCTAGTTTGCCTTTTCATCAGCAAATGTTTTTATGAGTATTAGCTGTGCAGTCTCATGAGGAATATGAGCCATTGAAAAGGATTCTATCTTTATAATAATTGTAGGGGTTTTGTTAAGAATTGTTTAATTAAAAGAATTTTAAAAGGCCTTTAGAACTTTTGTTAGTGACCATTATCTAAGTGTTCTTATGAAGTGTGGAGCTTCTTTATAAACATTCTTATAATATTGTATTTTAAAATGCTTGTGAAATAATTCTTCTAATCTCTTGTTGTCAAATTACTTCTGTTATATAAGTAGTTATGCATCAAAAGTTTAAAAAAGAGTCGTGCATTTTGTATGGTGTACATGAAATTTCTTTCAAAATGGACTTGCACTGTATGGCTCATCAAATCTTGAATGAAGCCTTTGACGAGTGTTATGGAAATATGCTGTCCTATAAAGTGACAGTCATAGAAGGCATGCTGCTATATCTTCTGTTTCAATCACATGCATAGTTCACAGGCTAAATCTTTTTGTGAAAATTCTAGCTGTATTCTGACTGCTCCTGTGAAGTCGTTATTGTATATTTTGTTTTATTTTGAAGTTCAATTATTTCAATACTAAGTTTGATCGTTTGGTAGAAAAGTAGATTCTTCATACTCTTTTCTTTGTTATGTTTGTACTCTGTTTCAGGAGCCCAACAAAGTGCTCTTTGGAAAAGTGGACTGTGACCAGGAAAGTATGTGACTTTCTTGTGACTACCTGTAGTGAAATTTATACCACGCTACTGCCTAAAATGTTTTGAATTGAAAAAAAAAAAGGACAGCAGACCTTTTTGTAACAAAAAATGTTGGGTTTGACAAAAGTAGTTTTTATGTACAGGGTGTTTGTTTTAGTTTCTAACCTATCTTTTAAAAAGGGTGACTGTTACATGAATGCCATCTTCACTGCATGTTTACCAGGCTCAGCAGTTATTAGATGCAAGAATAACCTTCACAATCAGCAAACTAATTAACAAAGATTTGCTTATTGATATTTTTTTAAACAAATAGCTCGATAGGTCATGTTTAAATTGAAGTATCGATGGCAATTACTGTTGGAGGTTAGGTCAATTTAGACATTTGGTGAAAAGGCAATTAGCTTTGAGATATTTGCCCATCAATTTTCACATTTGTTCTTACCTTAATTCTGAAACTGGTGGCAGAAGGGGTGCTTAAAGTCCTGTCCACAGTAATGCACAGAAAAGTGGTGTAAGCATTTCGGGCACCTCGTCTATATCTCTGCAGCCTGTCCTTGGTGAATATGCCGACGGCATGCAACCCAGTCGATGATGAGCTTCCTAAAGAGAGTATGTCACTCTTCTAGGCATCATTGTCCTTGCACTTTCGGCATTCTTTCTGCGTCCAGTTTCGGGATTAAAATTTTAAAAAGTGTGAAAGCTGATAGTTTGAATCAGTGTTGCCAGATGCACCACGCCAGTCCAAATCTGGTGAAATCTGAAGAAAAATGCCTCGTTACCCCAAGCAACTGAAAGCGCTACTCCCACCACATTAACACAGCCAGCACTTGGTGGCGCCTGCTGCCACAGATTTAGGAGGCCAAATACAAAACAAATGTTTGCAGAAAAACAAAACGCCAACTTTTACACGTAACGTTAGCCCGCCAGCTGGCAAATGACTTTCCGGCGTAGCGAAGGCGACAGCATGTCTGTGTGTGCTTTTAAGGTCGATTCCTTGTTGTTCTATCAAAATGTGCATATTTCAAACATGATAAAGGTTTTTTTTTTTTTTTTCTGACAACAATTTTGTCAACACATTTTGTGCAGTGCATCAACTATGCACAACCTTCTTCTTTTTTCTGTTGAGGTAACATTACACCGAGCATGGTGACATTTGTGCTCTGCTATAGGGGGTATTCACTGGATGCCTTTTTTGAGGGAAATGTTTAGAGTGCACGCTCAGAACGAGCTCAGATTAAAGGAGCTGTGCAACAGTTTCAGTGCTTTGCTTAAATAATGTGGGAGTTAGTGTCTCGACCTTTTTGATGTAAAGAACGAAAAACTGCTTTTGCCTGCATGTCCTAGTTTTTATTTTAAAAATGGACAAAGATTGAGGTTTTCGGCACCTCTCAACTCCTTCATCTTCCGAGTCACATGCGCTGTGACGTCAATGGGGTTTGCACGGGGTTCCGGTGAAGCTCTCTCTTTAGAGCCATCAGTGAGCAGTGAGAACTCATCCGCTCGCGACCACGTGCTGGCGGGCGCAGCGCAAAGAATATGGTGAAAGGAGGAAAGTCTCATCCGGGTCCGACCATACCCGTTCGGCCCTGTCCCCCTCCCCTCCGGCTTCTGGCGGCTGTTCGCGGTAGCAGATAAAGCTGACGGTTTTGTGGACCTAGGATAGATGGCGCCACTAAAACTCTGTATAATAAAAGTTTTGTCGATGATACCAGGTTTTTGATGCATTTATTTTTATGCTGGAACGACAAGATTTATAGAAAAGTTACCTTTTATCGAGCAGGTATTTGCACAACTTGCTATCTTTCTACAAGACCCCCATTGACGTCACGCCGCGTGTTTCTCATGGCCGCCGCTCGCGGCTGCAGGTCGAGGAATATTCTAATTTTTGCCTCGCGATTACGCGGCGGAATCGCAATATTTCGAAGGAAGGAGGTGTGTTTTCTGTCCTTTGTGACAAGATGAACAATGTCAAAAGTAGAAGATGCCAATTCTTTCAACGTTAAAATCGTTGCACAGCTCCTTTAATAGGCTGCTAAGACCGGCAATCGTAGGCACGCGCTCAGCAGTCGCACACACAGCTATGGCTGCCAGTGAATACTTCCTATACTCCGTTTCACAACAACTTGGCGAACTATAGAGGCTATGGCCACCGCGACTCAAAACAAGCGTCGGAGCGAGGCACATGTCTCCATGTCATGAGAGCGTTTGTGTCACAGCACCAAATGCGAGGCCCGGAGAAACTGGTTTTGTCTGCTGGCCAAAAGTCTGCTGCGAAACCAACCAGCTTCAGATGAATGTCCACCGCCGCAGCATTGCCATTCACTAAAGTAGCGAGCTCGTCGGGAACAGTTCACGAGACAACCATATGCTCAATTTACCCACAAATCTGTGGTGCGTGCTAATGCCAGGGCGACGTTTTGAGCGGAAGTGGTCGATTACAGGGCTGCGATCGTTCAAAAAGCATGTTGTTCTCGGATAAGGGTTTACAGTCGCCGACCGATTTTTCGGACAGCGATTATTCGGACATTTCCGCCGAACCGTCCCTCACCCCATAGAGTTAATGTATAACATTGACCGAAATTTCGAACGCTATAAAGCTTATTGCTCTATATTTCGGACATAATTTGTGTGATTTTCTCAGTTTACAGCCAGAAAACAGCCGCCGCGATAGCTCTGCGAGCTTAGTCACCGCCATTTTGGTTGTTTTGATTTTGCCCTGTAGCCTCGATGCCACATACTACGCAATAAACAAGCTAGGTTAAGGCTAGAGACGGGTTTTCCGGTTCCGCTATGGCCAACATGGTCGCCGTCTGCCCATTCTTATGGCTCTTCCAGTTCTTCTCGTGGTCCGTGTTTTTCGAGTGCGACCGTGGGAAGAGCGGCCGTCTGCCGTTTTTGTGGTCTTTGAGCGCTAAGGTGTTTTGCGGATAGGCTTGTATTGAAGCGAGCTTGGTGGATTAAACATTGTCTACAAAAAATGCAAAATGTTGCCAACTTCAACTTTGCTGTTTGTGCCAACAAAGGCGCCGACAAAATGCAGCACCGTGATCAAACAGATCAACAAACAAGTGAAAAGTGAGCAATATAAGGTGGAAGTTGCACGAGAATTTAAAAATGACATCAAGCAAGTGGAAAGTGGCCAATACGCAGTGGAAAATGCACAAAAAGTTAATATTTTGGCTGAAATCGATTTTTCGAACCGCTTGATTATTCGGACAATTTCGGGGTTCCCTCCGAGTCCGAAAAATCGGTCGGCGACCGTATCCGAATTAAGTATCGTTGAAAAGTAACATGTCTTCGTCTTCCGTGTCGTGTCGATACAGATGCAATCGTGCGAGTTCAATTGCCGTTAAAAGAAAAAGCCTAGAACTACTACCTGTCACGGACGGCGCTGGTGCTGTGGCGGTAACAAGGCCTCCGTGCCACCGATCTTGGAGTGTTGTCACGTGCCTTGCTCCGACGCCCTTATTGGGTTGTAGGGGCCGCAGCCTCCACAGTTCGCCAAGTTATTGTGAAAGGGGGCATAGTCCGTTTCATTTCACTGTAGCATTCTGTTGTTGAGCACTGTGCATATGTACCTAAAACCGATTGTAGGGATGAAAGTGCTGTGCCATTTGCGCCATGAACGAAAGTTTGCTACTGCACTGAAATGTCGTTTTTGCTAAGAATTGCGCCACACCCGCTCCGAGATAGGCCTAAAGAAAGGAAAAAGTAATAATATCTTGTTATTGGTCAACCTTATTATTCAGAGAAAGAAAATGGTTCAAATATGTATTTCACAGTGTCCCTGCTCTGCGTATAGTTTATTTCATCTTAAAGGGACACTGACAGGGTATTTATGCTCGCCAAGTTTTTTTATTTGTACATGACTTACGAGAGCCCAACTACCCAGAACACAATTTGCGGCTTGAAATTTCTGGGGATCCACAGGCCAGACTGACGATCGCAGGAATCGCACATCTGAAGTCGAAGCAAGTATGCAAGCGAGCTGGTTGAGAACAGCGTGTTTGTGTTTGTGCCGTCTCTCCCCACGCTCCAGGGTTAGTGTCCACACATCTGAGCTTGTTGTGCAAACTGGTATTTAATTGCTGTGGGTCAGGCAGATATTGCCTCGCCATAAGTATTACTGCCGTGTGCTATGAGGCTTTCAATGTGATGGTGATAAATGTTTAGTAAACACCTGTCATCCTTCCTTCCAGCATCAATTGCTGCAAAGTACCACATCACGAAGTATCCGACCTTAAAGGTGGTACGCAACGGTCAGGTTGTGAAGAGGGAGTACCGTGGGCAGCGTTCAGTGGATGCTCTTAAAGATTACGTCCTGGGATTACTGAAGGACCAAGTTAAGGAACTCGAAGCTGGCAACGAGCACGCTCACATTGAGGTTTGTTTGATTGCCTGATAATTGCTGTTCGTAAAGTGAAACACAGGGCATGAAATAAGAACATAATTGTTATCATTGCTTCCCAAGAGCTCAAGTTGTAATGTGAGTCTTCAAACATCTGACATAGGTTCAAATATTCGACTATTGCAATCTTTTTTATGTCATAGAAAAAAAGGTAAAGAAAAAGCTATGTAGAGTACTGTAAATGGCAGTGTATTCATGTGCAAATAGTTAGAAGGGTCACTCTTGGGAAGAGTTCACGGGGACAGGAATTTTTAATTCCGAGATATGCTGGTCTTTGCACCGTATGAATTTATTATGTTTGACTTCTGTGATTGATATTTTGCTGTTGGTTTTATCAACAAGAGGCACAAAAATATAATCATTGCAAAAGTTGTTTACAGTGTCCACTAGACTGTGCTAAGATGGACCTTTAACACATGTACTTACAGGAGAAAAAGCCAGGCCTTGTTGCCTACCTTTCTAGCAAAGAACATACATTCTACGACACATTCCGGAAAGTGGCCTCTGACTTGCGGGATGACTGCAACTTTTATTTTGTACCAAGGTTCGTTCACAGTTTGGCATTACCATTTTCATACTGATTTTAAAAATTTTTAGTGAAGTTGCAAAGTTGCTACAGCAGACTTTTTTTTTTCTTCTTATAATAGGCCTGTTCTTGATGGTAACATCACTCACACAGAAACCATTCACTTCAAACCATCCCGGACAAAGGTAGGCTGGTTGCATGCACATTTCTCACCCTTTTTTTTTTTTTTTTTTTACTTTAGAATTATCTCTAAAACTGCAAGATTGACTCTCTTTGTTTTGTAGTTTGGTGACAATCATGAAACGTTCAGCAACACTGTGGCCACTTTTGATGAGCTGAAGAAGTGGGCATCGGAAAAGTGTGTTCCGCTGGTTCGAGAAATCACCTTTGAAAATGCAGAGGTTGGTATACTTCTGTTTAAGGATCAGTCATTAAGAAGAGTGTCTTTGGCTGTTTTTTTCTCAAGATTAAGGCTTTGTTACCAATAATTAGAAATACAGTAGAACCCTCTTGTTGTGTTTTTCGGGGGACCACAGTCAAAAAATTCATAATCCAGGAAAGTGTAACAACTGATAAAGCTTTTGGGGGCCCATAGATGAGATAGGAAGCAACTTCCACACAGCAATTTATTTGCATAAACGTTCCGAACTGTTGAGAACTATCCTATTTATTCAAATATTGACTTTTTTTTTTTTTTTTGCTGCTTTCTAAAATTAGGAGCCAACATGTCAACCTATGAGATTGAGCAAAATTTGTGAGCCCATCGATCTAACATAGTTGCTTCACCTCCTCAGGCACTTCTCCTAGCACATTAGTGCAAAGCAGTGTAATTCAGTTGCACGTACCATTGCAAATATAGTAAGGCTTGCCCCATGTTTGCCACAGTGCACAGTTATAAACTCCGAACTCCATGCCAAATGAAACTAGCAGAAGCAAGGGAACTAAGTACAAAAGAAGCGTGCATGCATTTTGGGGAAAGGTGGCAACATAAATGGGCCATAGCAAAAGCCTGAATCCCTTTTAAGCCTTGTCCAAGGCCATGCCGACCTGGCAAGAATGACAAGCACAGCTGAGAGAGCTGTGTGTGTTGTTCCTTTCGTTGTTTCTCTTTTTGCTCTGCTTCCCCCCCCCCCTCCCCTCCCTGCCCTTAGAAGTGGAGCAAAAGGAAGATGCCAGCCGCAACCCAACACATTGTGTCGGGTTGCAGTTTTTGGACATAAGAACTGGGAAGACAAACACAACTGAGAAATTAATACGCATATCCCAATGAAAGTTTAACGGGACCGGCATTCACGGACGTAACGGCCAAGAAAACACAAACCGAGGACCTATCAACAACGTTCTGCTGTACACTGTTTCTCTAAAGCTGCATTTCTAGGGCTGACAATCAGTTTTGCTTACAGGAGCTGACAGAAGAAGGGCTGCCCTTCCTCATTCATTTCCACCATCCTGATGACAAGGACAGTGTTGATCAATTCACTAAGGCTGTTCACGACCAACTGCAAAATGACAAACGTGAGTATCCCTATGAACTTCGAACTGCTTCATAGAATGGGGTCACTTGCACCCCACTCAAATACTTTGTAAGTAGGTACAGAAATGACCAAAAGAAACCTCATTTTGATCCTTGCAGACAGCATCAACCCACTCATTGCGGACGGTGTCAAGTTTGCACACCCACTACATCATCTTGGGAAGTCTGTGAAGGATTTGCCACTGATTGCTATTGACAGCTTCCGACACATGTACCTCTTCTCGGACGTCAAAGATCTGAAGTAAGTCATGTGCTAGTACCTTGCACCTATGCAACCTTTGCTTTTTCATACACTATATGCCTGTGTGGCATGTTGCCAACACACAAAATGCCTTGATGTGGAGCTACACAATGGAATGCTTGGGACTCTAAATGGAACTTTGTAGGTGACTTTTTCTTTTAACTATGATTGTCCCGAGCTTGTGCCTCAATGCGGTTACGAAGGTGCTGGGAAATAATTGCCCCAAGTGTGTGTTGTTGTTTTTTTTAGGTGAACCTTTAAGATGATCCAAGAGGATGTAATATTATACCAAATATCCTCCTCATGGCTTTAGAGAAGGGTCAATCTTTGTTGCTATAGTCAGATACAACCTAAGAATAGTGTGAGGGGGAAAAGGGCGGAAACTGGGAAAGCTGAAGTGGAAAAGAGCGATCTCCTTTCCACAACGGCTTTTCTGATGCGTGCATTTTTCCCCCTTGCACTGTCTTGCTTAGGTTGTATCGACTATAACTAAATGCTAGGTTCTTACAGAAGCAGAGTTAGAAGTGACAGGGTTCAATAAACTACTAGTGTACTTCTCTTGCATTGTGCCGCTATGTCACGGTGGCCGATTACGTGTCTGCATGAGGTTCTGCTCATTTTTTTTTTTTTGTGAGGCATGTCAAGATGTTTTGATTTGTGGGATTGGTTGTTAAACTCCCTGTAACCACACTAGAGACTCATCTTGAATCAAGTGCCAGGCAGGCTGAACATATGATGAAAGTCAAAACTTGAATTATTCATCCCCTTGATATCCTAGGAACGCCCAAGGAATGGAACTTTTTTTTCTGTTTGAACTGACTTAAAAATTTCAAAATGTAGTTGGTTCACCAAAAAAAGAAGCATAAATTTTTACAAAAAAAAAGGAAAGAATGTGGTGCTCTCCTTTTTTTGTATCATATAAACATATAGGACTACTCTCATTTGATGACCTAGATAAGACTATAACATAATTGTAATATTGAGTAATAGTTAGCTGTTCATTTTTTGCAGCACTTGAAAACTGAAAAAATCGCCCTACACTGCATGCTTGCAGTTTCTTACAATAAGAAGGGAAAACTTCAGAATGCAAGTTTTGATGTTAAAAAATAGACTATGGAGTGGCTACTGCCAAAAGAATGGCTCTGTTCAGATAAGATCATGCATGCTGGTGCAGATATATTTTTTTGTTTTTGTTTATTTTTTTTTTTTTTATGTTACTCCTCAAAATGTATAGGGAACGTAATAAAAAAAGATTTTGCAAAAAAACAATATTTAAAGAGAAAAAAAAAACTTTCACCTTTCCACTTTGGTGAAGAAGGAAGAGAAGCGGAGCTGTAGCTTCTGTTCTCGGCGGTGGCTTTCCAGGCGAGCGATCTGCTCTTCTTTCGCAAAGGAATCTGAAGCGCTCGACACAGTAAAATTTTAGGCGATAGCGGCCTCGCGGCGGTTGCAAAACCATTCGCGCTGCTGCGCACATCGCCGCTCGTTCTGTTCCCGCTCTTTTTCCTCCGAAGAAATGTTACCGCCATCTATGAGCGACGGCAGCAACCAGTCGTCTGGTTGCCAAGGCTGGAAAGGTTGCCGCGATCTATGAGCGACGGCGGCAAGCAGACAACCGGCAAACACAACACTCTGGACAGCTATCGCCATCTATGAGCGACGGCGGCAACCAGAGTGTTGTGTCGACATTTGTTTGGTACCAGACACGGTCCTGGGGAAACTAGCCCTTAACAGCTCCGCTGTAAAAAAAATTTGTGTGCGCCAGAACAGCATATTCTATTTTTAAAGTTTTCGTTTATGTCATGTTTGGTGGCACCTACTACGCAAACTACAAATATCAGAAATATAAAATATTTTGTAGTTATAATAGATCATGGGAACTATTGATTTTAATATGTACAGCATTGTAGAGGTCATATATTTCGCCTCAAAAATGCACAAACATGACTCCTTTGATGTTTTGTCACTAATTTCTGATATATTGTTATTAAAACGTTCCTTCATTGCTTTATCTTGAAGATAGAAAATTTTTATGTCGCTCCAAACTTCTAAATTACAAAGTTAAAAAACTTCAAGGGAAATTTAAAAAAAAAAAAAAAACATCTTCGATTTTTTTTAAATTTATAGTGATAATTCTCCACCATACTATTGTTTTTATTCATAAAAAACATGTTGCATCATTTTGTTTCCTTCAATGTTACAGCGCTGCGAAGTGTACCTTTCACGCCG
Source organism: Ixodes persulcatus (assembly GCA_013358835.2). Lineage (NCBI taxonomy): Eukaryota > Metazoa > Arthropoda > Arachnida > Ixodida > Ixodidae > Ixodes > Ixodes persulcatus. The sequence continues at coordinate 210,462 of JABSTQ010009791.1, read as the reverse complement.
GCATTTTTGCCCAATGCCACGGACGAGATTATCTTTTGATTCCGTGTATTTTATGGCTAGATATATTTGTTGTGCTGTATTTGGGTATTGGGCTCAAGTTTAAATACTCTACTAATTAAAACAATACCCGCGTTGCTCGTCCTTTTTATTAATTTAACCAATAATCCTGTTTTGCCCTTTAAAATGACAAGCTCTAGAGCTTTTTCTGAATGTTTTCCATAAAAGCGGGACGAAAACTTGTAATCGCTATTACAGTGATGTCTCGTTAACATGGACACCTTCGTTCTCCCAAAAACATTCTCCATAATGCGAGTTGTCCATAATAACGAGACAAAAATCCATGTATTTCCCCAGTTTGTCCCCGAAAATGGTGTCCATATAGCAGGGTATCCATATTAAAGGGGCCCTGCAAGGATTTTTTTACTGGTTTTTAATTTGCACCGAACCTGAGCGCACTAAACGTAGTTACTTAATGAAACTTTTCTCAACTTTCGCCTTATTTTAAAAGTTATAGGCAAATTAGAATTACAAAAACAAGCAAAATATAACCTCCTTCATGACGTCGTAGGTTCTGGCTTCAGTAGCCGTGAACAAGAGGAGGGGTAGTGAGCTCATCGAGCGCTCACGGCTGCCGCACTCCGTGTCGACGACTCGAGAGGGCGCCACTAAAGCATGTGTTGGATAGGCTGTATGAAGCGGGCGGCCAGGGCGGCTCGCATTGCATTTGTTGCGCGATTAAAGACTAATTCGGCATAACACTTCATTGGCCACAAACGACAGCAAACACAGGGTAAAGATCAGTTCAGAACGGGAACCACTTTGCGCTGCCATACCGCCAAATGGCCAAATCGCCAGCTAAGCTCGCGCCGAAGGCCTTCGGAACGCTCAGAACCGGTCGGATCCTCGAGCCGGTATACGACGGCAGCGCCGCCGCGTACATCCGGAACCTTTCTACGCTCCGTGTTCGTCGGTGCCTCATCCCCACTAGCTCTTTCTAGTATGCGCCGTTTTTTCCGCCACTTGGTGGCGGGTATGTCGACGGGTCATTTCTTGTTTCCGTACTTTATAAACTGCATTTGTTTTTTTTCTGATCTAAAATACTGAACAAAACCTACTTTCATACATAATTGAAACGGTTCGCGAAACTTATATTTTGTATCTCTACTAAAAAAAAAAAAGCTTTTAGCGGATCTGACTAGTAGTAAGGCCAGGACCAAAGACGTCTCACATCGCGCGCTTTCGGCAACGCGGGTCGCCCTCGCAGGTGGAGGAGGTTTCCGCGTCGTCTGGTTAAAATATGACACACTGATATTTAGTTACTCTCTCCGTGCCCGCTGGCTTGCCCGAACCCCAAGAGACGTGGAAATCGCAAGAAAGGTAGACGCTTAAATATGATTGCACAGCCCCTTTAATGGTTTCCATATAAACGAGACATGACTGTACTATTTTTTTTACAGAAACTAGTAGAAAAGTAAGTACGGTGGTGCAAATTATATGCGAATGTTTATACTTATATTTGCGATGAAGTGGGAATGTTTGAGCCACCAAGCTTGTTACACTGCTATTCATGACGGTTGTACGTCCTGCTGACCAAGGTAAACCTTCGACTTCACTGGCACTTTTAGCAAGACGTCTGTTAAGATTAAAAATATTTGTAATTATTTCTTTTACTAAAATAAAAAGAAAACGTGAAACTAAAAAAGTAAAAAAGAAAATAATGAGTAAAGATATTGAGCACACTATATAGTTGCCCACGTTGGCAGGAGGGCGTCTTGAGAAGTCCGTCTTTTGTCCCTCTTCAAACTAGACTGGCGAATTCCGCGAAGCACTCACCTGGGTTGCAATAATTCCAACGAGTGCGAGAAAACCGGTCAACTCCGAATGTGGCTACAAATGTAGAATGCACGAACTGGAGGATTTCGCCCAATCCTTTTCGAAGAATTAACATCCAGATCTACACACTGCGTAAATTTCTCTGCTTTGCTATCTTCTTTTTGTATTTACTAAGATGTCACAAAATATTCTACGGATGCTGTAAGCCGCTGCCGTGGTTAAAGACGTTCTGTCAAGATGAAACTACACAGGACTGGCAACCACTTCGTTTGTTTATGACTGTCTCACGCTCGCAAAACTCTGCGACCTCCCGAAAGCATTACAGGAGAGAGAAAGAAGGAAAGATAATGCTTTATTAGCTTTTCTATGGAGCAACTTACAGAGTAAGTCTAAGTATGTGGCAATCTGTTTCTCCGAAAAGAAAAGTGCACCAGGAGAAAACGGGCGATAATTGCGTGTGCTGTGCGGTTCATGCCGTCTCTGGTTTCCTAAAGCCCCTCTTTAGGTTCACAAGAGGCGCCACTGTCGGCTTGTGGGGTTTGCTTTCTGTCTGAGCCGCCGCCTTTCTGATTTAGCGCTGATTAGATAGGGGCTGCTAGTATGCGCGCTTAGCTTTTAGGGCTCGCGACATTTTAATTTTGACGCCGATGTTGGCTCTTGGGCACGATAGTATATTGACAAAAGTGTTGCTTAACACCGGTGCCGCCAGCGAGTCAAAGCGATAGCATGTCCCTCTGTAAACTGCATGCACGTAGAGACAGGGTTGCGACGGATGCCTTTTGAATTTTCTGACTCTAAAATTGGTTTCATGGGTGGTCGTGTGGGTCTTTAGCCTTAGCGGGTTTGCTTTGCTTTTGGATCTGTCACGTCGAACTATGCAAGGTGTAAAAGAAAAAGGAGAAGACCGGGGCGGGGGGTGCAACGGCGACACGGAGAAAGTGGAAGAGGAGAAGGAGAGCTCGAGAACGGCGGCCGCTCGAGGCAGTAAGAACGAGGGCAAGAAACCAGGCAGTGGGAGGAACGAAGCGATCGAAACCGTTGGTCGAGCCATAGCTGGACCAGACCCGGATCGGGAGCCGTCACTTTTGACAGTGATCCAGATCGGAAACCGTCACAATCGACAGCGAACCAGAAAGGGGAACCGTCATCACCGACCACGAGCCGGACCAGAGGTTGTCCCCACCGAGCACTTTGAGTAATTTAAAACCTTAATGCCAATGACGTTCCGTGTGAGTTCCTCGGGAGGCAAACGGAAGTGGGCCTGATCGGCTAGTAATGGCTAGGGACCCACAAAGGCAAGAAAACAGCTTTCGCACCACTAGAACGCCATCTTTTAAATACACCGACAACGTGATTATTAACTGTTTTGCCGGGATAAATTCAGGCCTAGTTTTGTCTGCTGTTTCAAGAAGAGCTCGCTGCCACGTACCTAAGCAAGACAATCAGAGAGCCAGAGTTGAACTTGCTCCACAAGGGCTTTCGAATTCTCCTCCCGGAATGCTGCGGCCGGGAGACAGCGTCAATCAGTTCGTGCATTCCCCATTTGTCACATTTGGGAGTTAACCGATTTTCTCGCACTCATTGCAATTATTGCAATACATGTGAGTGCTTCTAAAAATTTGTCAGTCTGGTTTAAAGAGGGGCACAAACGGACTTCTCAATACACCCTCCTGTCAACACAGGCAGCTAGTGCGCTTAAAATCTTCACTCATTATATTTTTTTTAATTTTTCAATTTTGTATCCTTCATTTTACTCAAATAAATAATCCCTAATGTTTTTAATCTTAGCGGACACCTTGCTGAAAGTGCCAGTGAAGTCGCAGGTTTACCTTGGTCAGCCGGAAACACAACCGTCATGAATAGCAGTGTGACAAGCTTGGTGGCTGAAACATTCCCACTTGATTCCGAATATAGGTATAAATATTAGCATATAGTTTTCACTACTGTACCTACTTTTTGTACTACTTCCTGTAAAAAAAAAAAATTTAGTACAGTCAAACCCATTTATAACGAACATCAGGAAACGCTACGATCAGTTCGATATAGCATTTACATTTTAATAAAGGATTTGAAACCTTCACACTTTGTTTCCCCCGAACATGCGAAAAATGCTTCTCAGGCATATGCAAATAAATCAAATAAAAAGTTTCTTTGCAGAGTGCAATTCTTTTGCATTAATGCTCCTGTCTTATGAAACACAGAACTCCTGGAAAACTGAAGGCCTTCGTTGACGACCTGTACTCTGGGAAACTGCACCGTGAATTCCACTACGGCCCTGACCAACCAACAGTTGAATCAAAAGCTGCGCCTCAGGTATATTTTCTTTTGAAACCACTGTTTTTTGTCTCCTTGAAATTTATTTCAGCTCTAACCCTACACCAGGCTTCTTTCTTGGTGCCCCTTTCTCCATTCGTGAAGTGTGTTCACCGACAGAGCTAGGCTGGAGCTGTTAGATTATGGGCGGGCCAGAAAGGGAGCTTGCCTAAGAAATAGGTGATTGGGGAAGTCATTGGAGATGTGCCACTACACTACACTGCTACTGCTGATGTACTGCCACCATAAAAAGGCTGCGCTAAATATATAGGGGGATTTCATCTCAAATCGTGCAAGAACAAATGTTGGGTCCTCAAAAAATTCTGAAAAAAATATATATGTTGATGGAAAATGTGTGACTAGAACAAAACTACAAATTAGAACTACACAACATTTTTTGTTCTTGAGTTTTGGGCTTCGACTGGGCAGAAGGTACGTCTTGACATTTTTGCAGTTTTCACAAGCGGCATATTTTGGAGTCTCGAAACTTTTAGATTACTTTTATCACAACAATTATAACCTTTTTAATGCTTTAAGACTTTATTTAAGACTAAAGACTTTAATGCTTTAAGGGATAAAGTTCTCTAGAAGTGTTTTTTTATTTGATTTTATAAAATAAAAATTCTTGAATCTTGCACCTTTGACAATAATAGGCCACATTTGAATCGAGGTAGCTTTCGATGTACAATTATTTAAGGCGTAAGAAACATATAAAATAAAAGCTTTTATCTAAGCCTATCTAAAAATTAAAATATTGTTTATTTTAGTATAGTTTACATAGAAGAAACAACACTGTAAACATAAGAACAAAAGCTTCATTTTAAAAAAATATATTCTTTTTTTTTATATGAAAGCGATCTACCTATGTGCATGTTCTTATATATGCAATAAAAGTTCTTTGACATATGTGGTTTTGTCATATTAAGCAGAACATTTGAAAAGAAGACATATTTGTACTTCCAGTTTAAGATGAAAAGATGTGGGCAGTTGCCAAATCTTTTACGTAATTGCAATTGTTGGAACGTGACCATACTATTTGTGATATACCTCATGTACCATTTAGTAAAAATGAGGTGCGTCTGATATGTTATAATTAAAAAAAGTTCATGCACATGTCCAGTTCACCTATAAAATCTCAAGATTTACAACTTTTATTTAAACTTATTAAAACGTCTTTTTTTATTTAACAAGCATAAAATGCAAGTTTTATGCTTGTTAAGAAATATGAAGCGAAGTCACCAGTCTTCAAACAATAGGGCGCCCTATTTATTGAAGACCGGTGGCTTCGCTGGGTTTCCATAGGATTTAAGCCTTTTTCTTTTTTTACTTTTTCCTCAGCTAAGTTCGCTCTTTGCAAATTTGATAGAAAAAATGCACCACCTGTGGGCAACGCTGCAGAAAATCGTAGCGCAATGGGTTAAGAAACCGAATTTTACGGTCGATTTAAAGAACCTGGCCGCTATTTGAGACATTCGATATGTGGACATCATAGAACTTAGAAGCAAAGCCTAACAAAAGGGAAAAGCTGCCGCTCTCGAAAGAAGTTGTTTGAAGAAAGAAAAAAATGATTCACGCTTATTGAAAATAATTCACGCTTATTGATGTGCTTGGTGGGCCGTCGCTTTGAAATGTTTTTCCCCACAAGTGCTCTATTATCTCACGGGAAAATTTTTCAAGAGTCCTATATATGTAATTTCATATGACAACACTTAAACATTATTTAAGAACGTTTCGATTTCTGTAGTTTACTAAGTAAGCAAACTGAGCGTGCAGAAGAACCTCTTGCTATATTATACTATAAATACTGTCTACGTTTAAGTTTTACCTAACCGTATGTGGACTCGAAAACCAATAAAGACTATGATCATGTTACAAAAAATAACTACTGTATACGTAAGTGAAAAATGAAATGACAGACATATGGTTTGTAGAATGGAGGTAGAAATATGTCTTTTCACACACACTGCTTAATATGACGAAACCATATGTTTTATGAAAAATTATGAAATTTTATTGCATTTATAAAAACACATAAAAAGCTCTTCATATAAAAAATTTCTAAAAATTGAAATTATGTATTTTGTTTTTAAAACGACGTTGAATTTTGTACTTTCAGCTTTTCTTCTCAAGTGTACAGTGTTGTTTCTTCTATATAAACTGCACTTAAATTAACAATATTATAATTTCAAAATAGGCTTAGATACAAGCTTTCATTTGATGTTTCGCATGCATTAAATAATGGTACATCGAAAGCTAGCTCGATTCAAACTTGACCCATTATGTCAAAGGTACAAGATTCAAACATTTGTATTTCATAAAATGAAATAAAAAAAACACACTTCTATAGAACTTTAACCCTTCTATATGAAATCTTAAAGCAGTAAAGAAAAAAGTTATCGGTGTTGTGAAAGAAAATAATCTAAATGTTGCGAGACTCCAAAATGTGTCACTCGTAAAAACTGCAAAAATGTCAAGACGTACCTTCTGCCCTGTCGAAGCCCAAAACTCGGGAACAAAAAATGTTGCGTAGTTCTAGATGGCAGTTTTGTTCTAGCCACACATTTTGCACCAACATATATTTTTTCGAGAATACTTTGAGGACCCATAATCTTTTCTTGCGCGATTTGAGATTAAATCACCCATAAAGGAATTCCACACCAGGGCAAATAAAATAGATAGTTCAGACAACCTTTTGCCATGCAAAAGCAATACGTAAAAATGAAACATACAAACTATCAGGATGCAACAAGAAGCTCATATTGACTTTAGCATAATTGCATTATAGTAATTGCATTATCATGAATTATTTTATCAGTCAGTCATTTTATAATCATTAGTTTTATTTTATGTTTAGAACTCATGTCCATACCTTTTACACTTATGCACAGATCTTGTCCATTGTTTTGTCCTATCACCTACTAAAGCTTTCTTCCCCTCTCCCAGAAATAGTGTATGTACCTTGCGCACTATAGCCTTAGATGCTTTTGTGCCACTAAAACTCAATCAATCAGTAATTTCATTATCATGAATAATTTTATCAGTCAGTCATTTTATAATCATTAGTTTTATTTTATGTTTAGAACTCATGTCCATACTTTTTACACTCATGCACAGATCATGTCCATTGTTTTGTCCTATCACCTACTAAAGCTTTCTTCCCCTCTCCCAGAAATAGTGTATGTATCTTGCGCACTATAGCCTTAGATGCTTTTGTGCCACTAAAACCCAATCAATCAGTAATTGAATAATTTTATCAGTCAGTCATTTTATAATCATTAGTTTTATTTTACGTTTAGAACTCGTGTCCATACCTTTTACACTTATGCACAGATCATGTCCATTGTTTTGTCCTATCACCTACTAAAGCTTTCTTCCCCTCTCCCAGAAATAGTGTATGTACCTTGCGCACTATAGCCTTAGATGCTTTTGTGCCACTAAAACCCAATCAATCAGTAATTTCATTATCATGAATAATTTTATCAGTTAGTGGGGAAAATCATTTTTAGTGTGTAAGAACAACTGGAAGCTTTTCGTGGGCTTCCTGTCTTTTGAGTTTGCTTATTTGAGTGCATGCCACTTGTGTTCCTTGCTCGGCCCCCAATTTCTCAAACTTGTCTCCTCATTTTGACAGGACGTTTACTTACTTGGTATTTTACGATAAATGCTACATTGTTTCATTATTGGCTACAAAAAAAAATCTGCAAAAAAAAGTTAATTTTTTAAAAATGCCATATTTACATCCACCAACATCTAGAGAGTATTTCCAGAAAGTTTGATTTATTAACACTGCATAGTTATTTTTGTGTAAATTATTTTCAGTCCACTGATTCTAAAGACAGGGTAGAGGTTCGAGCACTTGGAACACATTTTTTTCTGTTCCACTTTTTGGCATTAATTTTACTTAATAAATCTATGGTTTCAGTATAAACCTATAGAGAGACTTAGTTTTTGCGGCTTTTATACCGAAATTTTATGGAGCCGGTTATTATGAACTTAGATTTTGCATTATCATGTTCCTTTCTTATGAAAAATTATAATTTGTAAAACTTAATACTAGTGAAAATAAAAAAACACTTTTTTTTTTAGTTGAAAGTAGCATATTTTGTGAAAATTTGTTTTCATGGTAACCGGCAACAGGCATGCCAGTATGCATTCCACCAGAAAAATATGTGGTTATCAACACCATTTCTCAACAATAGATTCATTGGTTCCATGCCAAGCTATGCTTTACTCTGTTCTGGGGGTATAGTACCTCATAAAATTGGTTCACAGGGCTGACTTTGCATGCCCTCCTTCAACATTACTAAAACACTCAGTTGGGAAAGTCACCCTTGAAACCTGGACCGCTGGCGTTCACTGAGACCGAGCTAAATACGATGACAGCACCACCCTTTAGCGAGGAGTTGAAAGATGAATGTTGCCAGGGTCAATAAATGTTTCCAGAGTACCGAAACTCCCAGGCTCGAGGTGCCAAGATGACGGCTCAATCTTTTTTATTTACTGTGGTCACCATGAGCTTTTAGAAAGAATGTTTTTGCTTAAAAACAAACGGAAAAGCTCTGTTTGTAGAAACTTTCATTGGAGATTTGTACAGAATGACAGGCGCATGATGTTTTCTAAAATCTTTAGTTTACAAGGTTTAGTGGCACAGTTAATATAGTTTTTATACAACCATGTCTCGCCGGTGATTTCAGGTAGCGCATCCCGGCCTGGGCGCGTCCTAACTTTAATAGTAATTAGCGGCGTGTCTGCTTGGGAGACGGGGGTGGAGACCCTGAAACCCCTTTCACCGTATGTGTTTCGGCGCCAAAATGTCAGATTAAAACCAAACTAGAACAGTAACAGTGGACGCTATCGAATGCGATACTCCCGAACCAATACAAGCCGCCGTGCAGTTCCCCGAGTTGCCGCTGTGGGAGAAATGGTGGCGTTGTGATTGCCATTAGCTCGGTTCTCGAGTACGGATCGGTGCCACTTTTTCAGAGCAGGCGCTATGGCAGTTTCCCAACTGAGTTGTTCTAGTAACGTTGCCCTCCTTCTATATGGCTACGAACACCACCTGCAAATTTCATGCTGATTGAATGAGCGGTTCAAAAGTTGACATTCCCAGGTAGTGTCCTCCCTGAAGATCAACTCTTGGCTAGAATGATGCTTTGACCTCACATTCCCTTTGGTAGTGTGTGATGTGAAAGCATGGTTGAGATCCGAAGACTACATTGACGTAGAAGCAAGTGGTGCAGCATTCTGGATTAATTAAAACTTCACCACTTTCAGAAATTGTTATGCCTGGTTTAAGTATTTAACTGAAGTGTTGTAGACATTCCTGCAAAGTGGGTGAGATACAAGTCTGGGAGCTCTAAAGTAACAAACCTTTCAAACTAAGCATTGACTTTGCCAGGAAAAGTTTATGCTTGGGAGTGTTTTTTATGGTGATTTGTTTGCCCAGCCCTGCAAACTGGCACATTCTTCTTTTACTTTTGTTTTATTGTCACCAGACACTAGTTGAGGACAGTGAAACAGGCACTCTAATTTTCTTTTGTTAACCTTTTAACTGTTGTAAAAATTATAGTTTGCCTTTATTTCATTCAGCACGTCGGGGAAAGATCTATGCGCAAGCTGATAGCTCTGATTGGAGACTCTGGTGTGTGTTCTTGTAGAGCTGGAATCATGTTATATTCTGTTTCATCTTCGGAATGGTTGTGTAATCAAGGCTACAGGTGTTCACCATCACTCTGGCAGGTTCTCTCACATTGTTTGCCGAGGCACATTTCAAAGCTTGGTGCTCATACTTTTAGCCTTGGTTCTGCTACCACCTTGAAGTGAAATGAAGTGAAGAAAGTTTTTGCCTTTCTGATACTTGCTTACAAAGTATACATTCCTGACAAGCTAGATTCATCATCTACAATAAAATGGTTATTAAAGAGCCCTGTGTACCTGCTGTTGTTATCTCTGCTTATCTGATTTATATGTTTTTTTTTTTTTTTCTCAGAGCACTGATCCGCCGGAGTCTTCATTCAAAAATCTGGCTCCATCAAGAAATCGGTACACCTTATTAAGGGATGAGTTGTAATAGTAAAGAGGATTTACTGCATTTTTCTAGGGTGTCACCAGGGTTGGAGAGGGATGGGTGAATGCTGGACTTATGGAAATATATTTCTCTGTACTTAGGCACAGTTTTTTTTTATGTTCTCAAAGTGTAAATTAGAAAGGACAACATGCGGTTGCTTTGAACTTGCCTGCCTTTTTTTTTTTTTATTGTTGTAACAGAGACTACTGTGATGGACTAAGTGCTGGATTGTGCACGTGCAGATCTAGAGGCAAAGTTTTGTGAATGGTGTGTTGTAAATTTGAACTGCATTGAAATCTCTTTGGTTGCACATTAATGAGACTGCATCTCTTCTTACATTTGTGAACGCTTTGGCAGAGTTGTAAGGGGTGACACGAGTGTGCAATATTCGATGGTCTATTTCTTTTGTTTGTTTGTCCTGTTCTTTTTTTTTCTGGTGTTTGATTTTCATCAAGTTTATATTCACACATGACATTGCAGGCTGCACTGTAAAATAAAGTTGTTTTTGTTATTTCTTTTGGGGTATCATGTGAGCTAGACTTGTTTTTAGAATGGTTGAGGGTCTTTCATTACCAATTTACCTCTTGTTGTCTTTTGAGATTTGTTTATTATTTCCCAGTCAAAAATAACATCACTTGAACTGGTACACTGGGATGTAATGCATTGGAATTGCAGTGCAAGAAAGGCAGTGGTTTTGAAGTCAGGTGCATTGAACACTAGTATATATAATCTCCAACATTGAGCTTGATGATGTGCATATTTAGTTCAGCCAACTAGTATAGAGTCTTACTGATTCCAACAGTAGAGAGACTGTCTGTTATGGGTGGTGGGTTGTAAAACTAAACAGCTCTAAATTTATTTTTCTATGCCTTCTGATCGATCTCTCTTTGAACTACTGCATTTGCTTTGGCAAGCAAACTCCTGTATATTGTACATTGATATTTGAGCATTGTGCTTTTCGTGTTAAACACATTCTTCTCAGCAGTTTCAGACATTTGGTTACATGTGCGATTGAAGGACGACTGGACTACTTGGAAAAATGCTGAACAGTAAAAATAAAAGATTGTCTTTGGGTACACTTGTTGGGACCAATCTATCCGATAGCTAATTGCATTTGGGGAAACCGACGCCCATGCCAGGTTTTCCGGGGTGCAGCAAAATGTCTCGCAGTTCCCTTGCAGATTGTGTGAGCAGAAGATGAAAGCCTAGTTCGAACCTTTATTGAAGCCGCTTTAACAAAAATTATTTGATTGAAGCCGCTTATACTTTGTTTCACCCGACTGTGGACAACAGTGGATGCTACAAGCCGTTGGAGCCCATCAAATGCCGTGCGGGTGTCGCATGACCTTCAGAGGAGGGGTGCCGTTTCACGCAGGGAGCGTAGAGTTGAATTGGCTGGGATGGCTCGTGGCATCCACTGCAGTCTATCATAAGGTGAAAAGGAATATAATCAAACAGTGGGTAGGTCTTAGTTTTGTTTGTTTGTGTTTGTACTGGGGTGCAATACCTTTTGCCATTAACTGCACAACCTCATGCTTTTATTTGACAGTGGATGCAAAGGCTGCCTTTGTCTCCACTGCATTTGTGCAACACATTCAAATGTGAATAATGCGTTTGACGAGTGCAGTGGGGCCAAAGGCAGCTAGCTTTAGGTCTTCCTACTAATCCAGCGGTCTCAAACTCACTCGAGTGTGAGGGCCAGATAGCCCACCCCAGAAAGGTCGAGAGCCAATTGGGAGAGGGGGGCACAATATTTTGTTATTTTTGGACAAAAAAATAAACAATCGGGAGTGGTGTTATGCGTTGCAGAGCAGCCGACTGTCTCACCAACACCCTAGTGATATTCTAGGGGAGCCTTGTGCTTTCTGCTTTTTGTAAGCTCACCGTTTTGCCATCTTCAGCTTTCATTTGCATATACGATTACTTTGGGCCCACCCTGATGTAAGATTTAAAACGCCAACGTACTGGCAGTTTTCAATAGAACGAGAGCAAGCACACTGTCCTTGCCCTGTTGCACAATGGCTCAACAGGCATAAATAATATCTCTTCATACAACGGTTTTTGCTTTCCTGGCGATTTTTATAACGGCATTATAAGAAAATACCTGGGTATTTTCTGACGCCCAAAAGTGTGAGCTCGTAAAATTATCTGTGGCAGTTGCTCCTACTGAACGAGAGTTTGTGCAGCCGAGGTGCCTTTTTGAGCAAAGTGCTCGCACTTGTAGCCTAGTAGTGGTATTGCCGTTCCGGTTGATTTACATAAGGGCTGAGAAGCAAATATTTAGACGAAGCAATACTCGGCCCAAAAGAAAACAGAATAGTGCAAAATGAACGAACAAGTTATATGAGTCGAGCTCCTTTTTGAACTGAAATCAATAGACGATAAAAAAAAAAAAAAAAGGAGGCATGGGAACGGGGGTGACGGGGGCTCGCAGCCTCAGGTTGTTTGCGGGCCGTGTGTTTGAGACCCCGGCACAAATCATTTGAACCGAAGCTCGCCATTTTGACGTCCCCGCGCACTCTTGTCCCCTCTCCTTCACTTTCTCGGCGCATAGAAATGGATTTGTTTTAGCATTTATTCTATGCAAACTATCATTATTGTTACTTTTCTTTTTCCCACAAACAATTTCATACACCCAACCATTAGAAAAGCTATCCACTGGATGACTTGATGGCAAGCCTTTTCAGCAGCTTTCACCGCAATAAAGCTATGTTCAAGGTAAACATTGTCAAAATAGCAAAATGCATAATAACAAATAAGGTAGTTAAGAACTACCTATGTAAGATTTTAAGTAGGACTTTAAAATCAAACGTTGTCAGACAGGGAAGAGTGACCAGCATAGTTTTACGATTTGATAGTGTAAACCAATTCCAGAAGCTACAAACCAGAACTAAGTCTTTTGTTATCACTTGCACGGGATATCACGTGAAAATATCGCGTCCCTAATGGACCTTTTCCGAGAAGCGTTCTGCGCACGCGCGAGCGCCCGATGCCAAGCGGCGGAAGTCGGTACCAGAAATCGAGGAAATTCGGAAGGACGCTGTGAATCAACGAGTAGAACGCGTAATTTTAGCATACATATAATTGCGTTACACAAAAAAAGAAAGTGGACGGAAAGCAAAACACGACGTCTGGATGGACGCCACGGATGCCCCGCGCCGCTGCTCAGAGAGCGAAGAAACTGGTAGCGTAGCTCCCATTATCGATTGGTAGCGCAGGTAGGTCACTTCCTCGATTTTTAGTTCGTGCAGCCACCGCCTGGTGCCGTCGGTATGTGGAAAAGGTCCATTGGCTGTTGCCGCTTCAAACGTTTTCGAGTTGCTAAAAAAGTTGCCCGTCCCCGCCGTCTGAAGCGGGGAGAGCGCTACTCACACGTGCACAACACTTCGCAGACAGTGGACGCACATATCACAACGAAAGACTGATTGAATTGCAGAACACGCGAAACTTGGCGTAGATGTCACCCTTTAAACGTATGAAAACAATACCGCAACTACGGTTCCCGAATCAAAAAAGAGTTTCGTACCGCGTCGTGGCGGCCGCAAGTGGCCGGATTCGATTTGACCTCGTAAGTGATGACGTCACAACATGGCGTCTGGGTCCAAACAAACCGTTGCTAGGGACGTTGCTATGGACTATAGTGCATGGAGATTCCACATGAGGCTAGATTTTTGCTTACAAGTAAGTAAATAATTTTTTGTAAGCAACCTAACTTCTTGATATATAATTATGAAGATGTTCTTGTCGTCTCAGTGTCGTATTTCAACACTGAAAGCCATTTCTGAAGTATTACACTCCGTTTTGCTTTGGTAGCAGACGACACGATATATATTTGCTGGCCTCTGTTGCAGCGGGCGTCTTCATTGAAATGCGTCGGTAAACAAGCGACAAAAACAAGTGGATTGCCATGGCCGTAAAGGCCTCCGCAATGTGCGTTTTTTTTCTGTGAAGAACCCAGCCTAGTTCAGAGGGGTGAAAATGCCGTAAAATCAAACCACGTCATGCCGATCATTTACGACGACGACCTGAAGTGCATTACCGGCGTAGTGCAGGCCAATATTAGAAACAAATCGTACGCCGTTAAGGTAATTCGTTTATTATTATTATTAAGGTTATCAGGTTATTAAAGAATTCCATGTCTATCGCGATTTTTCAGTAACCATTGCAGCGATGATACAACCAGACACGACGCACCCTCGCATAGCGCGAGTCCACAAACAAATTTTGGGATCTCGACCGATCGCCTGAAGTGCTTTTCTCACGGGTCCAATGCGATCTTTTAGCAGACGATCATCTCGATCGACGCCCGGACTTTCGATCAACCATATTTTGCATCGCACCCCAATATGAATTCTTTTAAGTTACTGAAAATCATTATATTTCAAACAAATGCAATATCAGAATATCGTCCCACACGATTCAAACGACGGCGCCGGCTTGGCCGGCGGGCGTGTGGCAGACGACATACTTCTTGCATTCGTCGTCTGCTGCAGGCATCTTGAGGACCGGAAGTTGCAGTCGTAAATATTTCAGAAACAAGCGATTACCGGCACACTTCTGTCGAAACATATATGACATTCAAGCTTTCTATATTTGTGATCTTTTGAAGTTTATATCCTACTCCTGATTTTTGAACGGTCGGGTATTAGTAGCGAAACCTAGCCACATGTATTTGTCCATGACAACGACCCTAGCAACGGTTTGTTTGGACCCATGACGTCACACTTACGGAGTCACATCTTCAAATACCCCGGCAAAACCTTTTTTGTTGGTTTTATGTTCACTCTATGTTTTTATTTGTAAAAGTAACAAAATCATACACTAAACCAAAGAAGACAACTCATTTGTCTCAAAAACGTCGTCTGCTATCGGACGCGCTAGCATATCTGTCAGACGTTGTTTGCTGCACCGGTCAATTCAGGTAAGTTCATTCTTTGACATTTGGATGCACAAAATGCACCATCCTCGGTCACCTGTGTACAAAGTTTTCACTCGATACGTTAAGAAACCGATTTATGCAGTCCCTTCAAAGACAGCGATTCATTTTACCAACGCGGTAGAAAGCCGCGCCAGTCGCGTTTTGCACGCAACACTGCGCGCGTTGCATTTTGAAACGTATTTGGCTATGGAGAGGATCGAGTGACGTGGTTTCGGTCGATGAAGTAGTGCGTCTCAGTACTGCATGAAAATAAAGTTAGCTCTCGTTTGCATTGCACCCATTCATCTTCGTGAGAGCTCCCGTTGAAACACGGACCTCCAACGGCAGTAAAGACCCGTTGGCTTAGGCTTAGCGAGGAGTAGGAGTGCGGCCGGCCGCGTCGTGCAAGTTCGCCTGCTTCCTTTGCAAGGGTTGTGGTGACGTCAGAATGCCAAGCTCTGATTGACTCTGATTGAAGGATGGTAGGTAGACCTCAAGGCACCTTGCTTTGAGGTCTACCCACTATCCTTCGAACAGAGCCAATCAGAGCTCGGCGTTCTGGCGTGACCACAAGCCCTGCAAAAGAAGCAGACGATCGTGCGCTCCGCATACTTCTTCTTCCATGTGCTATCGTAGTCATGTGTTTACCTGCGCACAAACTCACAAACTCTGTCACGACAAGAACCCCCCCCCCCCAAAAAAAAAAAAAATATATATATATATATATATATATATATATATATATATATATATATATATATATATATATATATATATATATTGGGAATGAGTGAAGATTGACAAGTGCAGCCGTAGTAATATTGTGAACGAAGAGGGGAGATGGTGATTATTGAATTTATTGCATTAAAGTTAGGGAAAGGGAAAGGGAAAGAGAGCCAGCTCTCTTTACCTTTCCCTTTCTCTAACTTGAGGAGGAGGAGGGAAGGGTACTGGGGGGTCACGTGACCCCCCAGTACCCTTCCCTCCTCCTCCTCAAGAGCTGCGCTCTAATTCGGCGTTACAGGGAGTTGTAAACGGCTTTCATTTTTTTTTTTTAATATTTCACGGGTTTTCTTTTTAGGCTTATAAAAAGAAGCGCGCAAAGCGTATCATGTAGGAAACACCTTAATTGGGCGTTTCTCAATGCGCTCTACAACTTTCCAATTCACACCTCGGCTCGGAGACAAATAAATAAAAAAATAGCTAATTAGTTTTAAGTAACTAATTAACTAGGCGCACTGAAAAAAAATTGTGCACTTTCCCAAGACGCTTTCTAACAACATACCTTTCGTTTGACACTTGCAGAGCGCTCAGTTTTTTGTAAAGTTTGGTGCAAGTTACCCGGGACGGGAGGCACTCACTTGATCGAATGACATTTTAGCGAACGCCCACGTTTCACCGAATGACACTTTAGCGAATAGGACCCGGGACGGGAGGCACTCACTTGATCGAATGACATTTTAGCGAACGCCCACGTTTCACCGAATGACACTTTAGCGAATAGTCGGACGCCGCGAAGCGGCGTTTTCGGGTGGGCCAAATGGGTTCACATTTTTGTAATGAGCCGACACAGACTGTCGCCGCGAAGCGGCGTAAGCGCAGCGCGGCGGATGGGTTAACGCGCACCCCCGTTATTCGCTAAAACGTCAATTCGCTCAAATGTCGCTGTTCGCTAAAATGTCATTCGCTCATGTGATATGGACCCATCTGGATCTGGGACACCCTCTATATTATATATACAGGGTGTTTCACAAAAGGTGGACAAATTCGATATTGCGAAAACTACGCATCGCACAAAAAAAAAAAAAAGGCTTGTGTCGTTTTGGCCCTAGGCCAGTGGTTTATTTAGGAAAATTATTAAAGTTTGGGATAATTAAGTTGTTAATTATTTTCGCGTAGGAGCGCTTCTTGGCACCGACGGCACCGTACCCCGTGAAGAAAGAGTCCTCGAGCAACGCAGCAGAGGATGGTTGCACTATTTCTCCACGGGTTGCAGTGCCGTCGGTGCCGAGAAGCGCTCCGTTAGCGAACCAAAACTTAAAAACCTGTCGAAGTTGTGTGGTTTTTCAGAAAGCCGTAAAATACCGCGCTTGCCTTCTATCGTTCTGCAATTTGTTGATTTAGTGTTTTTCAATGATGCTCAGCAAAATTCTAATTGAAGCCATGCCCTTAAACTCAATATTTAAAAAAAATTAATTACTTGAAAATAATTAACTTAATTATCCCGAACTTTAATAATTTTCCAAAATAAGCCCCTGGCCTAGAACCAAAACGACACAAGCCTTTTTTTTTGTGTGTAATGCGTAGTTTTCGCAATATCGCATTTGTATATATATATATATATATATATATATATATATATATATATATATATATATATATATATATATATGGGTGGTTTCATTTCAAATCGTGCAGGCAAAAAGGGTCGAATTTTTAATTTCGCTGAAAAAAATATATGTTATGGCGTCGTCTCTAAAAACGCAGTAGCCACAAACCGCAAGTCCGTCGGATTTTTTGTTCTCGACTTACGAATTTTAAAAGAGGCCGCGGCGGAAAGCAGTGTTTTTCACATCCGTCGTGGGTCGGATGTTTCGCTCGATCTCCCGTCGTGGATTTTCAGTCCACATTATATTAACTTTTTTCAAGCACTCTGTGGGCACAGGTAAAACGCTATAATACCATGAAATAATTTTAGGCGTTTTGCTTTTTTTCTGCAAAAATGTCAAAAACGCCCCCTCGGTCAATTGTTGACGAACTTTGACAATTAAATACTGGCGATCTACTTGGGTTACATCAATATTTTTTATGTCTATGGAGAGCCCCAAACACGCTCTTTATAGATATTATAAAATGATTTAGCTGTAATAAATATCCTTAGCGGGACGTTTACGTTAATGTTATGCGAAAACCAAAAAGTACCAAATTTAAGATCAATTTTCTAAAAAAAAAAACATTTTTTATTTTTTTTTATCTTTGGTTAAAATGTAGATATGATAGTTGTCTACTCGAAAAGCAAGTCTAGAAAGTGTATATTTTGTTTGTATGTTCTATATTTAAGCATCAATATCGTACAAAAACGTGTTTTTACGGCTGGAAAGGGACTTGCGAATTGCGCGTCTTCACAAACTTTGAAATATTTTTGCATTTTTTTTAAAGCTCCCACGTAAAAATGAAATACAGTAGTTCCACCCTGTTATATTTATTGATCATTTAAATTTTATTATAGGCGGCAAGCTACATTGGAGCAGTTCAAAAGAGAAAGCGACACTTCTTAACAGACCAGCAGGCGTCGTAAATGTTTAATGTATAGAAATCGGCAGACGTCGTATTGATTCGGGGCCTTCATTGGCCTATATTAACGTCCCGCCCTTTCGGAACCAGCAGATGACCACGACCGTTCGCGCTCGTTGTGTTAGATAGGACGGCCCGTGACAGTAAAGCGAGCAGCGCACCCTGTGTCACGAGGAGTGAAATGGTACGAATGTGTCGTTGACGCGGCGAACAGTGACGGCCACCCAGGAGGAGTCAGTCAGTCAGAGTATTGCAGAAGGGAAAGCAAAGGAACTGTTGCCTAGGAGGATGAGAACACCACGGCCTTACAATATCGACGGTCAACAACAGTTCTGCCTGCCAAAACAACGCCGCGTGCGAGCTAAAACCGGCGGCGCGGGCACGCACACGAAGATGGGCCGGTTTCGTTAGGGATGTGGGAAAATTTTGAAACCAGCCATCCGTGCACGCGTGAAACGATACCGCGTATTTGCCCAAGCTTCGAACGCCCTATCCTAGAAATGGCCGTGCTCTGCAAAGGGGTTGTCCTGTGCTTGTCCTCCGTGTTTTATTCTTTCAATTTTATGTACTCTATCTCCCTCCGCGGAAATCCGATAGCACCGAAGGGTTATCTCTTTTGGAAACAGCAAAGCCCGGAGACTAGCATCAGAAACGAGCGTGTTGGTAAATATACTTGTGTCTATTCTGCCCGGAGACTAGTTGGGTCGAAGTCAGCCTCCTTGTCAACTATAACCGTTTGTGAAGAGCAGACTTGTGCCTATCTCAAATACTCTACTCAAGATACTGTATCTTAAATACTTTTTGGAGTATCTTAGTATCTTGCAAATACCTTTGACGGAGAGTATTTAATATTCTATTTTAATTACAATTCTGAGTATCTTGTACTCATTATCTTAAATACATTTTTGACATTCCGCCATTTTCCGAGTTTTTCGGTAGGAAGTGGCGTGGGCGTGGCGCGAGCAAACGTGAACATTCTTTCGAGCAACCGAATCCTGTTGCTAGCTCCGATTAGCTACGGTGACTTTAACTGAGCTCGTGAAAATATCGCTTTTTTGCCAACTGTGACTCATCTTTCAGCCCAAAGTTCGTACAATGAAGGTTCTCCCCTCGTCTTCCCAAAGGCGCCTTTTTTGTATAAAGTTTCTCCCAAAAAAATCCTCAAACAAAAGGTGTGGTTTTACGGAAGTAAAGATGCCACCCTGACCCTGAGGCGCAAGCAGACCGGGAAACGACCAACGAGAACAATGCAGACTTGAGTGTCAAGAAAATAACAAATAGAAGAAAATGAGAAGTGGACACACAAAAAAGTAGACATTTTTGTTTCGCTTTTTGTATATTTGACCCCGGTAAGGCAAAACGTCGAGTTTTTTTTCTTTTCTTTGTGTTTTCAGTCCGGCACTTATTGCTCTCGCGAACACTGTCTGTAAGCGAACATTGATAAGCAGAGAACAGTACAGAAAACGAACTAGGAGATGGATGACTCTCAAAATGCCAACAAAGTGTCCCCCGACGTTGAGTGCTTTTCTGAACGCAACCTACTTGAAGAAGGTGCGACCACTGCCGTGGCTATTATATGGGTTCTCTTTGTTATTCATTCACTCATATCCGTGTCCCAAGTTCGTTTATAGTGAGCTCCCCGTATAGGGAAAATGGATTGCAGTTAAACGATGCGTCTAAGGTGCGCCGCAGGATGTGATATTCAGCGATGTCACTATTGGCGAAGCGCTCTGATCCGTTTGTCACTCCCACACCTCGGTGTTTACCCAACACAAGGCCTGTGCACATGCCCATAGGCCTTGTGGGCATGTTCGTGTTACCTTTTTTAATAGAGCGCAAGGCACAGTAATGAAAAAATACAAACAATTAGTGATGTGACGTTAAGTGCCGGATCTCCCCCGAAAGCAGTCGTCAGGGGATGCGAACTTGACCCACTTGGGCTTTTGTGCTGAGCTGGGCACTGTGCATGCTGCATTGTTCATGCAGGCCGGAGTGGTAACAAAAGAGCCCCTCTTTCCACCTCACCGGAGAACACGAACTCCAGCCGAACGCTGACGCCGCGTTCGGTTAAGTCAGCCGAGCGCTGAGCCATTGTATTTGTTGTCCCCATCCATCTAGTTCTAAAGGTAACCGCTTGGGGCGCCACGGTCTGATCTCCTCCCCAGTAGTTAAAGCGACCTCTTTCTTGTTGTCCCAGAAATGTTTTGTAACATCTATCAGTGATATTGCCACGCGCGTTGCCCAGCGAGCGCATGGCCGAATGGTTACCGCGCTCGGTAACCATTCGGCCGAGAATGGGACGAGTCTGACTCTGGACCGCCATTGGCGGTCCAGAATCAGTCTCGTCCCAGCGGTCGATCTTGCTGTTTCGCCGACATCGACGCCTGCGACGCTAGCCTTTATTTTGTTTTGGGAACAAGTTCGCCCCCTTAAAGGTTTAGTTTCTTTAGTTATTCGCCGCCTCATCATTTATCATTCGTGACAATATTTTGCTCTTTATAGTCGGACTGCATAAAATAGCCCTACGATACTTTTCTCCCCCGTTTTGTGTTGTTGCGTGCTAATAAACCATTCTGGTAACCCAGATTTGCGTAGCTGCATAATTGTCGTTGTCAATGACGTCGATACAAATTAAGCAATGCGGAAGTATCTTCAAAAGTAACTGAAATACTTTTCTAAGTATTTGTACTCTACTCAAGATACTTTACAGTGAAAGTAACTTGAGTAGTATTTTAAATACTTTATGAAGCAGGTATTTAGTAACTTAACTTAAATACTTTTATCGAGTATTTTGTCCAACACTGGTGAAGAGTGGTGTTCTCCCGAGATGAAAAGTTATCGCCGGCTGACGTGTTCTTTTGAAAAAGGGAAGGGGAAAGAGAAAGTTTGAGTAACTGCATGCAGTAACTACCTCGAAAGCTCCTCTCATGATATGAAGCTCGAGGCATGTTACGTCTCGGTTACCTTCTGGCGCACCGCTGCTTGAAACTATTCTTGATTTTGTTCCGCATAGCCCCGACGGATGTGCGGAACAGAGTGAAGAATAGATTCGAGCATCATCTGGACGCCATCATCCTGCCAGGCTTCAGTGTCGTGGGACTGGACTCGGCGTCGGTCAGTTAAGACTTTTTTTCTTTTATTTCGTGAGTGTTTCTTCACTCTGCTGAACTTTGTTTCTCGGGTGCGGTTCTGCTGAACTTTTTTTTTTTATGTTTCGTTACTACCTGTTTGTTAGCATTGTTTACTTGTTTGGTTTATTTCTTCATGACGTAGCGGCCTGACGGTGCTGTAGAGAGCGTGTTCGCACGCATTTGGTTGTGTCCCGTTTAGGGAATGCCCGGAGGAGTTGGTTTTTATTCTTGCCGCGTGCGGCTGAGTTTTTCTGTCTTAATTTTTTTTTTCCTTTATGTGTCGTTGACTTCTTTGTCTGACTCTCCACCAGGCGTGGACCTATCGCCTTGCCACCGCTCGAACCTAAATCTTTTATTTTTTTACCGCAATTTTCGTTAAGATCGGAGTTGGGTAATTTTATTCTCATTTATTTATTTTTATTCCCTACCCTTCTCCGTAACAATCTCTCCGTGTGTTTCGGATCGTTTTTGTGTCATCACTTTTGTGTATTACAGAAGTGAAAGGCCATTCCCTGGTGATCTGTGCGATGTGCGGTGAACAAACCCTAGCGTTTGGTTTCGGAAAGAATGGTATATAATAGATCAACGATGTGGTGATTTTTTATGTCTTAGTAATATGACTGCTAATAGCTAGTCAAGGTAGTTTACAGTGAAAGTTTTATAAATCGAAAAAATAAAACGTCTGTGCCTCTTCGATATTGAAGGTCTACTAGGCCTGCTGATTTGATTAGATATGTTTCTCGTGGTTTCCCGCTCTTTTCGAAACATAAATAACTATTCAATATCCACAAAATGCGTTTATAAGTGATTACAAAACGCAGACGAAAATTCAAGAAAACTTTTTTACAATTCATAGAAGCGCACGTCTTTTTTTGTCTGACTTAGGTCTTGCAAAACGAAGACGTCTTTTTCCGATATTGAGGCTTAAATATAGAACATACAAACAAAATATACACTTTATAGACTTGCTTTTCGAGTAGACAACTATCATATATACATTTTACAAAAATTAAAAAAAATAAAAAATGTTTTTTTTTAGAAAATCGATCTTAAAATTGGTACTTTTTGGTTTTCGCATAACATTAACGTAAACGTCCCGCAAAGGATATTAAATACAGCTAAATGATTTTATAATATCTATAAAGAGCGTGTTTCGGGCTCTCCATGGACATAAAAAATATTGATGTAACTCAAGTAGATCGCCAGTATTTAATTGTCAAATTTCGTCAACAATTGACCGAGGGGGCGTTTTTGACATTTTTACAGAAAAAAAGCAAAACGCCTAAAATTATTTCATGGTATTATTGCGTTTTATCTGTGTCTACAGAGTGCTTGAAAAAAGTAAATATAATGTGGACTGAAAATCCACGACGGGAGATCGAGCGAAACATCCGACCCACGACATATGTGAAAAACACTGCTTTCCGCCGCGGCCTCTTTTAAATTTCGTAAGTCGAGAACCAAATATCCGACGAACTTGCGGTTTGTGGCTACTGGGTTTTTAGAGACGACGCCATAACATATATTTTTTTCAGCGAAATTAAAAATTCGACCCTTTTTGCCTGCACGATTTGAGATGAAACCACCCACATATATATATATATATATATATATATATATATATATATATATATATATATATATATATATATATATATATATATATATATATATAGTTCAAATCCTGGCTCCGCCAATTTTTGGCTTTCGGCGGGTTCCTGAGAACTTTGATTCTTTGATTCATTGGATTAAGTACGGTTCATTCATCTGCATATGTTTGTTTATATCCCCCTCGGAGACCACGTACGATGACGTGAAAGTGCCCGTGTTGTATAGACCTTTCCAATGTTTACAAATCCACAGCTCAGCGTGCGATCTCCACAGCTCAGCACGCGCGTGTGCGTCGCTCCGGAAAGCGAGCAAAGCACGCGCCATACGCACGAACACTGGAAATGGCACCGGCCATACGCTCTTTCTTGGAAAGGTCTATAAACCAACACACTGTTTACAAACAAGCCCGCTTTGCCCACAACAGGTGTGGGCACTGCGCCTGCGCAGAAGCCAAATTTGGGAGGAATGAAGCGTTAGCGCATGCGCAGTACCGACAGCAGCGCCACCGCGGTCGTATGACGTCAGCAAGTTGAGTTGGTTTATATTCAATAACGTGGCTCTTGATTCTCGCAGATGATGATGATACCGTGTCTCTAAATCTCATAAACAAAGAAGACTACTACATGTACACGTGACGAGACAAACAGTGGGAGGATTTCTGGAGCACAAACGAGCACGTACCACGTGACACTAAGCGTCGTACCGCGTTCCACGCGGCGGCGTGTGTTTCCAGAACACCTCCGATTGGATACATTTCGTTTCTTGTGCATTTATAAGACAGATAGGAAACGCCAGAAAGTCAAGATGGAGTGGTGTAGGGAGAAAGAAGAAGACGCCGTTTCGAACGGCCACGTTTTCCATGTTCTCCGGGGAAAATTTATCGGCCGCTGGCCGAGGAAACGTTATGACGTCTGCTAACGTTACAGAAGACTACCGGATAATCCTGCCACGTCTGACATCAGGTAACCTGAGCCTGAATTCCGTTTTCTTGCATGGAGACCTCTCGGCGCGCCCGTATCGAGCTCCTGATTTTCGAGACGCCCTACGTGGCATCGTCGAATTGAAGGACGTTGTGAGCCTCGGACAGTTCCAGATGTCTCACGTCTGGATGCTGACATGTGTCAACGCCGTTACCAAGGCAAAGCTCGTCGCTCAACGAGAGCTTTGCGTGAAAGGCCGAAAGTGCCTCATCATTGACCCGGACAAGCAAGAAGTAAACCTAAAGCTTCTTTGGCTTCCACAGCATCTAGAGGATCGACGAGTTATCGAAGCTCTCACCCCGTTTGGCAAAGTGCGATCGATCAAGAGAGAAAAATGGAGGTGCAGCGAGCTCGAGCACATGGAAACTCTAAATCGAGAGGTAGTACTGGTACTAGGAGATGGTGTCAATGCCAGTCAGATACCACATCTCCTTCAAGTCTACGGATGCCAGAGCCTTGTCCTTATTCCTGGGCGACCTCCGCTGTGCTTGCGCTGCAACAAAGTGGGACATATTCGACGCTACTGTAGAACACCGAGGTGCTCCAACTGCCGGCGGTATGGTCACCAAACTGAGGAGTGTGTCAACGGCGCCACCTATGCTGACATGTTACGGCAAAGTCAAGCACACGAAGATGACACAACGGCAGAACTCCTAATGGACGTCAGTGAGGTAGCTGACGTCACCGGGGAATTGCCACCCGTCGAATCGGCCCGTCCATCAGAAGACGCACGGCCCGGGGACAGTATAGACACCCAGTCATCACAAAACGTCGACAAGATTGAAGAATTTCCAGTGTTGGAACCTGCGCAGCATCCCCAAACGCCAGCACCACACAGAATACACACGTGGAACCTGATGCGACTTCCGCACCGACGGTCTCCAAAGCTCCGACTACACCTCAGCACGCAGTTAACGAGGACGGGCCTCCCCCGAGCAGCAGCCAACTACTTAAGCGACCGGCACCGGTTGACACAGAGGCACCTTCGTGTTCAAGCGAGTCCTCAACACAACGCAACCGTGTTGGCGACGGAGACGTCGCCAAAAAGAAAGCATCGGGGTCCCGTGCCAAGCCGAACGCGAAGCCAGGAGCTACCTAAAGTGTGGCGAGTGGCGTTCAACGCTGAAATGTGGCCTCTATGATGACGGATAGCCAAACTTGTACACGTTACTGAAAAATAGTAAGGAATTACAATTACAATTACTCGAGGCTAAATTGTAATTTATTACAA
Organism: Ixodes persulcatus; assembly: GCA_013358835.2. Taxonomy (NCBI): domain Eukaryota; kingdom Metazoa; phylum Arthropoda; class Arachnida; order Ixodida; family Ixodidae; genus Ixodes; species Ixodes persulcatus. The sequence goes on along the minus strand of JABSTQ010009791.1, from coordinate 185,084 downwards.
TTACAATTACTCTCCCATGAAAGTAAGCGACCGTTACCCCCAAAAGTAATCCGTTACTTTCGTGGCGTTACTTTCAACAATATTTTCCTCAATTAAGAAACAAAGTGAAGAAGGTTATTCAAGTTCTTAATGCTGCCACCTGTTCCATTTATTGACCTTGAGTATTTTAAGCAACAGCTGACTCTCGAAAGTCTCGTCAGACATTTTGCGTTATTTCTTACTCAATATGTTCACCTCTCCGCTGAACACCCTTTGAACTGAGGCACTGGATGGGAGTGCCATATTGTGCCTCACAAATGCTTCATGCTCTGCATTGAGCTTTTTCAGCGAAGCAACGGAAGTACTATATAGCTCGAAGATAGAGCAAAGCTTCGTTGTTGCAGCCGTTGCCTGCTATTCGAGAGTTTTAGTGGAGTTGGTAACAGGAAGCTGATAATTAAATAATAAATAAGGCTTGGCTCGATATTCTTCTTCCTTTGGTTCTGAACAGGTCGAGCCTCGGTTGAGACGTTGGTGAATAAGAAAAAGTTTCCAATATTTAAATATAAGTAATCGAGAGAAAAAAAAACAGGACACTTATAACAACAATTAATTGGAACGTTTGGTAAAACAAGGAATTGTAAACGCACGTTTTCCATGTGTACCTTTCTTGGTGCCGTTCAAAAACACACGGAGCACGGACCGACTGCAGTTTACTCCGGTATTCTCCAGGTAGATGTCCGCTGATGCCACGGGCAGCGAAAGGCAGAGAACTAAGCGACGCTATGGCCCCAGTCATGAGTTTCACTTTTTCCTCAAGCCCATAATCTTTAGTCTACGTCAGCCACCATTATGTTTTATTTGTAAAAATATCTGCTTGAGATAAGATGCGTCCTAAAAACAGGAAGAAGAAAACAGAAGACTATTACCATTTTCGAAGTGCTCGCAAAAAGCTGACTCTCAAAAAGGGTAACTGGGATGCAGATAACCTGGCTGGAATTCACAAATAAAGTGGGCCAACCCTAGAAGTTGGACTACAAAAAAGGTAAGTAGCTTTTAAAACAGGGTCAAATAAGGTGAAAGAAGCAGAAAAAAATACATCCTGTTTTCTAAAAGAAGATGTTAAGTGTGCATCGACCAACGAGGATGCTTGTGGCAATAACACCTTCACATATTATAACATCTCTTTTAGCGGATTTTAGGGTAGACGGAGCGTTGTCTCGTGTTGTGACATTATGAAAATGGTCGTAGTCACTATAACCGAGAAAGGCATTGTTAATTCTTGTCTGTGCACTACCGCCTTGAGCTTTTTAAAGAGGCATATAATCACTAGGTGTCTTCCTCTCCCCGCCTTCGATCGCAAAGAAAAAACAGACACTAAAAAAAGCGGATATAACTTCCCCCACCCCCTTTTTTTTTTTTTTGTAGAAGTGTTTATTCGGATCTTTTGACATTGTTGTTAGGGTCTAAAAAAAAAAAAAAAAAAAAAAAAAGATTCAGGGGCTTGGTGTTGCAAAAAAAAGGCTTTGGGGAACTGAAAAGTGCCAAGCCTCCCTTTGGAGTGTCACTGCGCTCAACTTTACCAAAATGAAAACGACCTTCTCTTTAGAAGGGGGGGGGGGGGGGGGCTGGTTCGGAAAAAAATGTAACGGATTACAAGGAATCCGTTACGTAAAAAATGTAAGGGAATTACTTCAAAAATTACTCTAGAAAATATGTAATTAATCCGTTACTTAATTACCGATAAATCTAAGGGATTACAAGTAATTCCGTTACTTGTAACGGATTACGTACAAGTCTGCGGATAGCAAGCTAAGAACATTCCCCTAAATTTCACAACACTAAACGTCCGAGGTCTAAGATCTCGTGCGAGGCAGGTGCAACTTTGTCGGCTCTTGCAACGTGAGCGGCTGGACATTGTTGCGATTCAGGAGACAAAGATAGAGTCGGAGGAGGCCACAACAAGTGCGCTCGAGCCTTTTCTACACAGGTATGAAGTTTTTGTGAGTCACGCTGTGGGGCTATCGGCTGGGTGTTTCTTGTTTCTCCGCAAAGACTTAAACTACACCTCGCTCTCGTACACGGTTGACACTGAAGGTCGTTTTATCTGTTGTGACATTTACTTGGAGGGAATTCACTGGCGGCTGATTTGTGTTTATGCCTATAATGACTCTTCTAGTCGACTTTCATTTTTCTAAAATTTAGATGCTTTTCTGGACACCGACAAATGTATTGTTCTGTTTGGCGACTTTAACTGTGTATGCGAAGCCCACGACCGCTCGACGATCAGTCTGAGACGCGACAACAGTAGTCTCGAGAATCTTGTGCGCCAACACTGCCTAAGTGACGTCGGTGCCTCTCGAACGTCCATCAATCGCTTCACGCACTTGCAAAGTTCTGGCCACGCACGCCTTGATAGAGTATACGTGTCTAACTGTCTTTTGGAACACACATTTGAATATTTGGTAACGCCGGTATCCTTCTCCGACCATTGTGTTGTAACTGTCAGGCTAGGTGAGAAACGCAAACAAATGTCTAGACCCAAATGGGCGCTGTGGAAGTTAAACAACAATCTTATTAAAAACAATGACTTTAATGAGCGACTAATTACCTGTTTTATGGCCATTCGTAGTAATACCGATCTTTCCATTTTTGCACAGTGGGATAGTTTTAAGCAAGAAGCTAAAAACATCGCAATTGAGTGTGCGTGTATTCAGGCATATCACGAGAAAGCTGACAGGCGTGCACTTACACATAGCCTTCACGAACTGTATGAGCTGGAATGCGAAAAACCAGGTAGTTTTCATGAGGAAATTTGCTTTCTGAAGTCTGAGCTCCAACGCCACGAGCTTCAGCGTTACCGAGGAGCGTCCGTGCGATCAAGATGTCAACGCCTTGTATCGGCCGAACAACCTACTAAAAAGACTTTAGATGACGAGCGCAGACACGCCTTAGGTAAAGAAATTCCGGAGTTGTTATGTAATGGCGCTTACTCAAGAAATACCGACAGCATTATGACCACATTCACACAACACTATCAAAACTTATTTGGTCAGGTCTCCCCCTCATCAAACGAAGAGTATATGCCTCTCGTTTCACTGCTGCCCAGCTTGAGTGACGAGGACTCCGAACTATTTACTAGACCGTTTTTTCTCAAAGAGATAAGCCAGGCCGTGGGGTCCCTTCCTAGCTCGAAGACACCTGGACCAGATGGCCTTTCAGCAGAATTTTATAAGCAACACATAGACATGATATGCCCATTCCTCCTTGAACTTTTTACAGCCTCACTTCAGTATGGCAGGTTACCTCCGTCGTTTTATCAGAGTCACACCGTGTTAATACCAAAAAGCTCCGACTCTGACAAGTTAAGGACTGTTGAAGGGTATCGCCCAATAGCGCTCTGCAATGTCGATTACAAAATATTTGCCAAAATTCTTACTAAACGCTTACAATGTGCCATTTCAAGAGTGGTTGAAGCTCATCAAACATGCGGGATTAAAGGCCGCACAATCCAGACAAACATTCACGTAGCGCGATCTGTTCTTCATTGCTGCGACAGTTTACAAGATCAAGTGGCCATGCTTCAAATTGACCTAGCGAAAGCTTTCGACCGCGTTAGCCATTTCTTTTTGTTTGCTCTTTTAGAACACATAAACGTAGGAAAGGTCCTCCTTAACGGTATAAAAATATGTTATTCCGGAGCAATAACTAGATTAATAATAAACGGGGCTCTTTCCACACCAATTCACCTTCTGTAAAACAAGGATGTCCCCTGTCTCCCCTTCTGTTTGCATTATATTTGGAGCCTCTCTGTCTAAGTATACTGAAAAGTACAGACGTAAAGGTTATAAATTGTTATCTCATGAAGTGAAAGTTCTGGCTTATGCCGATGATGTAGCTTTTTTCTGTGTTGATAAGCAAAGTATCAACGCTGCATTACAATTAACCCAGCAATTTTGTAAGGCAGCTGGAGCGCTGGTTAATACCTCCAAGTGCTGTGGACTTTGGTATGGGACTTGGGGGACAACGCCCTCGGATTATGCAGGAATGGCGTGGTCTGGAGTGCCAACTACTTACCTTGGCGCGCCTCTAGAATGTGTTCGAAATAGCTCACGCTACTGGACAGAAAGTGTCACAAAACTTAAGCGCCGAGCGGACATGCTGAAGCCTAATCATCTTTCGGTGTTTGGCCGTGCTACTGCATGTAACATTTTCCTAGTCGCGAAACTGTGGTACGTGCTTCAGGTTATTCACTGTGCCCGAGGACACCTTCAGCGTTTCCATAGGATATTTGCGACCCTCATATGGGCCTCTTCATGGGAGCCAATGCGACGCGACAATCTGTTTCGGTCTATCGAAGCGGGAGGACTAGGCTTAACCCACCTATTTGTACGGAAGATTGTTTCACGTTTCATGTTCCTCAGAACGTCTTCCCACCCGTTCATTAGGACCTTCCTCCAAACCCACTTGATGGATCTCCTCCTTGACTTCGTTGTTTCATCCGACCATGTGGCAATGCCTCGACCTTTTGGCTTTCTCAAAGAGGTCGTGGAAGCTTTTGAGTTTTTGAAAGTGCGATTTTCTTTGGATTATTTATTTACTGTTTCCAGAAAAGAGCTCTACCATAACCTAATAGATTCGCTATTTCCAGACCCTTTATATCGCAGCCACTATCCAAATAGTACAGATCAAGATGTTTTAAAACGAGTTCGCAGGATGCGCGTTCCCCCAACTGCAAAAACATTTTTCTTTAAGCTTCATACTAACACACTACCCGTAAAACCATGGCTACGTGACAAAGGAATTTTTGTACCGTGGTCGGTGAACTGTCGTTTATGCAACACGCCAGAGACTATTGAGCATTGCTTTATTTTTTGCACAGATGCATACCTTTTCTGGGATGTACTTCAAAGGACTATAAAAAAGGACTTGTATATCAACGCATACTCTATTCGTTTTCTTCCTGTGGAAGATCCGGAAACATTTCCCTCTGATTTTTTTATTTTGCTTGGTATGCATAGTCTCTGGAAGACTCGCATGATAGACAGAAACGCTGAACCACCAAGGACTACCAAATCAAATTTTATCGAAACATGCAACCACGTAAAAAGTGTCCTTGATGAACTCGGGGAAAAGCCAAAAGGGTACTGGCGACTTGAAAAGTGCCTTTTGTTTCCTGATTTCTGATACAACCGAGTCAGCCCTGCGTACCCGAAGAGGTATGCAAATTTGTCTGAATTGTAGAACTGTTGGTGAACATGTATCTCAATAAGCTTGTATAATCTCAGTGCATTCTCGTTTCAAAACTGCAACTATGACCCATGTGCCCACCGTCTATGCTTCCATGCAATAAAGAAAAAAAAAAAAAAAAGATGGAGTGGTGTAGAGGTTAGCACACCCGACCGGACATTGGGAGGCCCAGAGTTCAAATCCTGGCTCCGCCAATTTTTGGCTTTCGGCGGGTTCCTGAAAACTTTGATTCTTTGATTCATTGGATTAAGTACGGTTCATTCATCTGCATATGTTTGTTTATATCCCCCTCGGAGACCACGTACGATGACGTGAAAGTGCCCGTGTTGTATATTCAATAACGTGGCTCTTGATTCTCGCAGATGATGATGATACCGTGTCTCTAAAGCTCATAAACAAAGAAGTCTACTACATGTACACGTGACGAGACAAACAGTGGGAGGATTTCTGGAGCACAAACGAGCACGTACCGCGTGACACTAAGCGTCGTACCGCGTTCCACGCGGCGGCGTGTGTTTCCAGAACACCTCCGATTGGATACATTTCGTTTCTTGTGCATTTATAAGACAGATAGGAAACGCCAGAAAGTCAAGGTGGAGTGGTGGGAGTTCGAAGAAGACGACGAGCTGAACGGCCGCGTTGGAAATGGGCTCCGTAAAGGAAATCTCAACGGCTAAGCCTAGCCGGGAATATTCTGATACCATTTCTGCTTCTGCCCCCTCTGCACCAAGTACAACGGAGTACAAGATTTTACTGCCACCTCTTCCCAACGGTAAGCTCCTTGAAAATTCACTGATTCTTCATGGGGACCCATCAGCCCGGCCATACCGCATCGACGATTTCGGTCCTGCTTTGAAGAAAATCATCAACCCAAACGAGCTAGCTTCGCTTGGGGCCTTCCAATACAATCATGTGTGGCTACTCACAGTGCGTTCTGCCAAGGAAAAAGAAAGACTGCTGCAGCTCCGAGAGATCCAAGTAAAGAACAAGACATGTTTGATAATAGACGGGAGCAAGACTGCGCTGTCCATGAAGGTGCACTGGGTTCCAACTAGCGTCCCAGACGCAAACGTAGCAAGTGCTTTTTCTACGTTTGGAAAAATAAAAAGCATCGTTCGAGACAAATGGCACTACTCCGGCTTCGAAGAAGTAGAGACGACAACAAGAATACTGTCAATTGAATTAAAGGAAGGGGTGACTGCGGACAGCTTGCCGCATCAGCTCAAGATTCTGGGAACCACCGTACTTGTCTCCGTACCTGGCAGAGCACCGCAATGTCTACGATGCAGGCAAGTCGGACACGTCCGAGGCCAGTGCCGCGCTCCCTGGTGTAGCGTATGCCGAAAATTCGGCCACGATCCCGAAGACTGTATTCAAACGTACGCCAACCGAACGGCTGCATCTCTCCAGATTCCTACAGAATACTTGATGGACGCAGAAGAAACAGCACAAACAGAGGTTTCGGCAGAGGTCAGTACCGCTCACAGCACAGCCCACTTAGAGGCAGTCTCACGGACTGAGAAGTGCGAAGACAGGTCAGCGTCGTCACGCTCTGCAACGAAGGAGACAGTGAGCAATGTTGTCATCACCAACTCTTTCAGTGCACTTGTCCCTGAAGACCAAGCTGAAGACCAAGTTGAAGAGCCAATGAAGTCAGACGAAGAAGCGTCCGAAATGGATGAAACCAGCGACAAAGAAATGCTTGGGAAAAGAAAGGGAGAACCAATTCTGTGCACATCAGATCCTGGCTCCACATCTCAAGGGGAGCGGGCGGTGTCAAAGAGGAGGAGGAAGAGGAGAACGAAATCGTCATCTCCCAAAGCTCCCATCAGTGAGCAGGATTCCATCCTGTCCGGCCACGATGACCTGAAGAGTGATTTAGTTGGTGTACTTTGAAATTCCTACGGCTGCACGACAAAAGGACGCTGAATAACCTGATGGAGACAATCATGGTTTTAGGCCTAGATGCGCTATGGCGGTCAAGAGTAGACTTGACAGAGTGCACACTGAACCTTAAACCTGCGTGGCGACACTTTGCTAAAAAATTGAACTGCACTATTTGAACTTTAGAACCAGTTGAAATAGAAAAGCAATCTGAGAAACACTCTGGGAAAAGGTCAAAAGGTAGCACCAAATTTTCATGCTTCCAGAAAACTATCCGTCGCCTTCGCAAGTGCCTCACTCTAAAATATTTTTTTTTAAGATTTCGAGTGTGATACACATCCAGAGCTGAGGTTATACTGCACTCTTTAACAATGTTGTAACCTTTAACTGATTTACTTTGCAGCTGGGTCATTGAATGCAATGTCTTAATTATGTAACATTCTTTTTTTTTTTTTGCTCTAACATATGTATATACCTCATTTTTTCCATTCTTGCTACTTATGTTTTTAACCTGTAAATAAACATTTGCTAAAAAAAAAAAAGTCAAGGTGGAGTGGTGTAGAGGTTAGCACACCCGACCGGACATTGGGAGGCCCAGAGTTCAAATCCTGTCTCCGCCAATTTTTGGCTTTCGGCGGGTTCCTGAAAACTTTGATTCTTTGATTCATTGGATTAAGTACGGTTCATTCATCAGCATATGTTTGGTTATATATATATACCGGGTGTTTTTTTATTCTTGCATATTTGTTTTAAAAAAAGCTGTGAAAGCTACACTTAATTAGTGAATTTAATTAATTAGCCGACTTATCGCAAAGATTAGCCACCCACATAATGTCCCCCTGGGCGTATAACTCACTCGCACAAACCGCACAAGTGTAGCTTTCATGCCTTTTTTAAAACAAATCTGCAAGAATAAAAAAACACCCTGTATATATACACACACACACACACACACACACACACACACACACACACACACACACACACACACACACACACACACACACACATATATATATATATATATATATATATATATATATATATATATATATATATATATATATATATATATATATATATGATTTGAATCATAAATTGTTTACGTTGAAACAAAACGTAAACGACGCGCCTAACCTTGTCCACTTGTGGTGTTGTTAATGCTGTTGTTTTTCTTTATTGTTCGTTCACCTGTGTGTTGGTTTTCTTTATTGCGTGAGAGTTCAGAAGAAAGAAGCCATCGCCAGTAGTTTTCTTTATTGCGTGAGAGCTTAGAAGAAGGAGGCCTTGACCAGTAAACAGAACGTCTCAGATATCTGTGAGATCAAGAGACCTGACCAATCAGGGGCAGGCTCGAATGAAGTGTATAGGTTCTAAAGTAGTTTTATAATGTGACTTAATTTTTATTTTACAATTGTTGCGTCCCTATCGGCATGCGTCACTGCCATTAGTGTTTTCCAGATGCCATGCACGGTCCTAAGATAATGAACATATCATGATGCGCACTATCGTTGTCAGTAGTAAAAAAAAAAACGAATAACTTTTGGACGTACATCAAATGCTTTCTTTAACGTAGGCTAGAGGACGTGTCATTTATTTCAGTGAAACAACCTTGTCAGTAATAAACGGAATTTCTCTATAAGCAGATATCCTCACATAGGCCTAATTCGTCGAACCAACAAATATATTTGTAGACGCCTGTGGCACTTATTTCAGGGAAACAACTTTGCCAGCAAGAAAGAAAATCTTGCTTTCTTGCTGACAAGTTTTTTTTTTTCTCATTTTTTAATAAATGCCATAGGCGCTTTTAACGCTGTTTGTTTCTTTGTTTGACGAATATTAGGCCTAGGTGGATGTCGGCTCATCGAGAAATTTCGTGTTTTTTTTTTGTTTTTTTTTTGTTCAGGTTTAAGGTTTTTGGTTCCACAAAATCGCAGGTTCCACGTTTGCCGATACAGGAAGGAGCAACACACCGCTTCGTGAGCTGTGCTTGAACACGAACCCCCGCGTTACACGTTTTGGAAATTCGATCTCGAAAAAAACTAAGACTCAAAAGGAAACTGCAATGTCCGGAAGAGGAAAGCGTCCGATCAAGCGCTTACAGGAGAACATCCCCCCTTGCAATTTGATCACAAACTACTTTTTTCCGAAAAAGGATTATCGAAGAGAGGTGCCCGATAAACCCACTGATTTATCAAACAGGCATACATTTAGTTGCAAGCCATCAGGGCGCAGCACCGAGCCTGGGAGTGCAAGTACACCACTGGGACTAGAAAGGCGTAATGGAAGCTCGTTCCCAAGAAACGGAGAACCTTTGGAGAGCTCCTCGCGTGGGACTGCAAGGAGCGCGCTTTCGACGAGTTCACTTGAGGCTCCAAGATGGTTCGAAAATATTCGCCGACGCAGACGTCAGGAGCCTCCGAATGATTGGGAAAGTGATGTCGGAAGACCGTCGGAAGACCTGTGTGACCTTCCATCCAACAGAAGCGAAAGTCGCCCGTACTATTACGTGTCTCCGTACTTCGAGAAGAGAGCTGACACCTGCCGCGAGATCAGTGGAGCGACGCGCCAGCAACCTAGACATGCGGAAAGATCGCAATCCGTGTGCTTGCCAGCAAATCGCGAAGACAGTGAGGAACACTTTGTTTTTGGTTCTCTTCAGCAAAATCTGCAGCGCCAACGAAACGGGACGCGCATGAACCGCTCGACGGTGAGCAACGCACCACGAGGTCCGTACGAACAATAACTGAACGTCCTTACACCTCAACCTAAACAATAATAGAAAAAAAAAAGTGCGAGGCTTTTTTAAAGTCTCTAAAACTCTCCTAAACGTATTGTCCTGTTCTGGTGAGGACTGAAGCCAAAGCTCACCCGGTTACATTGTTCACAAACTTTTTTTTTGTCTTGCCTATATATTGTAGGTTTTATATAAATTACACCAGTACTTAGTAAACAAAAATACGTTTATTAAGGAAGTTATAGGTTCATAAGTTACGTTGCGTATTAAAACTTGCTTGTTTTAAGAGTTCACGCGCCTACAAACGCCGTGAAAAGCATAAATAAAAAAATATATATATACTTCGGTTGAACCACATCGTTTGTATATTTTTACTAATGATTGAACGCCGAGGAAAAAAAAACACTGTACGCCTAATCTTCCCAAATTGCAAATTTTACAAAACCCAGGTATCGGTCTTGAAATTGCAAAGTTCATTGAAGACACTCTCGCTGAAAACTCTCGGCGTTTCACCTGTGCTCCTCGGACGTTCTTTCTTTGGTCAATGTTCCAGGTTGTTGGACTGGCGCCCATTTTGACTTCCCATACCAGCGGTTTCTTTCGCCCGCTGCTCTCCTTCGACGACCGCTACTGGTTTGAGTCGTAAGAAAGCGCTAGAAACGGCGGCACCTGCTATGCCTCATGTTTGATACCCTTAATGGCATTGACGCGTTCCATCGTTTCGATTTGTTCTCTCTGGTAGCAAACCCCCGACTCTGCAACTCTGCAACACTCTAGACTTAACAGCAAGAGTGGTTAACGCTGTTTACACCTGCCACGGGTGAGACTGAAAGGGTTTTCGCACACTGGGATGTTTCACTGAGATCTTACAAAAATGTAGTTGATGAAGTAAAAATATGTTAAAACATTTTAAGCTTCGTCCCAGAAACAACGTCGCTTGGACATGCGCTTGAATCTTAATCAATATAATATCACTTTTATAATGTTTACAGTCTATTCAATTGTGAAAAGGGGCTCATAAAGACCATTTGATTGGAACAAAGCAAACAATAACACAGACTCATGTAGCTACGGGAATTTTGAGCAGGGCTTGAAATTATATTTTTGTTTGTTACACGAACAGAGCAATAAATTAACAAAATGTTAGGGCGCAAACGAGCTGGTGGTGATTAAACATTTTACTGAAAACCCCGAGACTGGACGAGAAGGGACGGACAAACACAAAGTCTTTTGAGACTTTGTGTTTGTCCGTCCCTTCTCGTCCCAGTCTCGGGGGTCTTAGTAAAAAAAAAAAAAAAAAAAAAGCAATAAAACTCTTCTCTCCCCTTTGTCCCCTTTCGAGAAAGAAAACAGAAAGCGCTGAGAAATCCAGTCATACGTTGTTGTCGACTAGATACAGTGGAAAAAGCGAACAGCAGAACTCTCGATTCAGTCACGCTGTTGCCAGCTACACGCGGCGCGCCATGGAATACCGCAAAACAACCACTATAGGGTTCTTGCATGAGGCCATGAACTTCCGGTTCAAAAATCTCCCCGGAACTCGCCAGAATCCATGTCGGAGGCACTCTTCGCTGTTATGCTATGTTTTTTCGTGCTTTGATGCCGTGTTCGCGCTGCAGTTTATCCGCTCATTTTAGGTTTAAAATGGTCAGTTGCGCCGTAATTAATTGTTTCAGCTGTAAAAAACGGCAACAAAATAAAGCTACGGCCAGAAAAAAAAATTTTTTTTTTAGAACTTTGGCAATAATTAGGAACTAGGACAAATCGACGTTCGAGCAATCGGTTCGCCGGCGTCATTAATGGCTCCGACGGATACGCCGGTACAATCTCGACGGAAAAGCTTCGTACCAACTAAGGGTTTGTGGACTGCACTTCGTGTCGGGTAAGTAACCTCTTTGCGATTGACTAGGACAAGTAAAGCAGACGAAATTACTTGTGCGGCAGCCCCAGTTTTCATCTGTGTAGCCAGTCAAAAAAGTTGGAGGACCGGCTACAGTGCTTACAAGTTTTGCACAATATCTCCCAAATTATTTCACGTATAGGTAGCGGCACCAACTTTCTTGTCAGTCACCGCCAATGATTAGCAGACGACGCATTTTTTGCCGTCCGATGGCACTCTTGCGAGGCATTCAAGTGCCGAGCGACGGCACTCCACGCGCGCATTCAAGTGCCGTCCGAGAATGTTAAACACAAGCCACGCTTATTCTGACCTGTGTTCCATCGGCTACTCGCCATCAATTTGTTTTATCATCAAACGCGAGCGAGGCAAACGCCAGGGGAGCGAGCGGCTCTATGGCCCTACGGCACTACTGCTGCCACAGTAAGATGCCGAAGGCCTCCAACATTGCGCCAAGGCAATGATGGCAGATGTCAATGTTGGTTTCGATTTCGAGGCTAACCGGAAGAGACGTTAGGTGCAAGAAGCCTTTTGGGCCGAGCAGCAAACCTTTGCGAGACAAATATGTAGATCATGAATATTGAAATATCCTAAACTAGAATATATAATTTAAAAAAAATATATAGAGGCAAAATTAAAATCGACATATAATATCTATACTTATATAATCTCCATGACACGGTGTGAGCAGCAAGCTTGCGACGTCGTGCGATCCTCATTAAGCTTTGAGTCTCGATGTTTTCGGACCAAGGCCTTTTTATGCGCATATTTTTTTTCTTTCTTTTCATCTCCCAAAAACCGGCTCAGTCTTCAAAAAATTTTAAAAATAAATCATTCCAATAAAAATTAAAAAAAAAAAAATACTGCCAATGTTCGATGTTTGATGGACATCTCACGCTCGGAAAAATCTCAACCTCCAAAAGGCTTTTTTTTTTTTTTTATGAGTACACAGGGGGTTTGCTAACTGAAGGCCAGAAAAACGCTGCTAACATGAAAATTAAAAAAAAAATAAAAATAAATAATAGAGCTATACTCAAAGTTATTTTTGTAACACATAAAACACGAGCCTTTCGCTCTACTGCGGATTCATCCTTCCAACAAAAATTTTAAAGATGGTACTTATTTTAAGCGCTGTTAAATATAAGCGCTCGACCGCATCACGGTCACCAACTAACATTAACTGTTTCAAAACGCGACTCCACCGGCCTAAAGGGGGCGCGCTAATCAGGCGAAAATGGCGGTAGAAAGGGTCTGAGCTTATGGTTTAGACAGGATTAATGCAAAGCGCAAACTGCATAACGCAAACGGTACTTATTTGCTCGATGAGCCTCGTTCGATTTAATCGTCGCATCGAGCATGGACAGCACTCGGAAGTACCGCAATATTTCTATTGCCCCCCCCCCCCCCCCCCCCTTCTCAACCCACCCCTCTATCCCTTATCGGCAAATGAGTCGGACCCCATAACTCTAACAAAGACGTTTCGGACAACGACAAGAACATTATTTTATTGTTCGTGTGTCCGTTCCGGCGGGCTAGGTAGTTCCGTTGAGAGCGCTTCTCACCGCGCACTGGAGCACTGTGGAGAAGGGACATGCGCAGTTACAATCATGCGTTTCTTGTTCAGCCGCAGCGCAGCTGCATGTTTAGGGGAAGGGCGCTACTCCAGTGCGGGATGGTGCGCGCTGCAGACGTCAGGCGTTGAGGGAAAAAGAGAAACTTGTGTAATGTTCACAGAACAACCTGCTAACGGACTGACATTATCGTTTACCTTGCAGTAAAGTGTTCAAGCTAAAACCGCGACCGGTGTGTATTAGTACATACACCGCGTCACTAGTTGCGTGCAGTACAGGCGAAGGCAACGCTAAGCGAGGGGAGTAAGGGCAAGCACTAGGAAGGCTGGGGAGGAGGAGAGAAACCTCTTCTCTCTAACGTTCCTAGTGCTCTCCCTTTCTCCTCACTCCCTCCATTACCCTCCTCTCCCGTCCTACCTTCCTAGTGCTCGCCCTTCCTCTCTTCGCCTGGCGTTGCCTTCTCCTGCACTGCACACAACCAGTGACACGTAGTACTGCGATAGCCTGACAACTTCCGTGGTGCATCATTGACTTAGGGTGGCGATGTGGGCTAGTTGGTTCACGATGACAAAAGGGCAAACAGCGCGCAAAAAACAGGAACAAAGTTAAAGAAGTGCACTTTTCTTACTTTGTCCCCCTTTTTTTCCGCGCTGTTTGCTGTTTTGTTCGTCATTGGTCGTGTTGTTGTTGTTTTAACACAATCTGTGTTATAAGGCTCGCACGTATAAGAAAAAAAAAAAAAAGCCCCGATCGTTTTTTTTTTTTTTTGTCTCACATGTTTAATGTTTTTTTGTTTTTGTTTTTTCTTCTTATTATTAGGCAGTTGACGAGGAAGCCGCAGCGCGACGCGACTTTTCCATTTTCTCAATTCCGGTATGTCCCGTCCCGCAGTTGCTGCTGCGGGAGAAACAGCGGCGCTGCGATCGCATATAGCTCGGTGCTGCATCGCATTTTGTGTTTTCACTGCCTTTACCATGATAATGCGAGAAAAAAGCGTATTTTTTGAAGTAAGGAAACGCTTTTTTTTGCGTTGTTCGTGCAGTAAGCTGTGCAGCACAGATTGCCACCCATTTTAAAGGGACTCTGAGCCTTGAGACGGCTGAAAAGGAATCTCGCTGGCGACCCGGGAAGCCGCTCCCCAGCCTTCCAGGTCGCCCGTTAACCCTCCCGCCTTGACGTGCTCGGATATGGAAAAGTAGGAACTGTTCGGCGTTGCCAATAGAAAGTCGCCTGCTGGAGTTTACGCAAATGACTTAATCTGGAAATTAAATAACTCTACGGGAAAAAAAAAAAGTATTTTCAATAAATATTTTGGCTATAAGTTTGGAAAGAGCTATTCATTCGGTCTGCCAATTTGTAGTCGAAGACTATCACAAATCGCTGCAGTTGATTGTCACGTCGATCAGAGCTGCATCCGTCCACGGTTTCTTCTTATTTTTCCCTTCTTTTTTTTAGTAACTAAAAATAACACCTAAAAAAGAGACATTTGCTGCCACTTTAGCGGTGCCGGCTACACTTTTAAATTTGACAAAAAAAAAAAAGGAAAGACGTTTACAAATCTCTGTAATTCGAAACTAGAGCGCAGCTCTTGAGGAAGAGGAGGAGAGAGTACGGAGGAGAGGGTATGCCCCTCCTCCTCCCCTCCTCCTGGTCCTCTCCTCATCGTCCCCCTCATCCTCCTCTCCTGCTGCCGCTGAATTTGTTCATGGCTGACGTGACATTAAGTCGTGTCGTCATTTTCCCCGCTAAATTTAAGGGGAAAATTTTTCCGCTAAATGTAGCAGGGAAACGTCTCATTAGGCAACGCGCGGTCACGCCGACGCCGACGTCGCTCAACCCGGGAACGGGCGCCTAAGAGCTGCGCTCTAAAAATATTTAGCGTTCATTCACTTGGAAGTTCACAGGTACCGAAACGAAGCACTTTGCAGAGCACCCGGCAACACGCTCTAAGTAGAAAATTACACTATTTACATTAGGGCGCAATAATATTTACAAACAAGAGCTTACACGAGCGACGTCGCCGCTGAAAATCGCCAGCAGAATCGCACGATATGTGAGAACTCATTGTACGGAAGGAACGGGCGACACAGCACAACGGACGACACAACACAATTTTGCGCCAGTGAATAACCTCCGATGGAGACGAGCGGGAAGAATAAGAGGGCGAAAGAATCTGGAGGGACGAAAGCAGGTGTCAGACAGCAGGCCGGTTGCTAGGTCTCCACCCTCCCAGGGTCCTAAAAGAAGCACTTGAACTCCGAGAACAGGTGACTTATTCTCGGACCTGCGCGCAGACGTAGCGCATTACTGGGCCTCCGCCAGATTGGCCCAGATCCGTGACACGTACACAAGGAGCGCTTTTCTAAGCAAGGTTTCGACAATGGAAGGGAACCTCGTTTTCAAAACAAAATGTTCTAAATTTAGATTTCATCCAGAGTTAAAATTTAAGCCAGAGAGAGGGAAAGGCAGACAGCGAGCACGAGTCCCCGAATGAGCCAATGTCCTCCAGCAACGAAAATGCTCGTTCCTTAGACGAAACTCCAACGCTGGCGTCGGCACTCGTGCGTACAGTATACGTAATCATACGACCTTGAAGACACTGCATCAAAATCTCTGTAGCGTCACTGCAGCCTGCAAGCTCATTGGACTTACTAACGAACTGACAGTATTGTTAGACTAAAGGCCCGTTCACACGCTGGCGTTTTGTTTTGAACCGAGTTCTTGTAATCTCTTACGACGAGAGGACACACTGGTTCGTTGGCGTTATTTATGAGGTGACTCTGGAACTGCATTTTATTACAGTGCGAAGGTTTTGCGCTATTTGCGAGATCAAATGTACGCACTATTTACGAGAAATGGTCCTTTATAACATTCTCAAAAATTTGTCAATCCAAGAAAGAATGATGCGCGAGCAAAATAAGAAATATGCGGAAACTGTGAGTGTTCCACGGCCACCCGATAGCTGGCACCAGTGTCTTCTCTCGTCGTAAAAGATTCGAAGAGGTTTTAAGGCACGCGGTCGTAGGCAATCGCGAGCGTGTGGACCAGTTTAAAGGGGCCCTGCAATCATATTTAAGCGTCTACCTTTTTTGCGGTTTCCACGTCCCTTGGAGTTCGGGCAAGCCAGCGTGCACGGAGAGAGTATGGTCCTGGGCTTACTACTGGTTAGAGCCGCTGCAAGCTTCTTTTTAGTTGAAATACAAAATATAAGTGGCTCGAACCGTTTCAATTATTTATAAAAGTAGTTTTTGTTCAGTATTTTAGATCAGAAAAGAAACAAACGCAGTTTATAAAGTGCGGAAACAAGAAATGACCCGTCGACATACCCGCCATTAAGCGGTGGAAAAGGCGGCGCATACTAGAAAGGTGTAGTAAGATCAGGCACCGACGAGCGGCGAGCGTAGAAAGGTCCCCGATGTACGCGCCAGCGCTGCGGTCGTATGGGCTCGAGGATCCGACCGGTTCCGAGCGCTCCGAAGGCCTTCGGCGGGCAGGTTTGGCTTGCGGTTTGGCCCTTTGGCGGTATGGCAGCGCGAAGTGGCTCCCGTTCTGAACTGATCTTTACCGCGTGTTTGCTGCCGTTTGTGGCCAATGAAGTGTAATGCCGAATTAGTGTTTAATCGCGCAGCAAATGCAATGCGAGCCGCCCTGGCCGCCCGCTTTATCCGGCCTATCCAGCACATGCTTTAGTGGCGCCCTCTCGAGCCGTCGACACGGAGTGCGGCAGCCGTGAGCGCTCGCTGAGCTCACTACCCCTCCTCTAGTTCACGGCCACTCAAGCCAGGACCAAGGATGTCATGAAGGAGGTTATTTTTTGCTTGTTTTTGTAATTTTAATTCGCCTATAACTTTTAAAATAAAGCAAAATTTGAGAAAAGAAAAGTTTTATTAAGTTACTACGCTCAGTGCGCTCAGGTTTGGCGCAAATTAAAAACCAGTAAAGAAGTCGTTGCAGGGCCCCTTTAAGTTATGTCGCGAAACGACCGTGAGTTACAAGGGTGCGTGTCCGCGTGCTTCAAATTTCAATAAAGTACGCCGCGTGTGAGCATACGAAGTAAGGCTGTTCCGGTCCGGGGTTTACCAACGCCACCTAAAATGATCAAAGCCTGTGAACGACCTCCTCTACCTCCACGTAACGTCATCACACTCGGATGGCGCCAACACGGCAATTGGGCCCGAGCCCGACGCCCGGCGTCACTCGACAGATTGTCTGAACACATGGCCCAGCCGAACACTGAGGCAGCACTCGCATCCAACCTGTGACTTCCCTCGATGTCACTGTGATGACGTCAAAATGCCAGTGCACGGGCTTTGATTATTCTTAGCTGGTGTTGCGTTATTGATTCCGATTTATCAATCTAGGGAGGCGGGAGTGCATCTGCGGGGGTTCTGTGAGGAACTGCAATCACGACACCTTCAGAATTTGTTGAGTTCAGAAAACGCATTTATTTAGTGCCCAGCATGGTTGCTCTTACTCTATAGGGAAGGGGTCTCCAAAACTTTTCGGCTAAGGGACCGGATTGGGGATCTGTCGCAGTCTCAAGGGCAGGATAATAAATATTTGAATATAAATTAGGAATACTAAATAAATAGACCTAAATAACTGCAGAGTGTCCCCGAGAAAAAAAAGTTTACAAAGTTTTTTTCACCGAAAAAAAAAAAGAAAAGAACTACGCATTGCCGAGCGCTCGTTCTCCGCCCAAAGGTAGCTCTAGAGGTACACATCGCGACACTGTTAGCGCGAACACGACATTGGCGTATTTTCGCATTTTACTTCTAAATAGTATAAGCGAGCACGAACTTTTATCGCTTACATTATAGAACTAAATGAGCTCTTTCCGTAGCAATGATAACTTGGATGACATCCCTAGGTTTCAAAGAATAACTGGAACCGGCGATCGCTTGTTCGCGCTAACAGTGTCGCGCTCTATACGAACCAGATGCCAAAGTTTCAGCCCGAGCCGCCGATACCTTATTAAAAAGTTATGTGATTTTCTGAAAATTTCAAGGGGAAAATGGGGCCCATTTTTGCCCGTTTTCGGTTTCTGGCGTCGTAGAGCTCTATGTATTTGAGAGGCCCGTCGGCTGCCTTTTTCCCATTGAAATTTTTAGAAATTCACTGATAACTTTTGAATAAGATATCGGTTCGGGCTGAAACTTTGGAATCTGGTTCGAACCTCTAGCGCTACCTTTGGGCGGAGAACAGACTTGTACGTAGTCCAACTACTCTACTCAAGTTGTAGTTTAACTACTTTTCTGAGTAGTAGTAGTAACTTTCAATTACAGTTTTATTTCAGTAATCAGTAGTTTACTTAATTACTTTTTCCGAGTAACTTCTACTCAAGTTACAAATTACTTTCCAAATTTTAGTTGTTGTTTTGGCTATCAACAAACATTCCTGCACATAGAAGATAAGATGTTGGAAGATCAGCTGATATCTGCAAAGAGGGGGAAGCATGTGGCGTAGGAAGGGGGGGGGGGGGAATGGTTTGGAGATTGGTGTACCCAACAGCCGAGTGAGCTGGGCAGACTTGGGTTGTTCAGCTACATCCTCGTGCTTGCTGAGATTTCCGTGAGCCTATAAGTGTCCAGGAGCCAGGTGTGCTTGGGAAGGCCGATGAGAAGCTGGATCGCTTTTTTGTTGAGGTTCTCGACGGTGTCGCGTTGGCATTGTGTTAGGTAGTAGAAATTGTCGCCGTAGAGCACCTTTGAGGAGAAGAGGGCCTGGATGAGTTGTCTGGTCTCTTTTTCGCCTGTACCCACTTCCGGTTGGTGACTCGTCGTATCAAGTGAAGGATTTAGGGGCCTTCTTTCTTGACCTTACTGAGCCACGTCCCGGCTTTGTCATCCTGGTCTATGATTAGTCCGAGAATGCACAAAGTGGGTTCTCTCCGGATATTGGTGTTGTTTAGTATAAAGTTGTAAAGGGAGAACATGTCGTCGGCGAGGTGATAAAGGCCAGAGAGCACCACCACGTATTCAGTCTTCTCCGGGGAAGCGAGCATACCAACATCTTCTAGAAAGATTGAACAGCGTCAAGGCCGCATTCTAGCGTATATTCTTGCTCCCCGACGTTGCCTGTCGTGGACCAGAAGGTTATGTCATCTGCGAAGATGGCAAAACGCAAATTCGGAATGGAGGCGAGACGCAGTGAGAGGCGAGCCATAGCCATATTAAAAGGGTCGGTGAGAGACCGCCCCTTGCTGCACTCCGACGTGTTTGATGGTTTCGGGTCCGACATTGCTCCCGATCTTCACTTGAGACTCTTTGAGAAAATTCTTGATAAAGTTGAGAGCACGGCCGTTGATGCCCATCAGCTTGGCACTCTCACCGACTGATGAGTGCGGCACCGAGTCGAAAGCTTTCTCGACATCCACGGCAACGATGGTCTTGGGCTGTCTATCAGTGGGCATGTCTTGAGGGGGGGTCTGCCCGGACGTCATGATGGATCATCAGAAAGTTGTCCTGGGTGCTGAGGCCTGATCGGAACCCGGTATGGCGGTAATGCAGGTGGTTCTCCTTGTCGAGGTGTCATTGTATACGAGCAAGGGCCATCCGCTCCATCAGCTTGCAGATGTTACTAGTCACTGTAGTCAGTGAGATAGGGCGGATTTTCCGGATATTCGTGGTTGACTTGCCTTGCTGGCTTTGGGATGAGGATGACCAGGACACTCTGCAGCTGCCTGGCAACCGGACGGTTTCCCACACCTAGTTCATCCATTCAAGTATCTTGAGCTTGTATTTCGTCTGTAAATTGCGACGCTCAGCGTGCATTACGCCGTCCGGGCCCGGCGTGCTCCTCGTGTTAGAGTGGTCGAGCGCGTCCTGCAGTTTTGCCAGCGTAAACAGAGCGCGGGTACGTGAATGGGATCCGTCTACCGAAACTTCGGGGGAGTAACAAATCGTGTACGGGGACGTGAATTGCGTGAAGACAGTGTTAGCCGCTTCCTGCGCAAACTTGAGGTCAGATACTGGCGCAACGCCACATGCCTTCGCCGCCGTTAAACGTGTGGATTTCCCGTGCCAACTTCTGAAGACATTTCAGTCCGTGGAAAGGTGCATCTGGCAGTTGTTCTGGTTGCAAAGATCGTGTCATTGATCTTGCGACAATACCTGGAAGTACTTCTTCGTCTCTGCGGTGGCGGCGTCGATCCGGGCACGGACACGGAGACGGAGAGTCTTGCCGTGCTTGCGGTACCGACTAAGTGCCGTGAGACGAGACTCCCATTAATTAAGGAGGTGGAGGTCTGGGTGGGGTTTGTCAGGCTTTTGCCGCCTTGAGCAATGCAAGCACCAAGTTGGGTGATGTGGTCGTCTCGGGGTCGTCCCACGTATCGAGTTCGTCCCACTCATCTGTAACTCCCGGTAGCGATCCCACTTTACAACCTTGGAAGTGCGTTTAAAATAAGCGTGCCGCAGTGCATTGCTGAGCGTGATAAAGATAAGCAGGTTCGTCGCAGCCCATGGGGTCATTCAATCGGATCCAGCCCAGGGCGGCGTGGCGAGACGCCCAGGCGAGGTCCGGCGCGGATTCACTCGGACACCTTCCCTGGACGTACCTGGTCGGAAGGTCCGGGTCATTGAGGAGCTGCAGTCGGCAAGTCTGCGCTTCGTGAAGGAGAGCTTTTCCCCAGAGGTTACTTGTGCCGTATCCCCATGTCAGGTGTCGGACGTTACGGCCGAAACGCTGCCCAGATCTATTTTGTTGACCCAATACTTGCTACGTCACCAAAAACTAAAGTTTTGTCTAATGTATGTTCATTTTTTCATTAAACGAAAGGGGGCTTAGGGTTCGCGGTCACCCCCCCCCCCTCCCTACTTCGCGTAGGAGATCCTGGGGGGGGGGGGGGGGGGTGGCTCGGAGTCAACCTGGGTATGTCCAAGGGGGTGTTCGAGAGCGGGGGGGGGGGGGGGGGGGCGTTATAAATCACAAGTCCCGGTAACTGGTGGGTGTATCTTAACGTAAGCGACCCGCAACGTAGTGAAATGAAGTCGAACGCTCTGTGTGAATTCATATATTGCCCTGCGGCCCCCATCCATGGGCGCAGGTGACTGCACAGCAAAGACTACAAGAACGAACTCCTGCAGTCACCTTTCAAACTTTAAAGCAACGCAGCTCGCTATTCAAAGCACCTGGTGGAACTAAACAATTGCAACAAGCTTCGGCGCTTTTCACACCGTCGAGACTGCCGCTCTAGGAAGTGACTAAGTCGCAACTGGGTTTAATTTTAATCGTCTTCTGGTTTTTGTACTTAAAACATTTCATTTCCCTTATTTTCATGTCTCGTTTATATGGACCCCATTGATATGGATACCCCGCAGTATGGACACCATTTTCGGTGACAATCTAGGAAAATACATGCATTTCTGTCTCGTTAGTACGGACGATTGAAGAAAGGCAGACAGACATAGCGAGTCGTCCATTCGGGAGGTTCCGCTATACTACACTGTAGCTATACTACATTCGCCCCTAAGCTGATACTGCAGCCAATGCCACAAGCCGTAGCCTCCTCTATACTCACAAAGCCTGGCAGTTCGACGACGGAGCCATAGAGTGCCCGGTCGCTGATTTGGAGCGCGAGGATCTGGTAGCAGAGAGCATTTCTCAAGGAACCTGGACGTCAGTGCACAGCTTTTGCAGCGGCGAGGACTCGAAACATGGTTTTGAAACCCGAAGAGAAAAGAAACGGTAGTGCGAGGAACGCGAGGAGCACGAGCGGGGATTCCATCGCTCGGGAGAAGTGTGTTGCGGCGTCTCGCCGCAGCGGGGCGCCCGTCACCTGGCTCTCCTCTCATCCGTTGTCTGCCGCTCTACCTTTTCAATTTCGGCGGCCGCGTCTCGTGGCGATCTGCCAGGCTTTGTCAATATAGAGGAGGCTATGCACAAGCACGAGAGCTCGAGGTCGCTGCTTTGAAGCGTCCTTCCGCAGAACGAGCACTCGCGCTAGAAATGCATGTCTCAAAGCCAGGAGAGCGGGCTAGCGCGCGCGCTGTAGCTTTGGCTGTTGTCTCGGTTCAAGGGAGAACGGAGTATAGTGAACGCGCGTCCAGCCACGAACGCCGAAACGATCCTCACGTTTGAAAGTCCGTCATAGTCGCGCAGTTCGTGAAAAGTGGTCACATTTTCATACTAAAAGCTCTGGAGCCATGATCTCGAAAATTTGAAAATAGTGGACTCGGTTACAACGTAAAGCCTACTCTGCCTCTCCCTTGAAAATTGGCGAAGAAACAAATGGGCAAAAACTCACCTGGAGGAATTTTATATGTGCATGCTTGAGCTATCCGCGCCTCCAGTCATGGCTGAGCAAAAAGGTTCCAAGCGTTCTCAGTTTGAAGCTGTCCATTGGCATGGCGGGAGAAAACTATCACGTGCTGGAGGCGGAGCTATCAACCTGCTTTGAAACGTAAAGAACCGGGGGATCGGTGCAATACCACCTAGAATACAAGGCCTGCGCATGACGTTTCGTTAGTAGATCCCCGACCCGCCCCAAGCGGCAAACAGGCTGAAGCTTGATGAGAGTATGGGCCGCGTCGCAACTACGTCGCATTCACCTGTGGCCACAGCTGTGTGCGTGACTGCTGAGCGCGAGCTGATTGCGAGCTTCCAGTTCATTTGCAACGCGCACGCGAACACTCCCTCGGCCACAAGCGCGAGCTAGCACGCGCTCCTTGCTTTGAGACGAGCATTTCTAGCGCGCGCGCTCGTTCTGCGGAAGAACGCTTCAAAGCAGCGACCCGGAGTATAGACCTTTCCAAAAACGAGCTTGTGGCCGGTGCCATTTTGAGCGTTCGTGCGTATGGCGCGTGCTTTGCTCGCTTTCCGAAGCGACGAACACGCGCGTGCTGGGCTGTGAAGATCGCACGCTGGACTGTGATTTTGTAAACATTGGAAAGGTCTATAGACCATATGGTATAGACCTTTCCAATGTTTACAAAATCACAGTCCAGCGTGCGATCTTCACAGCCCAGCACGTGCGTGATCGTCGCTTCGGAAAGCGAGCAAAGCACGCGCCATACGCACGAACGCTCAAAATGGCACCGGCCACAAGCTCGTTTTTGGAAAGGTCTATAAACAGCGCCCTCGAAAATGGCGTCTAGTACCAGCGTCCAGCGTCCAGCGAAGGGCTTTGCAGCCCTTCGCACAGCAGTAAGGCATTTTCACTCATGCATTTGACGCTCCACGTGAACGTCTAACTTCATCGTATGCTATAGCAACAGACACTCGGCGTGAGCATCGGTTTCATTATCTGCTACACAAACCACTGAAGCAGGCGATGGAGCAGACGATGTCGCAGATGATGTAGCAGACGACGGTGCTCATCCGGGCTACCTAGGGGGCGCTGAGGGGATCTACTAGTGATGACGTTTAGAGGAGGAAACGCGCAGGCCTTGTGTTCTAGGTGGTATTGATCGGTGGCCGAGTGGGCTAGCGCACACCAGCTCGGAGCACGTGGAGCGAAAGCTCGTGCTGCAGAACCCCGGGATCCTGTGTTCAATCCCCACCCCTGCCCGTTTCGATCTGAATGAGCATCGTACCGGCACGGCCTTGGTACCGGCGTGCGGTCGTGTATCACTACTGCGTGGTGCACGTTAAAGACCCCAGGCTAGCGGTTGTACTGCACTGGCTAAATTGCTCATCTGCAGCGAGTGACTCGTCGCAACTTTAAAATGGCTGACCAACGACTCGCTGTATAAATATCCACACAACCCCAATTATTATTAAACGTAAAGAACCTATCTCACAAAATAAATCTTTTTTTTTTTTGAGTAGCGGAAAATTACACGCGTGAGCGCTCGTGCACACAGAGGGTCGCAAAGCTGCTCTCGTACCTGTATATGTCTTGCACGTGACGACGTCGCACCTTGCTGGTGGTCACTCGTGTTTGTTCTTGTCATGAAAAACAAATTCGATAGTACGCAATGTACGCTGCAGAAGGAACGCGCTCAGCTGCAAGGCCACCACCCAGGCTAGCAGTTGTACTGCACTGGGGAAATTTCTTATCTAAGTATATCTGAGACACCATACGCCCATTGAGGCTAACTTCCGGCTGTATAAACATAAAACGTTATTATCATAATGTCAACCACAATGGAGGCTAATGTAACGTCAGTGCACCCCCCTTCTGTTTACAAACCTTTGGGTCGCTCCGTTTCAGCAGGCCTTCCGAGCCTATGCTGACATCAAACTTCCTGGGACGATGAAGGTCTACAGAAATACAAAGTTTTAGCGAGGTCCTCCTGCTGTGCTATTCAACATATAAGAGGGGATAAGTCATCTTACGGGAGTATTGAAAAATCTCCAGCAAATCTCTCGCTAACCGGTCCTTTAGCTAACCATCAGGAGAACTAGTCATAAAATATTTAATGAGAGTTGCAAGGAGTGGATTGTTTGCCCTCACATTTGACCGGAAGTTCACTGGGACGTCATAAGCGCTTACTTTCAGCGCTTCAGCAGAGCCAATGGTGAGCAAAATGGAATATTTTAAGGTCGCGTTCCAGCCGTGCGCCACCCCGCTCGCTCATGTTGCTCACAGACGCTGAGCTGGCACAATCCTGTTGGTCAAGATGCTTGGGAGTTTTAGTATTGCGTATACGAGCGAACGCAAGCACTGTGCGTTGCTTTAGCGTTGCGTGTTCCACACTGAGCCCAAACAGGAGTCATGGCTTGGCGCATGGCGATGACGCGCATGCGCAGCGTGGAGCAGGTAACGTTAACGCACAGCGCTTGCGTTTGTTCCTTTACCCAGTGCCAAAACTTTCCAATAGAGACTTTTAGTAGACCGTATTCGCAACTCTCGTTTCCTAAAATGGCGGTTATAGTGAGGGTCGGAGATGCGTGCCGCTGGTAGTGTGCTGGCTTCACTGAACGACATAAATTATTTCTGGTTATACGAGGAAGCTAGGGTGTTACGAGCGCAGGTCACCTCCTTTATCCTGAAAACAAAAACTGTGTTTAGCGTAATATTTACGCCAGGAGGCACGTCTTAATTCTTGAACGAAACCGAAACTAACCTCTATTTTGGATTTAATTTCTCAGTATAGGTGTTAATTTCGGATTCTTTCATACCTCAAGGTGTGTCTCACAGCGTAATTATTGAGTTAAAAAAAGTTGTTCGTTGAAACTTTATTTTGTGACATACATGTCCGATCCAGGCTGTTCAAAATATTTTGGGGAGTAGAGTGTCCCTTTAAAGACAGGGTCTTTCATACAACTTAGAGGAAACATAGAATATTGTATTTGTTGAAATTGTCAGTGCTGATATTTGTGCGTCCTTGCTGCCTTTTCTCGCTCAGATAATCGTCATGTGAAATAATAAATTGTGGGCCTTTTAATGAGTTTTTGAATATTTAAATGATTAATTGCTTTAACATTATTCCCAGCACAAGAATAGCAGAATCATTTCCATTTTTACAATATGTTCACAAAACGTATAAATCAAGAAAGGCTGTTCTCACTACAAAAACACAAAGACGGAATCCGAGTCAGACAGCTGAAGTGTGTGTGTTTTTTAAAGCAACGCGTGACGCATAGGACTTTATATTAATCCAGGTTTGACTGTTTGTCTGTCTTGATAACGATTTCAGTTTTTCATATGCTAAAAAGAAAACAAAATGAGACCTTTATGAAAGACTATTATAGTTAAATGGCGTATTTTGTGATTGTGGCGCTTATTGGGGGCATAGATTGCCGCAATTTGTATTAATAATAATATTAATAAAATTAAGATATTTTAATACAATATAATGTGTTGCTTATTATTTAATTTCAAACGCGCGAACAAGTATGACAATCAAAAATGTGCAAATTATCATCATTGGTGCCAATTCTCGCGCCTTTACATTAGTGTTGTTCATCCGAAAGTTTGTTTGTTTTGTGCGTCCATAGACGAAATATTACTTTTTGCAATTACTGTTTTTCTTAATACGCCTGAGTACGCGAGGTAAAACTCGGAGGCGCCATTGAAAAGCTAAATTTTTAACACACTTCTTATCTCTTATCTGTACTGACCCGCAGCACTGCACGAAGTGAAGTCCCCACCCGCTTGCATTCCACTAATATTCAACATCGCGTATTCGTATAAAGTTATCCTGCAATCATATAAGCACATTCGCACATTCAAACCGTTTTAAGAAAGTAAAAGTCGAGCACTTGTGTGAAGAATGTCGCACCGTTCGTCGAAAGTGCGCCGGACAGGCATGAACCCCTATGCGGTGCGCCAAACGAACGAAATTATTCAAAGCGCGTTTGACGGTTGCTAATGGCCATAATATTTGTTATGTGTTTGTTTTCCTCATGCCTGAGTATGCCGAGATAATTTCAGACACACCGTTCAGGCACAGATCTTGGGCGTCAGTAAAAGCTCGTCCAAAATGGCTTAGCGAGAAGTGGGACCTTGTTAGGGCCTCCGTCGTAGACTCGTAGCTAGCCGATCTTAGCGTTTGCGAAAACCTAATCTTCTATCAGCATAAAATTTGAGTGGGAGATATATGATGACACGAGGAAGACATCATAGTAACTTTTGTGCAGTAGTGAGGTCGAATTTATTGAGTTTCCTTAAAAGTTCATGCGTCAACGCTGGGCTCAACTTTGATACTCCTGTGAGGATGCCGCTTGCTTTTAGCCCAATGAAGTAACAAGCGGACGTTTGGCAAACAAAATATGTGTAAGGCTCCAGGTGACCAAATTTCAGTTGTAGTTTACTGGTACTAGACGGGATTATTGAAATTGAACTCAAAGATGCACTCGTGGGGTGAGGTGACTAAGCCAGGCTTACTACATTTGCATACGCACTCATCATAATACCCGGTGTTTCAGGAACCAAGGAAATCAGCATTGTTAATTAACAAGTTATAAAATAAAAAAAAGTATGAAATCAATGAAAACATTCTAGCTAATCTGAGAAATCCATGTAAAATTACGTTAATTGTGGGTAAAGCATATGGTGTTATCGAAGTCGCAATTTTTGACAAGTCGCCGGCAATATCTTTCCGAACCAAATGTCCCTAAATAAAAATAATAAAAAAAAATAATAACGTTTTTGTTTTTTTTTCTTAATTACCAATCTTTTTAGAACATGTAGTTTCTTTCATTTCTGCGCTCCGTCATTTTGCCAATCTTAGTCTTTCCAGTTCGAAGGAACGCCTACCTGCTTGGACGTCTGCTTACTGCAGCAGGTTTCGTTGGCGTTGGAAACCGGTGAAGCAGTAGGGAGTTTTAGTATTGCGTATACGAGCGAACTTAAGCGCTGTGTGCTTGAGTTAGCTTTGTACGTTCCACACTGCGCGAGCGCAGAGCCCAAAATTGCGGTCTTGGATTGGTGCATGGCGATGACGTGCATGTGCAACGTGAAGCACGCAACTGTAACGCAAACGCACAGCACTTGCGTTTGCTTCTATACGCAATACTAAAACTCTCTAATAAAGTACAATTCCATACCGGCTGCGGCACTACGTTGGGAAAGTGAAGAGTGTTGTTTGCATTCGGAAATGACATTTCGCTTCCTGTTTCCGCCGCGGGAGGGCGAGCAACAAGCTGCAGACGGGAGCTCGTGCCGTCATTTCGAACTTAGAAGCGTGGATTGAGCACGCGCCCGCTGGGCCAGCTGGGCTATCATAATCGAAAGCGTCGCTGAGGTCGGCCCACCACAATTGGCCGAATGCTGACTATGACGTCAGCAAAGGATGTCTCATCGGCGGAAATAAGAGGAATGTAAGAACTTCAATTTTGACGGTGTTGACAGTGTTGCTTTGACAGCGCTATGATTTCAGGCTTCCACCATGCCCATTACAAACACCATCGAATTTGTTGTTCACAAGGTATAATGATTTCACGAAAGGTAACCGAACGAGGGCGCCACCGAAACATCTCGCCGCTAATACTGACAAAGCCTGGCAGATCGCGACGAGACGCGGCCGCCGAAAGTGAAAAGGTAGAGCGGCAGACAACGGATGAGAGGAGAGTCATGTAACGGGCGCCCCGCTGCGGCGAGACGACGAAACACACTTCTCCCGAACGATGGAATGTCCGGTCGTGCTCCTCGCGTTCCTCGCGCTACCGCTTGTTTTCTCGTCGGGTTTGAAAACCATGTTTCGGGTCCTTGCCGCTTCAAAAGCTGTGCGCTGAATACCAGGTTCCCCGAGAAATGCCCTCTGCTGCTACCAGAGCCTCGCGCTCCAAATCTGCGACCGGGCACTCTATGGCTCTGTTCCAAATCTTACCCAAATGGATCCGAGTTACTCCGGCGGTTTGTGTCACGTGACAACACAGATTGAAAAACGCTGGACGCGGGTAGGTTTTAGAGTATGCCAAGGTAGAAAACCTTTACCCTGAAGTAAGATCGAGCAAATTTTGGAACACGGCCCACGGCTCCGTCGTCGAACTGCCAGATTTTGTGAGTATAGAGGAGGATATATGGTACGATCTAGTGCCACTAAATAAGCTACGCTTCAGAGTAACGACACTTGGCCATATTGTGTCTTAAAATCATGGTTGCCAGTTATCTGAAGCTTTATCTGAAATCACAGGAAACGCTTTTCCGCCCTCCACAAATGTTTAAACAGTTCGTTACAGAGCAAAGCAATATTGCGTGACCTTCCTAACACCGAATCTAATGCTGAGGAAGTCGCACTTTTGAATCGTGACGATCAGCAGTTACGTCTGCTCTGCATACGAGCCAAAATGGCGGCGCCCCCAACAATGCCGGGGAATGGAGTGCCGATACTCTAAGCGCAGCTCATTTAGTGGCTCTAGTACGATCTACTAAAACTCTTTACTGCTGTTGATTTTTTTTTTTTTTTCAAACGCTTTGTTAGCGCGCGTAGTCAGATGCTGGCGATAGCTCGTACATGGTCGTGGCTCGAGTGTGGTTAGCGAATTTGTTTATGCCAGCATAACATGGTCGCGTCTTGCTGACATTTCGCGCCCCTTGGCCGAGAGAAACAGGCCTATATTGGCGATTTTTGTCACGTGTTTTTGAACCTACTTTCACGGCTTCGTCTTCAAACTACCAGGCGCTGTGAATATCTGATTCGCTCTAGGAGGATGGTGAGCGAACCTGCCGCCACAGCTTTCTGTTCTAGCCAGTAGGTGTCGTCAATTTCGATGGAGTCGCTATTCGTCCGTTCAACCTTAAGCTGAGACTAGGAGTTCCGCCTTCAGCGCGAGCTCGCTGGCTTGCGCAGTGCTTTGGCTGTGCGTGCCTGCGCGCTCACACTTGTGTTAGCATTAGCAAGGGCAGAAAGCTCGCGCTGAAGGCGGAGCTTCTAGTCTCAGCTTAAGGGGTGTTCACACGAGGGAGAAATCCCGGGGATTTCTCCCCGGCACGCGCATCCTACGACGAAAACGTCAGGCTTTGCGATGTGCAAAAGCCTCGAGTTTTCATCTCGTGATGCGCGCGTGCCGGGGAGAAATCCCCGGGATTTCTCCCTCGTGTGAATACCCCTCACGAAGGAGAACTCCGCGGACGGATGTCGTGACGTCAACCACCCGGGAAACTCCGTCCTCGGCTGCGCCGTCCACCTGCGGAGCTCTAGTGCTAACAGTACGAAGCCTCCGCTCCTCCGCCACGGAGGAGAACGGCGCCGCGAGGCGTCAAAAAGGGATGACGTATGTCTCACGTCTCAGCTCTGCACATAAGTTGTGAGGTGGAGTACTGTATAATCATCATGTTTTTCGTCAGACTTCGTCGTAAGAAAAATCAACAGAGTTTGGGTAGACCGCACGCTGCAAATTGCGGGCCTAGCGGGCGCGTGCTCAATCCATGCGTTGAAGTGATGGAACGAGCTCCCGCTAGCAACGAGAAGCTCTAGGTCTATTAAAAGTCTTTGTTATACTCTTGACTGTCTAGTTCTAGTGTAAGGAAATAAAGCCTAGATTTAACGTTTTTTTTTTTCTTTTTTAGAAAAACAGGTCGGAGTCGTAGAGCAACTTTTCGGCTCGGTGTGGTACTGAAATATTAAGAACTCTTGCCTTCATCGCGTAGGATTGGCGCATGGCGGCAATGAGCGTGCGCAGCGTGGAGCACGTAACGCTAACACAAACGCACGGCGCTTGCGCATTTTAGGGAATAAAAGCTTATGACGCTATGTAGGTCGTTGGTGTTGATTAAGTGTACAAGAGCCTTAGAGTTATAAACATGATTCCTGGCCAATCAGGAGTGGCGAACACATTTTCGAGTTCTCTTAACTCGGATTCGCCTCGATTCATTTCGCCTCGCCGACTCGTTGTATCAGGGCTGCTTGAAACCATTTATTAGAAGACAAATATCTAGCCTTGAATAAAACAAATCGTTGAAAGGAAAATGGTTTGGCTCCTCGTCAAGCTGCGCGTGCTGCAGCTTTTTGCCCCAGCTACCGTCTTGCTTGGTGAAATAAAAATAAAACTGATTGATTCATTCATACGTTTAAAGGTTAAAGAGTAACATTATTCTTGTTACTCAGCAACATTTTAACATCAATTTTCAATTTTTCTTTTACGTGACAAGAAATAATATTTTGAGGAATGTTTAGAAACCGCAAAAACTCGAAACAAAACCAATTTCACAAATATAACAATAACCGTAAGCGGAACCGAACCGTTATTGTTTTCGGTTTGAGCACCTGGTTACCACCACCTTTACCATAATAATGAAGAAATGCGTTGTTTTTGATGTTTTTGTTGTTGTTGTTATTTTTGTTTTTGTTGTTGTTTTTGTCGTTGTTGTTTTTGTTGTTGTTTTTATTTTTGTTGTTTTTTGTTGTTTTTGTTGTTGTTGTCTTTCTTGCTTTTGTTGTTTTTGTAGTTGTTGTTGTTGTTTTCTATAACTCGCACGTTCGAATGATACTCACGACAAAGTGAAATTGTAACATGAGTCTTCCCGCAGGAAAGATGCCGTCGACATTAGTTTTGTGAGGCAGCGGTATGCTCTGTATATGCACACCCTACTCAGGTTACTGCGTATATAAAAGTTCGAATAAATTAAAGTAAAAGATGCCGTCTTTGCGACCACCTGTCAGAGTTAAGCGAATGCAGATGAATATGACGACCCTCGTTGGCGAATATGAAGTACTTACTGCGCAATGCTTTTGGTGGTGTTTCAAACTTTCTTTGAATCTATGCAAGCGCGTGGTACAGCTTGGGCATGACTCTGCCTTCTTCGCACACAGTGAGGAGATATATCGACACCCTCGACATTGGCTCATCTTTCTCCTTCTTCGTATAGTAAGAGAGCACGAGCGCGGGCAGTTGTGAGAAGAGCTTCAAGTCTACAAACCCTCGTGCACATTTGTGGAATCAAGACACCAGCGAAAGATACGTGTTACGACGACTCACGAGCAGTATTGAAAGTAACGAGCTGTAGTTTTTGTTAGGGTGCCTTCATGTGCGCTTTGCGTAGGGTGGAGACATCTGGCCATTTTGTCCCACACGTTTATTTTTCTTTTTTGTTCAGAAGCGCGTGAAAGAGCGTGTCTCTGCACGCGTTTGTGGCGCCGACTGTGCTATGGCGACATTTTGTTTTAGTCAATTTCTTTATACTTTACCCGTGAGCGCGTGCTGTCGGCATCGGGTACTACCGTGGGTACTAC
The DNA here is from genome assembly GCA_013358835.2 of Ixodes persulcatus. Classification (NCBI taxonomy): domain Eukaryota; kingdom Metazoa; phylum Arthropoda; class Arachnida; order Ixodida; family Ixodidae; genus Ixodes; species Ixodes persulcatus. The sequence continues at coordinate 153,203 of JABSTQ010009791.1, read as the reverse complement.
AAAGGGTGGCATCGCCCTAAACAGAAGTACATTGAAGCACCCTAGTTTTTGTCTAACATACTAACACAGTCGTTAGCATCACAATACCCCATTCACACGGCAGCGTAAAGGTACCTTTAGCTTAGGTCCCTTAGCTGAAGGTACCTGTAGTAAACGGCGTTCTTGATCACACGATAAATAAACGGAGCACTTTAAGTTGATGTTAATTGCATTCCTGCTAAACCGCGAGAGGAGCACATGATAAACAATTATTCCTCAAAATCGGTTTGACGCGCAATTTTTGATTATTCTGTGTGAAAGATCACATTTAAAACCTAAATATTATTTGTGTTTGCTTTTGCGGCTCTTCATTTTCTTTTTCTCTAAGTCTAAGGGCGCACCTAAGTGAGTCTTGCTTTAAAACGTCCGATCTGTCTGGCCACACTGGCCCTAAATCATCTGCAGTTACGAGTTACCATTGCGAGGTGGGCGACCTTTTTCTGCTTAGTAGCTCCATTTTTCCGCAGTTTTCACTAAAGTAACTAAATAGTGCCCAGCAGAAATGAACCCCGTCGGAGTCTCACGGTTACATCAGTCACACCATCGAAAGAGATGGACAACGATGAAGATAAAAGATCCTGAGCGGGAGAGTCGGACAATTCGTTCACAACCTCGAAAAAGAGCTCGCAGTGGTCCATCGCGTTCGGGTTCGTAGCAGACATTGTTTTCCACGTGCCGCCGCTGCTACCTGCTAGCAGGAGTATGCATTTGTGTCCACAATCATTTCGTAATTCGCTACTTATATATATTCAATTTGTTATAATGCATTAAACAAGATATATTTATATATCTGTGATTTGTATTTGGAGTTTGTGGGTCCGAGGCTACTCCCTGTAGCTCTAAAGGGAGCTCGGCGAGCTCCATTTAACACAGGACCTCCCTTAGCGAAAGGGACCTTTATGCGCCGTGTGATCATGATCTCCAGCTCCCTTTACGACAGGTACCTGGGCTTGTTGCGGTATCGTCTATCAAATTACGGTACGGTACGATATGGTATCGGCTATCAAATTAAGTCACTCATCAGCCGTTGCTTTTAGTAAAATTGCAATCGCGTTTTCGTTAAAAAAAAAAAAAAATCGCTTTCTGTCAACTTCGTAGAAAAGAAGAAAACAAAATTCCCACAAAACACCGCCAGACACGAATACATTTCAGAATATTTTAGAAGAAAGTTTGAGCGCTCCCACGCCTGTTTCCAGGAAAATTCACAACGCTAATTATCGCTGCACAGAAGCCGAAACCAAACCGTCCTTCGCGCATGTTAGAAATCGTTCTCAAGATAATGACCTCCTTTCCCCTAAGAATATTGCCGCTGTACCATAAAGACACAGCCATCTCGTTGGAATGATTAGTCGGAATGAGACATTATCTGTTCAAAAGTCTGTTGCCGCTCAAAGTTTATAACTCTTCATTCCCCCAGCTATATAGTATACGATTCACTTGTCATATCCCTTTAAACGCGATAGCATTTCTTTCATCACCATTAACGTCGGACTACGGAACTTAGGAGCAGCGTGAAATGTGCTCCCTGTCTCTCGCCGCAACACACAGGCAAGAAAGAAGTTGATAGAAAATTTTTAGGTTCATCTTTTCGAAGCGCGAAAGGCGTAGAACAAATTCCCGTCACGATGTTGTTTTCAAACAAAATGCGCGTCTAAACATTTCAGTAAAAAAAAAAAAAAAAAAAAAAAAAAAACAAGAAAAAAAAAACTCAGAAGGTTGATTTATACCCGTGCCACACGGGCAACTCGAATACCATTTACAACGAATGTCATTTGTGTGACCGGCAAATCAGCTCGCAATCTGACGCGCGTGGAATGCGCCACGCCCAGAGTGTCGCGCGCTGATTGGCCGTCCGCTCAAATGGCATTCGAGTTGCCCGTGTGGCACGGGTATTAATCAAAATTAGAAAGGCAAGCCAAAATATAGATTCGCACTAAATAGTAATGGTGATAGTAATTTATTTCGGCTCGGGGGAACCGCGGCACCGCAGAAAGGCAAGTCGCCCATTCCGTGAAGGCTCACGGCGCCGCGTCCAACGATGATGAGATGGTATTGGACACAGGGCTTAAAGTCTGGGGGGTCTCAGAGGGTCTCGGACCCCCACTGATTCTAAAAGATGGTCTGAGACCCTCCTCTACAGCCCCAACATTAGTGAAATCAAAATCATATCTTGCAATAAAATAGCTTGTTTTCAGTGATGTGTCATTTGGGGATTAGCAATTTGAGGGTTGCAGGTACAGCGTGGGTAGAGTCATCCACGGGGTTTCTTTTATGTGCAACCAGTACATCCCGTCAAACCCCCCCCCCCCCCCCCCCCCCTTCTTGTAGGGACCCCCTTCAACTTACGGGAGACTTTAAGCACTGATTGGAGAGATGAATTTTTACAAGAGATGGTGATGGTGGCTTAAGTGGCACTTGTGGACGAAGGTGAGGGGCTGATGTTGCGGTTGAAAAGGGTGAAGAGCGTTAAACTCTCAGAAAAGAAGGGTATATTCTTACACCCCTTGTCCCACATACGACACCCCAAAACTTCAGTTGGACTTACAGTGCACTGACGGTGATATATACCTCACTAAAGAGCTAAAGTACGTATCAAAGACTTAAGACAAAAAATGCACTAAGGTTTTGCAGTACGGCCAGGAAAACCCCGATTACTTTTTTGTAGTTAGTAACACGTACATTAACTATTCGAATAAGTTGTACCACTCGGCCGCTCGTGAAAGTCTGTACCGTCGGTTCGACGTCAGCTCGCTGTGCGTCGAACTGAAGTTTTGGGGTGTCGTATATGGGACAAGGGGTGTAAGAATATGCCCTTTTTTCCGGGGAGTGTAGGCTTGCAGCGGCCTTCGCGACGGTGGTGTTCGTGGGGCCGCCATGGGTTGCTGACTTCTAGCAGGCCGGTCTCGAGTGCTCGGCTAAGGCTCCCTGCGACCACGGTATGCAGACGAGCAGCCCGAATTTCAGGCGAGGCAGAAAGTCCAGCACCCCCGTGGTGGGGGTGCCAGTGGATGGCGCTGGTGTTGGCCTGGCCCCAGCCAGTCTTCGCGAAAGTGGGCTCTGAAGTCTCCCAGCTTGCGGTCGAGCTTGTAACCGAGCAGCGTGACCACTCTGTAGATCAAGACATGTATGGTGTGTGTCACTGGTCCGGCTGGCTCTCTGACGGTGCGGGAAAACACGTCTTACGCCCAGCTGGCTTTCTCTTCTTCCGATTTTGTATTCTGGGGTATCATCCAGCGAAACAATGCAAAGACCGGAGCAGCGAATAAAAATTACGAATCAACAGACTTATCTTTCTCCATTATTATGCAAAACAATGATGGTGCAAGCATTATGCCACGGGCTCACACTCGACAGCGTGATTTGAGGCGATTCTGTTTCCGTTTCTGGTTTGGTTCTAAGCGCCGCATGCGGAGATTTAGAGAACTGACTCGGCTCTCTTTTTCTGCTGTGCAGCCGAGCGTTTGGAAAGGTCAGTAGAGCGCGGGAAAAATCTCGGAGGCCATGCCCAAGACGAAGCCACGTGTTCTCGCAGCAATGCACAGCAGTAGCAGTGTGGAAATCAAAATCATATCTTGCAATAAAATAGCTTGTTTTCAGTGATGTGTCATTTGGGGATTAGCAATTCGAGGGTTGCGGTACAGCGTGGGTAGAGTCATCCACGGGGTTTCTTTTATGTGCAACTAGTACATCCCGTCAAACCCCCCCCCCCCCCCCCCCCCCCGACCTTCTTGTAGGGACTCCCTTCAACTTACGGGAGACTTTAAGCACTGATTGGAGAGATGAATTTTTACAAGAGATGGTGATGGTGGCTTAAAGGGACCATGAAGGCAGTTTCGAAGTTTTATTCGACGATTGAAATGGATGTCAGGCACGTCTCAGATACTGTTGACCAAGTTCTAGCCCGAACAGAAGTTTGGGTGCCGCACCAATCGAGCAAACAGGCGCGGTAATAATAGCGCCGGGAGCGATGCCTGAGACCCCACCGAGGCGGCGGCAGAAAGGTGAACTAAAGTGCGCCGTTGAAGCGTGACGACAACGGGCTCCTCGTCTGGCGATTGGTTCAAACGATAGACGCGCTCTTGGTTTCGATTTCGGTGGTGAGATGTGATGAAAAAAGTTCATTTGAACGTTGGATAATCTTTTAAAGTTGTAGTTGGAAATTAATAGGTTTCATACCGTGTATAAAAGCATAACCTGAAGCGATCTCTCCGTTTGTCACTGGTTGAATGCATCCCGCACTGCTACCTCGGGCGCGTAACAAGCATCGAGCAACCATGGAAAAAGAAGACAAAGGTACGAGCGCCGGGGGCGGCGGACTTTTGGTTCTGGTTTCGTGCGTCGTCTCGTGTTCGCTTTGCGAACTGGTGTCTCACCAATCATGCCGCGTTTATGTGCAGTAATAGGTTGCGCGAAAGGTCGGCTAAAGACGTGTGGTCGATCGGGCGACGTTAGTTTGCATAAACCGCCGACCGATGCAGCAATGCGCAGCATTTGGTTGCGCGCCGTCGTCTTGCATAGAGCTGTGGACAGCGGTGTCAGGATTTGTTCGTTGCATTTCCGACCAGAAGACTTAGAGCAGCACCTTCACGTCAGCCGGAGTCGCTCTGAGGCGGCGACCAAGGAGCTGGTGGTAGGTCTGGGGCGCCTTCGTAAAGCGCCAATCCAGAGTTCTGCGTCCTTTCCAGCATCTCCCGTTTAGTCGGCGTGAGGTCGCAGAACGGGAGCTCGAACTCGTTTGCGAGCGCGGCGTTGTCGCCCATTTCTTCCAGGTTTTCTTCACAGACCGCCGGCGAGATGTTTTGGTGGCGCCCTCCTATGGTTACCTTTCGTGATGTCCTTACCTTGTGAACAACAACTTCGATGGTGTTTGTAGTTAGCACGGTGGAAGCTTGAAATTATTGCTCTCTGAAACCAACACTGCCAACACCGTCAAAATTGAAGTTGTTACATCACTCTTATTTCCGTCGATGAAAAATCCTTTGCTGACGACATAGTCAGCATTCGGCCAATCGTGGAAGGCTGATCACAGCGACGCTTAGGGGTGTCGCGAACTTTTGTCGAACCAGATTTTTAGGTCGAACTTTCGGGGTTCGACTGGGTCGAACCGGTTCGACGAACCTTCGAACTTTTCACCAGATTCGACCGGTTCGACTTTGTGGACAGTGTGGCCAAACCTTGATACAAGCATGTCTACGTTTGGAGAATTTTTTTTTTTATGCAAAGGGTTATTTTATTTCATAAACAGTTGCAATTAAAATAAACCAATTCTAATCACTGAAGAAGTTAATAACTTAATTTTTTGTACTGTATTAACTGAAATAACCAATCAGCGCTGCCCTTAATTCATCCCTTAGCCATCACCATCCAATCCGAAGCCAACTGGCCAGCCTGTCGCGCATGCGCACACGAGTCGAACCTCAATACAAGGTTCGTCGAATTTTCCACTAAAAGTTCGAAAAAGTCGAACCTGGTCGAACTCGAACCTCGGGCGGTTCGCGACACCCCTAGCGACGCTTTCGATCGCGCACGTCGCCAATAGCGAACCACGGGAACCACACTGAGTGTGCACTAAATCCTACCGATGCCGACAGTGCTCCCTGACGTCACTTCTCTTTCCAGAGGCGAAAAAGGGAAGAAATCTGAATGTTTGTTTCGGTTTCGCAGATTTATTTGCAGGTACAGAAATAAGAGTCACAAAGTTCTAGAAAAAATTGTGTAGCATGCCAGGACCCCAATGCTTCCGAAAACACCTTCTTTTTAAAAAAAAATTAAATTGCCTTCATGGTCCCTTTAAGTGGCACTTGTGGACGAAGGTGAGGGGCTGATGTTGCGGTTGAAAAGGGTGAAGAGCGTTAAACTCTCAGAAAAGAAGGGTATATTCTTACACCCCTTGTCCCACATACGACACCCCAAAACTTCAGTTCGACTTACAGTGCACTGACGGTGATATATACCTCACTAAAGAGCTAAAGTACGTATCAAAGACTTAAGACAAAAAATGTACTAAGGTTTTGCAGTACGGCCAGGAAAACCCCGATTACTTTTTTTTTTGTAGTTAGTAACACGTACATTAACTATTTGAATAAGTTGTACCACTCGGCCGCTCGTAAAAGTCTGTACCCTCGGTTCGACGTCAGCTCGCTGTGCGTCGAACTGAACTTTAAAATTATTCGCGGGTTCTAATTTTCGCGAATCAAGTGTAACTTCCGTACGTTCACATTTTGCCAGAATTGTTCGCGGGACTATTTTTCGCGAATTGTAGGCGATTCGCGAAATTCGTGAAAATTAGGTCCTCGCGAAAATTTAGTCGTTTACAGTATATTTTGTTCAGAGGCAGCTCGAGCCCATAGGGAGAAGTAAATTAGTTGACTGTAAATAGTAAGTTTAGTACCCCTGCCTCACGGAAAAGTTAATATATTTTCATTAAATGATACGGGATTTAATCAGCTCGCGGCCTTGAGTGATTATACGAGCTTCGCAAGCTGATTTGTCGACCCCATAATGTAATTCGATGGAAATTACATTAATTTTTCCATGGGGCCGGGGTATAATGCAAGAATTCAGTGACTGCACGCGATAACATCGCTTACATGATCGTAAGTGACACTTGTCGAGCCGTGCCCGCGTTGACTACGTCCGATTTTCAACTGTGATCTGTTTTGTTGTGTCCAATCACTGCGTGTCTCGCCATTTTGTCAAAGTATTTCTGTATAAAACATCCACTCCTACAGCAATAATTGCATGACTCAATGTTTTCGACTTAAAACAATCACATGTTTCTATTAGCGGTGAGATGTTTTGGTGGCGCCCTCCTGTGGTTCCCCCTTGTGACGTCATTACCTTGCAAACAACAAGTTCGATGGTGTTTGTTATTAGCATGGTGGAAGCTTGAAATCATTGCGCTCTCAAAGGAACACTGCCAACACCGTCAAAATGAAAGTTCTTTCATTCCTCTTATTTCCGTCGATGATAAATCCCCTTTCCGACGTCATAGTCAGCGTTCGGCCAATCGTGGAAGGCCGACCACAGCGACGCTTTCGGTCGCGCACGGGGCTAATAGTCGTCTTATACGCTAACCTCGTGCCATTTCGTACCGATTATTTAGCGGTGTAATGTTTTGCCCGTCTAATAAAGTGTTTTATGGACCCGTTGCTATGTCCAGCTTTCATTTTAGCTAATAAGACACGCGTGACTAAAAGCGCGTTACGACGGTCGATCCACGCGCGTTGTCTTGGCTTCGTCGTGCGCCTCCGATTGCCTTCCTTTGCGACGTCACGAGAAGAGCGTTACGGCCTTCTCTTCTAGGAGGTGTTGCGCGGGGATGTCAGAACGACGAGCTCTGATTGGAAGGAATAGTGGGTTGACCTAAAGCTAGCAGCCTTTGTCACCACTGCACTCGTCGAACGCGTTAGAAAGGGACGCCGGCGTTCGGCGTTTGACTCTTGCATTCAACCGCGTTCGACGAGTGCAGTGGAGACAAAGGCAGCCCTAGCTTTAAGTCTACCCACTATAATCGTTCCAACCAGAGCTCGGTGTTCTGACGTCCCCTCTCGTCTCCTCCGCTCTCTATCTCTCTGTTTCTCGGTGCATACCTTGGCGTGCACGCTGCACGTGGTTGAGGCTTGCGGGTGTTGGTTGTTTCTGTTTGTCGCTCTAGTGGGGCTCAGGCATAACCAGAATGTTTTATATAAACATTGCGACTACTTCTCCGGCAACTTCAATTAACTTATAAACGGTGGCATGGTATAATAGAGCACATGATATTATTTTTTTTTTCCATAGAGGCGTTCATTTTTCAGGCACAAGACCCTCAAAACACCTCTAGGGATATAACAGACGCCGGTCGTATGTACCACCCAGAGAACGTTTCGTGCTTCATTGTCATTCTTTTTTTTTTTTTTGCAAAACATTGTACTATACTCCGTTTCACCTTATGTTGTACCGCAGCGAAGGGTAGAAGCGCGAGCTCATAGCGTTGGCAGCTGCCAATGGAGCACGAGAGCTTGTGCCGCCGAGATATGCCCTTGAGCAAGGAGCTCGCGCTTGTAGCCTTTCCTGCGGTACAACACAAGATGAAACAGAGTATAGTGCGGCACAGACCTAAGGCATGGACCAATGGCCTTTCTGTGGTGCCACAACCCTCCAGGATTCAATAAAGTTTATTATTATTAATAAGTATCCTTATTAAATATTATTAATTAATTATTTAATTAATTTTAGTATTATCAATATTGTCATTGTGATTATGATATATTATCACCCAGACAACCACTGAAAAAAAGTACCCAGCAACGTGAGGTTATTGTCCCTTTCTATAAGCACTTGATGCGGTCCATTTTACTATCAGTTACCCTGGCACATATTACTTAATATAATCCTGGCATCTAAAAGGAAGGGGGACTAGCGTATCAAACGCATCACGATCACCACCTACGGTTTTTGTAGACATCGAATACATGGCACCACCGACCGTTGCACAAGTTAAAGAACCTCGACTTTAATTGTGGACTCTCGAAGGGAAAACAGAGTTACAAAACATAAACTCGGTCACACAAGACCAAAGAGGTCACGTTATTCCCAGGTGCCTGGACTCTTCGTGGCTTTCAAGCCGGCGCTGAAAACGGTTTAGGTGAAGAATGGAATGCGGGTTTCACTGCCAGCTTGTATGGAAGATATCGCTGTCTCTGAACCTGGTCTACAAGGGCACGAAGTTCATTTCACTCGAAGCCACTGTGGAATACACGTTTCCGGAAACATGTGGCGCCCCCACCGTCTGCTTGACGCGTTGTAACATTCTGACGTACGGCACTTGAGAGTTTTGCAGGAACCAAAGACGAAATTGATGTTGGTTCAACATTTTGTGATTCAGAACGCAGAGAAGACAGAAACAAAGCAAGACATGCGTGATAACCTCGTTCTATTTTTGTTGTATTTCTCGTGCGTTCTAAGCTCCCAAATTATGAGAACGAATCGTGCCGTTTCCAGAATAGACGCTTTGCAGCAGCTGTGCATAGGCGCCGCCGTAACCGACCTTCAGTTTTCGTTTCCTCTTATTCCGTTCGCTTCACTTCATTATTGCCACAGCAGGACAGGTTATTGCCATTCTAGGTGCTACTTTGTCCTTCTCCCCAGCATAGGCCATTGTGGAGGTTCCTCAAGGCCCGCTTCAGTGGCATCTCGGTAAGACAAGAGAAGGTCGGCAATGGCGGCTCAATCTGGCGCGCGTTTAAAGGCCTGTTCACACATGTAGCGGAGCGCTACGAGCATAGCGCTGACCTTGCGCTAAGCGCGTGCTGACGGGAGCGTTTACCAGCATTGTATCGCACCGACAAAAATGTTGCTCATGGCAGACGATAAGTAGCTGACGGCACGTGAGAAGCGCTACATTAGCGCTTCGCTGCATGTGGGAACCGGCCGACTATTTATGAAGCGTTCGAATCGGCACGAGCATACATCGGAACAGCCCCGCAGTTCCCCACGCCGCGCGTGCTATGTACGATAGCCGCGAGGTCTCCTGGGATTTTCCAGATTGGTCTATTGACACGACAATGGTGCTGACCCAATGCGCAAGCTGACTCATAAAAACACATTAGCCATGCACGCAAATAGCAAGCTTAGAAGACGATGACGATGTAGCATTCGTCGGACTAGAGCCACCAAATGAGCTGCGCTCCGAGTATCGGCACTCTGTTCCTCGACATTGTTGTGGGCGCCGCCATTTTGGTGCTTGTGCAGAGCAGACGCAACTGCCGATCGTCATGATTCAAAAGTGCGACTTCCTCATCATTAGATTCGGTGTTGGGAAGCTCATGTAATATTGCTTTGCTCTGCCGCGAACTGTTTAAACATTTGTGGGGGGCAGAAAAGCGTTTCCTGCGATTTCAGATAAAGCTTCAGATAACTGGAAACCTTGATTTTAAGCTACAATATGGGCAACTGTCGTTACTCTGAAGCGTAGCTTATTTAGTGGCACTAAGTCGGACAAGCACGTACACATATACAGCGTGTCCACACACACACACACACACACACACACACACACACACACACACACACACACACACACACACACACACACACACACACACACACACACACACACACACACACACACACACACACACACACACACATACACACGCACGCACACACACAAATGTACAGTGTTTTTGTTGTGGTTGTTTTTACCGCAAAAATAAACTACGCATCGCTGAACGCTCATTCTCCGCCCTAATGTAGCGCGAGCAGTGAAAACCAGATGCCAAAGTTTCAGCACTAACCATTATCTTGTTCAAAAGATATGCAATTTTCTGAAAAATTTCGATGAAAAAATAAGGTAAATTTTTGCCCGTTTCCGGTAACTGGCGCCAAAAAGCTCCATGCATTCGAGAGCTCCGTCGGCCGCCGTTTTCCCATTGAAAATTTCAGAAAATTACTTATATCGTTTGAATAAAATACCGGTTAGTACTGAAACCTTGGCATCTGGTGAGGACTGCTAGCGCTACATTTGGGAGGAGAATGAGCATTCAATGATGCGTAGTTTATTTTTGCGGTAATTTCATTTTTTTTTAAAGGGGGGGGGGGGGGGGGGGGGACCCTGTACATTTTGTGTCTGCCTAGGATGAAATATGGTGATCGCTTTGCTCGACGATGTGCCTTGAAGCAACGACTGTCGCTGTTGCCGCTGTAACAACCTCAACAAATGCCCATAAGAAGTGTCAAAACAAAATGTGTATGAGTATCAGCCATCGAACATAGCTTCTACAACAACGAGACGACTGGAACCCGAGCTATCCATTAGCTAGTCTAGGACGTTCCGGAGACGTTAATGCACCTCGTCTCTATCCAATCCAGGAACGCAGAGAGCGATAAGATGGCTTAAATCAACATCATTGTGAACTCGAGACCGGTAAACAAAAAAATGTGGAAAGCTTAGGTCTTCTTCTTTTTTTCTTTTTTTTTTCTTCAGTGCTTAACATTTAACAGCTCGCCTGTGTCTTTAGTGTCATGATCTAGGTTGACGAATCGCTCGCAGATATCACAACATTACTAAAATGAGAATGTGAATGCTCGACCAAGCATTGCAGAAGTCTGTTTTGAAACACTTAATCTCCGTGTCTCCACTTTTCTTCTCTTGGTGTCACGAGTTGGCGATGAGTCGACGACCACCCGATCACACGGCTTGAGGCTTCTCGCAGTCGGCTTTTTCGTTCCTCCGGGTTTGCATTTTGGTTAAGATGGGATCCACGAACCAAATGAGAGAGGAAAAGATGCAGGCTCCGGCCATGGTGTAAAACAAGCCGTTGTAGCTGTTCCAGTTGTCCTTGAAGTATCCTGTATCGGTTAGCAAACATTAGACCTTCAACTCCCTAAACACACTTCATTTTCACTACTTCCCACTCCCACATTGGCCAATTTAAGTTTTAATATAAGTATTGAATCTCGAGGTCTGCATCAAACTCAGCAACCTAGCCCAGCAACAAGAGCAACGTTCAAAGGAAGGCCGTCTCATTAAAAAACAACCCTTACAAAAAAAAAAGAAAAAAAAAAGCAGTGTTACTTTTAAAATAAGAGGAAAGCAACAAAAGGGACGGGGACAGGATAGATCACTTCTCGAGACTCGAGGTAACTTATCTTCAGTCATGCTGGACTGGAAATACGATTGTACATTCTAGGACCATAATAACAGACATTCATTTAGGGGGAAGGGAGGGGGACACATGTCATGTTCCATTTGACAACTTATACGCACCGCTAACAAGGCGCATGCGCAAAAGCGTAACCACAATATATGCTGTGTTTTCACGAGTACTTATGCAAAGGAAGCACTTTCTAAAACCTCACGCTCGTGCCCGTTCCTTCCACAGCGCAGCACATAACTCTTGAATATCAATCATTCCTGAACACTTTAGAAAAAGAATGTTACGATCGATTTCGCTATAAACGTTTTACAACACATCAAAAGTTACCTGATAGCTGGTATATTTTTCCCTTCGTAATGAAAATTATTTTTGTTATTCTACAAAGCATGTTTATTATTTACATTACATATATAATGAATATGTAAAAAGCAGGCTAAGCAATAGACCCTTCCCGAAAGTCAGTCTACCCACCATGAGCAGAGCCAAACCCGACGCTCTAATGGCGGCACTACACAGCTTCTCCACACCAGAAAATGCGAACGTCTTCGAAAGCATAGAGCAGAAAGGGGCAGAGGTGTTGGTCCTTTTACGTCACCCTCGACTCACGAAATCGAGGGTACTTGATTTAGCCGAGCATGATCTCCTATCACCGCCATTAGAGCGGCAATATTGGGGCTATTGGGACTGCCACAAGGTGACTCTGACTTTTGAAAAGGGTCTATAGGCCATATGCGAAATCCTTGCCAGCTATCATCATCATGCCATTAGTAGCCGCCATATTGGGGGGTTTATCACATCTTCCAGTTGTGGACGAGGTGCATCTGCATTTAACTCGGTTTTCATGATATTAGGGCAGTTTATTTGTACACTCAATGGGTTGCTGGTTAGTTTCGGATCAAAGAAGAAAAGAAAGACGGCTGCAAAATTCAGGAAAAGGAATTGTCAGCAACGAGGTCGCAAGACTCGTCACTCAAGCAGTGAACTGGGCCATCCAGGTCAATGAACGGTATTTCTCGAAGACGTCCTGTGAAGGTTTCGTACTGGACTTGCAGCAGGTGATCATATTTTAGTTCTACGATTTACACTTTGCCGGGACTATTGTTTTTCGGGCGAAACCGTCGGTACGGGAACCCCCCAATATGGAGTAAATCTGATCATTGATCATGAATACACTAGATGGCGCTTCTTTTTGCATATGGTCCAGAGCCGTTTATACTGAGAGAGTTTGGCCTTCTTAAGGAGATTTTGACAGCCTGACAACCACAGCAGCGTAGTCTGACAACCGGGGGATGACTACTTCCGTCCGCCATATTGTGGCTCTGACTCATAGGAACTCTACGCGATTTCTCAGGAATGAACAAGACAAAGAAGTAACGCCATATTGTGTTACCGCGAAATCCGCTTGTTCTAGCGGCCAACAAGCTCCGCCCATTGGCCAAACTCTCTCAGTATAAATGGCTCTGCATATGGTCTATTACACTGGAATGCAATATTTTTGTCGGATTCTTATAGGTCCCTCTTTGAACTTGAGTACTGCTCAAATGAGACATTCCTTGATATATTTTGCTTCTAGAGGGACCGTGGGCCTAAATTTTGCAAAACAAGTTGGTCTTAAAGGGGTCATGAAACGATTTTCCTACTTCTTCCTCCTTAGCTTTAATCCTCAACTCAAATGCGAATTGTGAAATCACGTGGTCGTGACATTCCTTCGGCACCGGTGCGATGACTCCTAGCTTCCACCGTGCTTTTTATGCACACCATAGAACTTGTCATTCCCCAGTGACAATAAGTTCCGTCAGGGCACTCATTGGCCACGAACGCGAATCCAAATATTCGTCGACGGATTGATTGTTGACGAGTACATACGTCCGAGTGACGCAGTTCTCGTGTCCAATGCGTGAGCTGGGCTCTGCTGACGTCAGTTTGGCGCCGGTGACGCGCTTTTGGAACCGCGGATGTATCATAGTGAAAAGGCGGAGAGCTTTCGAAGGCAAGAAGGTAAAAAATAGTCCGCTATATTTTCAAATGTTTGTACCGAAAAGCTGGCTTTTGACTTTCTAGCCTCTTTCTTTTGGCCAACTAAACGATATGCGATTAGTAAAGTCCCAATTTAAAATCATTCATCCCAACCCAAAATTCGTTTCATGGGCCCTTTAAAAACAAAAGCGTTCAATTTGCTGTAGAGTTATTCCTCTGTTTTTCTTTTCCTTCTTCATAAAGATCAGTAAGGCAATACTCTACTATGGTAGCGAATCGGGCGAGTTGGTAAACGTTATGCATGATGAAAGCAGCTCAAGAGACGAAGACGAAGTAAAGAAACAAACACGACAGGACGAAGCTTCGCCTTGTCGTGTTTGTTTCTTCATTTCGTCTTCGTCGTTTGAGCTGTTTTCATCATGTACTCATATGCCTGGTTGAGGAAGGGTGGGGGTAGGGGGGGGGGGGGGGGGGGGGGGGGGCTCGCTGACCGAATATGTTATTGCATCGCAGCTCGGAGCATGTGAAGTGAAAGCTCGCGCTGCAGAACCCAAGAATCCTGGGCTCAATCAAAAAGGTATATGCGATGCTCATAGAGATCAAAAGGGACTCTTGCCCTTTCATATCTGTATGAGCATCGTACCAGCGTGCGGTCTAGGGATGTCGCGAACCACCCTAGGTTCGATTTCGAAAGGTTTCGATATTTGCGAAGCGAACTGAGGTTCGATTTCGAAAAATTTCGATATTTTCGTACCGACCGAGGTTCGAATTCGAAAAATTCGCAACTTTCGATCACAGTAGAGTTTCGAATTCGAAAAGTTCGAAGCTTTCACGGTTTCTAAAATTTCGGGTTCGAATATATCGAATATTTTTTTACTCGAGGTTCGATAAATTCGAAGATTTCGAACTTTCCTAACTTGAAATTAGAGATATTCGAAAAATCTGAATTTCTTAAGATCTGAAGTTCGAAAAGTTCGAATATTTCGAAATTCTTTGGAAATAAAATTCGAAAACTTCGAACGCTTCGAATTTTTATAGACATGAAGTTCGAACAATTCGAAGATTTCGAATTTCTTTCTGCATAAAGTTCGAAAAGTTCGAAAGTTTCGATTCTCTTTTAACGCTGAATTCGAAAAAAAAAACTTCGAAGATTTTGAATTTTTTTCAAGTCCAAGTTTTCAAAGTTCGAAGTCCAGTTTTCAAGTTCCTCCACAGTTTCAGTTTCAAATAACGTTTTCACGACTCACTGGTTTTCACGAAATCAAGTTTAGAAAAGTTAGGGTGTGATACCTAGGCTCTGCGAAGTTGGTCAGGCAATTAAATGAGACGACAAGTGTCCCGGATGTGCTGGAATATTTGCCAGTGCAGAGTGACGTGTGACCATAGATCAGTAATTGTGACCGCCAGCCCCGGGGAGGGGGGGGGGGGGGTTTAACGTGCATCACGCAGTAATGATCACACGAACACACTGTTTTACGATACTCATCCAGTTCGAAATGGCCAGGGGCGTTCAGGAGGTTGAGGCTCAGAAAAACCTTGAAGCGACCTGGCAAACCACCTCCCCACCCCTTGCACGCTGGTAGTAATCCGATCGAACGCCGCCCGAGTGACGCTGGCATATAGTAAGTTAAATTTGTAATTGTCCTGGAGGTTTATTTTCTGGGACGGAGGAATCGCCTCGCAAAAAGCACAGAAGCAGACACAACTCGAGGTCGAGGAGCGTTCTACCATACAAGTGGCGTCGGAAGAGGAAAAACGGGGGAGGGAAGAGGGGAGGAGGGGGGGGGGGGGGGGGCCTTAGCCCCCCTTCCCCCCTTCCAGATATTTCGGACTGTTAAAAAAAACAATACGGGGAAAGAGGGCGTGGTCGAGCTTATTTTAATCTGAAATTATTTATGCCTATGTATAGCTACTGTCGCTCTTCACTGCATAAAATATCGCATAGATGGTCATTGTTAGAAACTCGTTGTCAGAAGGCACTACTCGTCACATGCTTAGTGGTTCGGAAGTTCAAAGCTATGTCTTTACGACCTAAATAACTGTGCCAATGGTAAAAAAAAAAAAAAAAAAAAAAAAAAAGATGCGGGGATAAAAAGCTGGAGAAAGAAAAAACTATCAAGAACTCGCCGGATGTGTTGTATTCTTGCATATTCAGAGGTTCAGAACTTCGAAACAACTTTCTCCTACCAAAATGTGTACAGGCTAAAAGAAACACGTCCCAGGAACGTGAAGCGAAAAAAAAAAAATGTTTTCTTTTAATGACGTGCTGAACTTGAACAATATTAGAAATCTTCTCCCATGAGTTAATTTATTCCTTAACGTAAAAAAACAATAAATACATTATTTTGTATTCTGCAGATGGCAATGATATGTACTGTCTGTGGTGTTAATTTAAATGCGATACCTCAAACAACTTAGACGAAAATAAATACCAAGTTTAGGGCATAATTGCATGTAGATACATGTTTGGACATTTCTTCGAAACTCACCTTGAATAACAATAGTCATATCTTAAAACGACACTTATCTAGGCTATACATAGATCATTCTTAAAAAGTTTAACATCTCTACCATAAATAGCTTCGACTACATCGCGCTTCAAATCTGGCATAAACGATAATCGTCAAAAACCCGTCGTCCTTCCTCGCTCCTTCGGGAATTTATTTCTTTAAAACTAAGCATGCCAGAACATTGAAATAAACGGCATTGTCTTTCGTAAAGAACGAAACACCGCATGTAAAAGTTCATAAAAAAAAATTACGAATGTACCTCACTACTTGAATTCAAATGAAACCGTCCGCCGGTCTTTTGAAGTTCGACGAACGTCGAACTTCTGACTTTTCAGGATTCGAAAATTCGAAACTTTTCGAATTCTATTGATAAATAAGTTCGAAAGTTCGAAAATTATCGATTTCCTTAGCATAGGAAATTCGAAAGTTCGAACAGCTTCGAACTTTTCAGTGCAAGAAATTCGAAAGTTCGAAAATCATCGAATTTTTTGGTCAGTCAAGTTCGGAAGTTCGACAAGCATCGAATTTTGCAGTGTGATAAGTTCGAAAGCTCGAAAAGGATCGAATTTTTTAGCCTAATAACTTCGACGGTTCGAAAAGCGTCGAACTTCTTAGCTTAACAAGTTCGAAAATTCGACTTCCGTCGAATTTTACGATATAGAAAATTTGAAAATGCGAAATCTTTCGAACTTCCGAATCGCTTGATTCGATCATCGAAACTTCGATTCGAAAAAAGTTCGCGGCATCCCTAGTGCGGTCGTATATCACAACATCGTGATGCACGTTAAAGACCCCAGGCTAGCAGTAGTACTGCACTGGCTAAATTGCTCGTCTATGTTGTATCTCACTAGTTGCGAGCAGTGTTTATAAAGGTACAGGGTTGAGAGCATAACCCAAACAGTTGAAGATGAGGGGAAGGAGAGGAGCTTCCTTCTTACCAGGACCCTCTTTTGTGTGTCCCTACGTCGCATCCTGGTCGCTTCTGTACCCCTTGGAGATTAGGCAGTTTTAGTAGATCGTTTTCAAAGGCCCGCTACTAGTACAGGCGCGCGATTCAGAGCATGCATCGAAGTGGCAGCGCGAGCTCCCGCTACAAATAGCGTGGCCTGAAAACACGATCTACTAAAACTTTCTATTAACCCGTCACTCAAATTTCCTACAAAACCGACTTTCTTCCCTCTCCCGCCCGTGGCTTCCACAGTCCTGCGCGCAGCTAGTGAGATAGGGTATGGAGTGCGTGTATTATGTGTCGCCAGACTCTGTCAGACCAAGGTCACGTTGTGTAAACAGTTCACGTCTAATTTGTTTTGATGTTTTCTGGTTTGGTTAAATTCAGGGAAAAGGGAGTTGGGAATATGTAAGTACGCAAGTTTCCAAAAATGTCTTGAATGTTCCCAGACAGAAGAAACACATTTTTTTTTGTTCCTGCTCAAAATTTCCGAAATATTTACGCATGTCACATTTAAGCTATAGAGACGCACTTAAGCTATAGTGCGTCTCTATAGCTTAAAGGGATACTGAACCAAAGAATTTAGTGTCCATAATAAGCGGCGCACGTTCTTTCCACGAGCCAGCATCCGCCGGTGTGCGCGAGCACACGCAACAAGAATGACGTCAAAGGCCTCCATTCGCGCTTAAGAGGACAGTGAAATGCTTCGGCTTAGGGCCAAAGGAGAATAAACACAGGCTTTTCATCTCTACAAGTGAAAGCTACGTGCTTGTTAGACCAATTAATCGCTTACCTTTTACACCAGACACCACTGTGTAGATGAAAACTTGTCTTTATTCTCCTTTGGCCTGAAGCCCATACATTTTACTGTCATCTTAACCGCGAATGGAGGTCTTTGACGTCATTTTTGTTGCGTGTACTCGCGCACACCGGCGGCTGCTGGCTCGTGGAAAGAACGTGCGCCACTTATTATGGACACTAAATTCCTTGGTTCAGTATCCCTTTAAGTGAATAGAACGTCTACGTGAAGGCAGTCACGCTGGGGGAGATTAACAAGGCGCACATATTGTGTTCAATCTGGGTCAACGCTGTAAACCTTTTTAAACACTGTTTCACTTCTAAAAGCAAAACGTGATTACTGCTACGCAAAATAATTTGCACTAGTCTATCTTATATATCGTTCGCGAGAGCTTTCGACACACGCATTTTTTTTCCATAACAGAGCGATAACTGCTACCCTAACCTTGCTAAACTGCTCAGCTATATCCCAAACCAAATTACGCTACGAAACATAGTGTGCACATCAAGAACGATCCCTAAAAAAAGAAACAATGGGACATAACTAATAAAGTCAGTGAAGACCTCACCTATGATGAAGGGTCTCATAAGTGAGGCGAGTCCGATGAAGAGGTTGGATAAACCGAAGGCCATTACCGCCAGCTGGGGTCCCAGAAACTCGGTGAGTAGGACGGGAGACATGAAAATGAGTCCTCCGGTCATGAGGCCAAACAATAAGGTCATCACAACGAAAGACCAATAGCTGTGCATAAATGGCATGACTAGCATGATTAGTCCCGTGATGAAGCCGCCGGATATGAAGATCCCCTTGTTGCTCAAGAGGTTATTGTAAGCCAAGAGGCCAGGAATGGGCTTGCTAAGAAGGTCCGAGATTCCATACACGGACAACAAAAATACACCATCACTGGGCGTCAGGCCCTGGTCTGTGGCGTAGTCCGGAATGATGATTATGAATGTACTAAACACGAAGAAAAACCCTACCGCCGAAATAGTCACGAAAATAAAGTATTGGTTACGCAGCAACTGAAGGTCCCGCTGCACCACACGTATGACGGTGGAACACCACGAAACGGCTCCGTTGTCGTTCTCTGGCACTTCTTTTTCCTGGGCCTGAGCAACCACGGAGCCTTCGTGCACTGCTGTCTCTGCTGAGCTCCGTCTAGAATGCAGGAAACCGCTGGATCCCCTCAGTTTGTCGCAGCTGCTTAAGGACGTGCACTTCTTTTTGAGAACGGGTCCTGTCTGTTCATCTCTGCTGAACCGGCGATCACCATCGGACAGCACCATGCACATGTTCGACACAGATATTGCACAAGTAGATAAGTTGTCGGTTTCTTCTGTAGCAGACGCGAGAGATGCGTGAGACGAAATCCGTCTACCGGTGAATTGCGGGGGGAGATTGGAGCTACCATTGTGCATGGGCTGGAAGTCGACGCTTTGGCACTTTTGAAGAGGCTCCAAGACGTCTCTGTCTCTTTCTTGGGCACATTTTGGTGCGTCTGCTTCTGCCTGGGGAACTTTGGCGAAGGGTCGCAGAAGGATGGCTCCCAGGACCCCGTGTAAGATTATGGCGCCGTAGATAAGCAGAGAGCCCCGGAGTCCGTATTGATGGATGAGGTACTCCAGAAGGGCCGGCCAGAAGAAGGAACCAATAGTGGAACCGGAATAGGCCACTCCGCATGCGATGGCACGGTGCTTCTCGAAGCACTGGGTCAGCAGGAGAGGCGTCAGATTGCATATAAGCCCGGTCCCGATGCCTGTAACAGAGAGGCATAGGGGCATGTGGCACCTGTTGGTTGGCTTTCAATGCTCAGTTAGCTGCGCAATCTAATTTCCCATTGCCAGACACGGGTATAGCATTTGACGAGCTAAGATTTGGCGACTCCTCAGAAAGTTAGCCCGTCAAGCGCTTAACAATTTGCCGAGTCGTGGTTTCTCCCGCTGAAAACTGCCCATAACGAAGGCCACCGAACTTAGCCACCTGAAGGGCGCTTGAAAACGTACGGATATGGCCGGAAGCGGCTGAAACGTCATATCCGTCAGTTAAATATGCCGATGTTTAACGTGCGATGTGCAGCGGGTCTGTGTAAACAACCTTTAAACTAGCAAAGGAAAAAAAAACACGCGGGAGACGAAGAGGTTTATGGGACTCGCGTTCCAGGTAGCCTAGCCGAAAAAAATATGACATGTGAGCACCGCAGGCCATTATTATTTTCCCATGCCTGCTACCGCTACGCACGCGACG
This sequence comes from Ixodes persulcatus, assembly GCA_013358835.2. NCBI lineage: Eukaryota > Metazoa > Arthropoda > Arachnida > Ixodida > Ixodidae > Ixodes > Ixodes persulcatus. The sequence goes on along the minus strand of JABSTQ010009791.1, from coordinate 133,043 downwards.
TAACTGACTTCCGCTGTGGCTTAAACTGACTTCCTGTTGTATAAACGTTCGTATACAAATTGGAGTCTGACCTTTTCTTTCTCGAGTAACCGATGTTCACTGACGTAATCCTGCCTTCTCACGACCCAGTGTTGGACGGTAAGGACCCCAGGCTAGTGGTCACAGAGAGGTGGTAAAATTTACACTGATCCCTAATATTTTTAGTTCCCCCTGCCTTTCCGATGGAGGTCGTTGCGCTGGCGGATAGAAAATGTTGCAACGTGATTTTCCTCAAGTGAAGGAAGGGAACCACTTTGCAACGCTGGAGGCTGTCGAGCATCGGCTTTGAATAATATTCTGATGGGTGGCTTCTCGTAAGAAAAGTACTTCATGTTGTAGAGGTCTCCTGGTTAATTTTCCTCAATAAATGGGGGCAAACTCATTATTGTGAGAGATTGAGATACATAAACACTAAAGGCCGGTTCAGACACTTGCGTTTGAGTGCGTTTGACTGTGTTGCGGCGAGAACCGAAAGCGAGTCACCGGCACATCTGTGCTTCGTATGAAGCGTGGAATCCAATTCAAGGAATCTTCTTGGCACGCGATATAAGCAGCAGGGATGTCCTGGTGTCTCGCTGCCGCAACGCAGTCAAACGCAGCCAAACGCAACTGTGTGAACCGGGCTTAAGAGTTCTAAAAGGGCAGAACGATACTTACCATAGAGTATGCCTAGGAGAATAACAACCGTGACGATCTCGTCGGCAAAAAAGCAGCAGCTGATGGCGACGGAAGTGATCAGCGCTCCAATCGTGACAATCAATCGAATCGAGAGCAGTCTGCTCAAAGCACTTGCGAAGGGTCCTGCAAAACAAATTTGGAAGAAAAAAAAAAAACACGTTTCTGTCGTTAGTAACTGTTCTATATCCGCTTTACACGAGTGATTGCATATGTTTTAATCGTTTCTTTTGTTTATGCAAGTCGCATTATATTATTGCAGTTAAAAAAGAGGTCTCCTCCTTGGCACGAATAACGGACAGAGCCAGGTGGTGTATTGAGTTGATATCCATTAATAAAAATGAAGGCCGAAAATACGGAAGGCATAATGCCAGTCACTAATAAACTTCGCAATAATTTGCACTGTGACATCAACATATAATTACGCAATAATAAAATTATGTAAATACGGACCACAGTTGATATTACATTTTACCCCCCCCCCCCCCCTCCCCCTCTCCCTCCGGGTCCCCAATGTGCTCGAGATCATTATTTATTATTTCATAAGCAAACCATATTCGGTGCATAATACGCAACACCGAATATGGTGCTGACTATGTCAAGGTGCGCAGAATAGATAGCAGCGTATGTATTACATTGTACTAATCTCACCCCTACCACATTCTATTTTAACGGGGCGTTGCCCCGGCCCTACTCTCGCCTTACCGCGATTGAGTGCTGCGACACGAGATAATAAGGATCCCGACGTTGTAGTGACACCATACTAGTCCGACTTTAGGAAGTTTTCGTAGACCGCGTATCCCCCTCCGCTAAGCCCTCCGCAACGAAGAAGCCGCTACTGCGCCTGCGCGCCCAACCTTGACTGTAGAATTCCGGGTATCGTAGCGGGTCGCGGATTGCGTTGCGGGCGGGCCAAAACAATCTACGAAAACTCCCTAATGTTTGCTTGGTTATACCGTAATCGTAAGGATCTAAAGATGCCTTTGGAGAGAACAAACAGTTCGGGATTGCGCGACGGGACGGGGAATGCCTCGAAGCATTCGACATGTTGCCCTTGGGGGAAAGGGGGAGGGGGGGGGGGGCACTTGGTAACGCGCGTTGCGCAGCGATTGTTGCTGCCGTCATACGTGTACGCATCTCGCGCATCGATAACCTTGAGATTCTCGAGAGCCGCACGGCCGTGACATGTTGTTCGAGGGATCACTGATCTCGAAACTGTAATTAGAGGTGTCTCGCCACGGTTTCGACATTGTGTGCGTGTGTGTCTCTCTTCCAATCGTTTCTTTTTATTTCATTTTTTTACACAAAATTGCAGAAAGAATTTTTACTTTTTTCTTTTTGCTTCATGGGACAATGGCGATAACCTAGTAGACCCTTATAAAAAGGGCGCGCCATCAAGTAGCCGCTGCGCTAATTATCCGAGTCTGCCACTGTTTTGGCAAGTCCTATCTGAGCATGTATTTCTTGGACACGACGGTTGTTCGGCGTGAACTCGGCTCAGCTCGCATCGAAAACGAGTGCTGCGTCAGCTTTCGGCGAAAACTCGGATCCAATCGCACGTTTCGTGCCCAAAGAAATGGCGACCGCCGAGGTTGCTTGATGGGATTCTGGAAAAGGGTCTTCGGCGTAATAAATCGGCGCTTAAATAATCTCCACTATAGGGAAAGTGAACGCTCGGCGTAAATAAACAGACAACTGTGAACACAAGCGCACGAAAGAGTAGCGGGGTACGAGTATAAGGAATACTCGAGTCTCCCTGATCATAGATCCCTCAAAAGTCGACGTTAAAATATTCACACTAGACTACATCCGTAACAACTCTGGCGGGCGTAGGAATTGGCAAAAAATACAATAAATATAAAAGGGTTACCACCCAATGTTTAATATAAAATTCCAGGTTTCTTTCTTTTTTTTCTTTTTTTTTTCTTTTTTTTTTACCGACTTGTCAAAATTGCTAAATTTTTTTAAAATATATTTTCATAAATATTTGTCAGGTGTGTTACGGTTACTCATTACTTGCTCCGAAATAACAAAAAACAGGTACGCGTTCCTGTTCGAAACATGCAAAAAAAAAAAAAAGAAGTTGATATTATATGTTACGGGGAAAAGAAGTTACAGGTTTTAAGTAACGGCGCTCCCCGTAACGTGCTCACTTACCTATTTTTTCTGTTTTTTGCCAGTAACTTTGCTTTCTTAGGTCGTAAAGTTGAGTATGATAAAAACTCAACAAACAATGCTTATATTTCCGCCAAATTTTTCAGTTTGCATGCGTTCGCATCTACTTTGGCTGGTTTTCACTTGTTGTGTAAGCAGGAAAGAGTGACCTTATGGTCCAGTAGCAACAGTGAATAAACAAAAGCCATGATGATCTTGACGCTTGCATTTGTTACCAATGTGTATATTGTTCTGGCGTTATAAAAATATATATTGAGTATTAGAAGCATCGAACTCTGTTTTAACAAATAAAAAAAGCCTATATGGGGCATTTGAATAAACCAGCATTAACCATCTTGGCTTTGATCGATGTTCATATCCTACTTAGTAAAAATACTTTCCCTCGAGTCAGACTGCCAATTTAGTGTAACCCAGAAAATGTAAAGGCACAAAATTGGCGAACCTCGCAGCATAAAACCGGTCGTCTCATGCAAAACTATTGAGGCTTACGGTTTATTCGTTAATAACTGCAACTCAAATATTCGAAGTTGAGTGAACTGTCTCATTTTCGTGACGAGACCCTGCTAAACTCGAGGGAATTTAGTGAAGTATGAAAACTGCATTGCACAAAGTGTCGTCCACTTAGTGTGATGCGCACACCAACGTTCTCGCGGCTCCGCAGGAACAATTGGGGCTGCTGCTGCATGTGGCGGCGAGAACAGATGTGCTCAACAGACGCTCGAAAACAGAAGAATATACATCTAACTTGTCAAAAAATCCCGAGTGCCGTAAACGAAGAGGCGGACGGCGTATCTGTTCGGCCTTGTGTCGTTCCTCGAAGCTGCTACACTCCGTTTCACTTGACGATGGAGCGCAGAGAAGACGCTACGAGCCCTCCCAGCCAATCCAATGCCGTGTGGGTATCACGTGACCTTCGGGAGGGGCGCAGCGACGCGCCGGGTGCGTAGTCACGTGACAATTAATGTTTGCAGTGTTGGAATGGTCGGGATGCCTCGTACAGCGTCCGCTGCAGTTCACCGTGCGGTGAAACGGAGCAGAGCAGCAAGGCGACTGAAATAGAAGGGACGACGTTTGAAAGCAACAAGAAAGGGTTCTTCTTACACAGAGCACTCAAGTGTAACTTTGGTAGAGCGCTCCACTGGAAATGGAGAGTTCCCGGGTTCGATACCCGGACCAGGCGGATTTTTTCGGTCGCGCACCAGTCACCTAGAGCTGTTCGGAGATTTGTGTTTGTCCTTTGTCCCTCTTGTTCCCCTTCTCCAGGGATTATTTTCGTCAAGTGTAACTTATTTGACATTTCCTCGCATACGAACTGCAAATGGTGAAGAACGCTGTGTTTTGTGAAGCGACCGGAATAAACAGAAACAAAAAGAAATGAAGACATGACGTGAAACACGACGCTCCTCTTGAAAATAACGAAAATCCAGGTAAAAGGGGTAGAAAAAAAACGAAAAAAAAAAAAAACGTGCTTTGCTTTATCCGTCCCGCTTCCGCGGAGTCGTGATTATTTCGTTACATTTTTTTTTCCTCGATCAAAATTTGCTTGCATTGCAGAGAAGAGCGCATGCAATGAAAGCGACGTCCGCGAAAATTTCGAAAGCCTCCCAGTTTGCCTCCAAGGTCTTAGCGCAACTCAGATAGAATGAATGCGAATAATTCTTCCATTACGGAGTCAAGGCCGCCAGTCAGTGAGATGGAGAATAGGCGGCCATCTAGAACAATAAAACGTTTTTTTTTTTCCTTCGTTTATTTTTTATCCGAAATTTTGTGTCTATGTGCATTTTTCCTCCGGAAACCCTCGGTGGGGATGGCTTCTGACTACCAGTGCGTTCTTTCTTGTTTTCTCGACGGAAACTCGTTTCGGTGACGCGCGTGTATTGTGACGCAATCCAGCCGAGTGCCTCTGCGGTTCGGCGCCATTTACTAGATGAAGAACCTTGCGACAGTGAGCCGGAAAACTTGTCAATGGACGGGGTTGGTTAATCGAGTGGCGAGGTCGCCTGCGGAACTCAGTCTAGTACCTAGATTAATTGACTTAGTGGGATGCAGCAGCCTTGGTATGGTGGCAAGCCAAGGCCACGCCTGTGGTCACGCGGTACATAAAATAAATATTACCGTTGTGTTGTTTCGCCTATAGTGTTGGTTGTGCGCATTACTGCGGTCCCTTCGCGGTTTGCTGGCAGTTCTAAAGATGAACCCGGTACTTTCAAAACGAATGCCTCTAAACCAGGGTCGGGCATCTCTTCGACCTTGTCGCATAGAAGCCGTATTCACCCGAAAAGCTCACCTAAAATTTATATATAAGAAAGTCGGGCTAAAAGCTTTTTTTTTTCTCCCGATATTCAAGAAACCGGCACGCACGGCGTAGTATTTCCGCACAAGTTTATTCTCAGCTAGAAGCGCGCTATAAGGCGATTCTCGTTCCGGCTTTTGGCGACGCACGCCCGACCAAAAGCGTTGCTGTGGTCGGCCTTCCACGATTGGACAAACGCTACGGCGTCACTATAGGTCAGCGGCACCCGGGGCGGCGGCCCGCCGCGACACCAGCCTTCCCACCCGCTCTCGTGGCCTGCCTAAAGGCACCTTCGTGAAAAGTTTCGTTGCACTAATTACACTCGGGTCACTAACTTATATGTACGTTTTAGCCTTTTCGTTTCACGACTGAATAGCGCTTCAGAACACCCTGTACACACCGCTGCACACAGGGCTTTCGACAGCTGCCATCTTCTTACACACTAAGAAATCTAGAGCGACTATATACTCTCCCGCAAAGCGCTTCACACTAAAAAAAGCCCTTGAGTCCCCTTTCCCGCACAACACTCGGAGAGCCAATCACCGCAACTTGCGGAGACAGCTCAGCGAATGACGATGCCGAAACATTGTGTAGACCAAAAAACGCAGTCTGAGTTGTGACATTAAGCAATGCAAGCGTGACGTTTTGCATTGCTTAATGTCACAACTCAGACTGCGTTTTTGGGTCTAAACATATGTTTCGGCATCGTCATTCGCTGAGCTGCCTCTGCAAGTTACGGTGATTGGCTCTCCGAGTGTTGTGCGGGAAAGTGGACTCACGGGCTCTTTTTAGAGTGTTGGGAGAGTCAATCGGTGCATTATATGGAGGGAGTCCGTCCTGGGGCCCCTACACGGCGGGACCTAGAGCACTATATAGCTCCTTCGGAGCAGAGTAGCGCAATCCTGAACGCCATCTCTTGGCGACTAGCGGCGAACGCCCGGAGGTTCCAACTCCGGTCAGAAATGCATGGGGAACGCTAGAAAATCGTTGTTTCTTCAATATTGTGGATATGTACGGAACGACAATAACTTTTGACATAATAAAGGAACATTTTAGAATAATTTGCGCTGAGTTGTGTGCCAAATAAGGACGTAATTTTTTTTAAAAATTGCATGAGCGGCATCATGCAGCAGACGACGCGGCAACGTCACAGCGTTCACGTGACCCGCTCCAGCCAACCCAAAAAGCCCATCTCCGCTGCGAGCAAGAATCGTCTGCTTCAAACGCCATTGCCTTGGAAATTGCCTTCTCAAAATTTGCACACGCATCCGATATTATTAAAACTTTGATAAAGTGTTTAGTGCTTTACTAACTTCACGACAGACTAGTTTTGAAAAGTGTGAACTCGCCGTTTATTTCTTAATCAGTCGTGTTGCGTCGATCTCCATGTATTCTCCCATAGGGCGGGTTGCCTCCTGGAACCCTGAGTACCACGTGACTCGCGCCGAGCTGCTCTGTCGGCCATGTTGTCGGCAAAACACGCGGATCAAAGGATTGCGCTACTCTGCTCCGTAGGAGCTATATAGTGCTCTAGCGGGACCAAGCGCGACGGGGGGAATCGGGATATCTGCACCGCTGACCAATCGCAGCAGGCGGCGATGTCCCGTTCGCAATGGGTCCCGCTTGGTCCCGCCGTGTAGATTACGGTCCTTGGACTCGCCACGCCCTGCGTTTATTAAGCTGTCAGCGCATAAAGACCAGTTCAACTCCCTGACGTCACGCCGCGGCGGTGGCGCTGCTGTCGGCACTGCGCGTGCGCAGAAGCTTTGCCTCAGGCGAATCTGGTTTCTGCGCACGCGTATAGTGCCTGCACCCGGTGTGGGCAGACGCGGAATTCGTTTATAAACAGTGTGTTGGTCAGTAGACACTCACCGGTCATGCAGAGGGTAGCCCCTGCGAGACTGAAGGGCCAGGAAGCCTTCTCGTAGCTGCACTCGAATGTTCGCACCATGGCAACGTAGAGGACGCCTCCGGCGCGGAAGAAGCCCAGAACGAACAGGTTGATCCAGAAGACTGCGGCCACGATAAGGAGGCCGTGCATCTGGCGGTGGCGCAGCGCGGGCTTCTTGGAGAGTCCCATCGCGCTGCTCGGGCGCCGTTCAGCGAGGAGGGAGTACTCTCGAACCCGGACCTGCCGAATTCCGAGTCCCTACCTGGTGATAGCGGGAGAGAAAAACGTTGGTGTCGGATGACGTCCCTACACAGTCAACTTTTATGACTTGGATTAGCGAACGACCGAGCAAACATTTCAATCTTTTTTTTTTTTTTTTTTTTTTTTTTTAAGGGATGCTGAAGAGGTACTTAAAAAAAACGAGTTAGAGGTGATTTCTAGGGTATTTTTATCCAGTGAATCTGAATATCGCGTTCGTTTTCCCCGAAGATATACCTAAACGCGAGAAAACTCGAAAAACCTACCAGTCGTTACGTCATGAAATGATCTTTAGGCCGCCAAGCGCGTGTCGCTCATGTGGGCAGTGCGTGCAATTGCAAGCTTGCAATATATATTCTCCCGCACCGACACCAGTCATGACGTCTTTTTCTGACCTTTTCGAAAATATCAAAAGTGCGCGTGCGCAGCTTTGATGGGCGCAGAAGATGCGCGAGAGCGGAAATTCCAAAAACTCCGGATATGACGTCACGCTCCGGGAAGGAGGAGATTCAGCGGTACTTTGAAAATTATTTTCTGCAACCTCCGTGCACCAAATTAAGAAATAACCTCGATATTCGTGATCCTGGAGACCGAATGAAGACGATTTAAGTGTTTTTCCTGAAATACAGAACCGCTTCAGCTTCCCTTTAACTGGGCTTGTCCGTTCAACCTAGTCCTCGTAAGGACTTCCGATCGCGAGCGCTTAGCACGTGGGATTCGGTTTGACGTTCGCTTCTGCATACTAAGAAGCAGCGCTGCTCCTGCCTTTCTTGCTCGCTTTTCTTTCATCTCACAGGGTTTCCCCTTCTGATAAGCGAGTGCATTTCCGGAGGTTACGTGGATTAAAGCGTAAAGTGAAATAACTCTGACAGTGGAGTATAGGATTGAACGTGCGCACGCTGAGCTTCCTTCTGCGCTGTATTTAGTGCGTGTAAGTTTGAGATTTTCATCCCTTCTCTGTTTGATAGCGCTCAAGTATGCATCCCCATTAGCACGGCGAAATGCACGTTGTACGCTACCCTTTGCCTTACATTTGCAAAAGTTTATGTCCAAGGTGTGACACACTTGCGATTGGTCAGGGAGTGCATCATAACATTTGCAAAAAGTGTGGCACATTCCCCTTTGGTCAGGGTGCTCTTATATTAAATCCAGGATTATTATGTTTATTATTCGCGTTACAAAACTACACTGTGCGAACGCCACGTTCCGTGGCGTTCGCACAGCATTCGGTAACGAGGCTGCTCTTCTGCACCCTGTGCGTACACTGCGCAACACTGTTAGTGGGAACACGATATCCGCGCCTGTCTGCACTTTTTTCAGACAGAGTATTGACGGCCACCGATCTTCATAAAGACGATCGGAAACGCGTTTGCACTGACTTCGTGGAACGACTCGCAAAAAAACCTGACTCTCCTGGAAAAAAATCATCAAATGTGACGAGACGTGCATCTTCCATGCAGTATACATGTTGGAAACAAAGATACAATTTATGCACTAGAAAACTCCCACGTCACTAAGAATTAAATGGTAAGGCAAGAGCTGCGGACAAGGTAAAGGAGGAAATGGCAGCGCTGCTGAACGGGTTGACACATGATGGCCTGCATCAGTTTCCAACAATGAAAAATTCGTATGCAACGGTGTATAAATAGAGGAGGAGAGTACGTTGAAGGGAATAACAGTTAGGTTATAAGTTTTTAACACTAAATCCCACTTTTGCCACCATTCTTGTTATTTAATGATGACGGTGCCATTTTCAGGGCTCGTGCACGTTCGTGCTTTGCACGCTTTTCGAAGCAACAAACACGGGCCTGCTGCGCTGTGGAGATTGCAAGATGCGCTTAGATTTCTAAACATAGGAACCAATCTCTCCACTACCTTCATTTATTTTCTCTCTCTGTAAACATCGGAATGGCATATGTTCGATGATAAATTGTGTTGCATTTCCGAAGAACGAAGGAGTGCACGAGAACAGAGGTGCGTGAGCTGACGCGCTTCGGTACCTTTGATCGCCTTGCCACATAAAGGCTGGTTCACACAGCCCCGATTCCTTACGTTACGTAACGTAAGCTTACGTACGTACAAGCCACCGAGATATCTGTGCTTCATATCAAGCGTGGCTACCAATTCGAGCAGGTATTAGCGGCGAGAAGTTTTGGTGGCGCCCTCCTATGGTTCCCCGTTGTGACGTCATTACCTTGCAAACAACAAGTTCGATGGTGTTTGTAAATAGCATGGTGGAAGCTTGAAATCATTGCACTCTCAAAGGAACACTGCCAACACCGTAAAAATTAAAGTTCTTTCATTCCTCTTATTTCGTCAATGATAAATCCCCTTTCCTACGTCATAGTCAGCGTTCGGCCAATCGTAGAAGGCCGAACACAGCGACGCTTGTGTTCGCTCTCGGGGCTAATACCTGGCACCCGACATTCGAGACACGAATGTGTCTGTGACTTTTACGTAACGTAAGAAAACAACAGTCTTTAAAAGTTGAACCAAGCTCAACTCCTTACGTTACGTAACGACGAGCCTTGTGTCCTTGGTTACCACGGTAACTCACCACCCTAGCTCGTCGTCACCGAAACATTCGTGTTTAGAATGTCGCGTGCCAGGCTATCTTCTTGAGTTGGTAGCCACGCTTAATACGAAGCACAGATTTCCCGGTGACTTGGACATAAGCTTTCGTAACGTAACGCAACGTAAGAAAACGTATCTGTGTGAACCAGCATTTAAGCACGTCCTCTGGCCGCTCCTAGGGTGTCTCAATGTCCTTTTGTTTAGGTGATGTCATGCTTTGTCGGGTGACATCAGCCTAAACTGGGCCTAACCATGTCTCGGACTTCACTTCTTTCCTTCGACGTCATTGCAAACACGCATATGTGAAGGCGAGCAGGAGATTGGTTTCAACTTTCACTGACCACCGCCAGGTGCCACACGACCGATCATTAGCGAGACAGCGAACATCTGTCAATCTTAATACTCCACATAAATTGTGTATACGTGTAAGCACTTTAACGAATATCGCTAAAGCATTTTATACCTCAATAGTTAGGGCGTTGCAAGCACCGAAGTCATCACTTGCGCGGCGACACGACTCTGATCCAATGATGCCACCTAACTTTCCACCTATTCGTCTTTTTTTTTTTTTTTTTTAGACAGCTTGTTATTGCTTTGACCTCGCCACGACCGCCTTCGATCGGGGAATACGATTCCGTAACGTCGCCTGTTCCTATATACTGTTTTACCGGACTACAAAGTACGCTACAAGTTATACAAGTTAATCCGATGCCGTGTAAGTGTCACATGACTTTCGAAAGGGGCCGCAGTGATGCGTTGTCACTTGATACGTTGAGCTGGGGCTCGTAACGTCCGCTACAGTTCATCGTAATTGGAAACGGCGTATAGTGATGACTAGAGAAATGAATCGAAACATTTTTTTTTTCACCAGACTGTTACTACCCGGGGAAGGTAGCGCAGTGCAGCGAAATCAACCGCACAACTCCCTAAAGGCTCTGTTAAGGCCCGTTCACACATGCAGCGGAGCGCTACAAGCATAGCGCTGACCTCGCGCTAAGCGCGTGCTGACGGGAGCATTCACCAGCTTTGTATCGCACCGTCAAAACTGTTGCTCATGGCAGACAATAAGTAGCTGACGGCACGTGAGAAGCGCTACATCAGCGCTTCGCTGCATGTGAGAACCGGCCTTTATACTCCGACGTTGAGTGCAGCGAACGCAGCGTAGCGCAGAACGTGCGCCTTTGATTGACCGGCGAGCAGGAACTCGATATCTGCGACCAATCAGTCTCTATGTGCACTGCGCTGCGCGGCGCCGCGTTCGCTACGCTCCACGTTTAGATTTTATAGGCAATATCAGCCACATCACTAAGGAAAACATTTCACAGGTTTCTTTTGTATAGGCAACCTGCAATGCTGTCTGGTTTGGCGCCATCTAGCGACTGAAGCTAGAAATATTGGGTACCCCTGGGAGTGGCGGCTGCATTGTTCAAACGTGTACTTTTACTCTGGTGGCGCCGCTTACTCTAGCGTCTGAAGCAAGAAATACTGGGTATCCCAGGAAGCCGTGATCACGTAACATGCCAGTACAGCGGAAGCCACGGCCCTGGCGGGCCAATGGGAACGTGACTGCGTATCACCGGAGCGCGCCTCTACTCCGAAGTAGTATCAGGCTTTTCGCTGCGTCATGCTCCAATATGTGTGCGTTGCGCTCGTGCACGTCGCGCATTTCGAAGCCTTCGGCACGCAATGTGGGGCTTATCGTTCACCCTTTGCCAAGTTACAACGAGACAGGGTATAACCGTGGGCTCTCACTCTGCTGGCGCCGCCTGGCTGTTGCCGGCTGGCTATAATGATCCTTGGTGTCTGGACGCTAATGTGGCCAAGTACGGCCACGGTGGACCCGGTGCTCGAGTACCACCAGTCGATGAGACAGAAACCCTCCAACGGTAATTGACTGCAACATAGACCTGGCTAAACGTTTTTTTCTTTTTTTTTTCTACTTTTAAACAATATAACGCAACTTGCTTTTTGTGGATTTTGAATTGCCGGTTTCCAAGGGTTCATCGAGGGAAGTTTGGTGAAAATCGAAGATGTTTATTTATTTTTTTTTAATTGCCGCACAGACATTTTACAATTTTGACTTTTTCGATAGCTTGAAAGCTCCCAAGAGCAATGCAAAAAAAAAAAAAAAAAAAACACTTACAATAGTTGAGTGCTAACTTTTCGTTAAAAATGAACAAATAATTTTTTGTACAAGACGTTCCAGCTTAGAAAAAAAAAAAACGGCAGTGGCATGATTCCTTTGCCATGAAACACCCTTCTTGCTGTAGTTATCGTCCTTTATAGCCAATCCAGCGAAGGCGATGAGCATGACTTTAAAATCACCCAAAAAATGAAAAAAAAAATATTTTTGAGGTTGTGTGTTTTGCTCGCCTGCCCACAGGAAAATCTTATTCCAGTAGTCGCCCTCAAATCTATTTTTGACATAAACGTCATCAGCATTCTTGTGACTTATGTTATACGGAACAAAATAACTTCAGTTTAGCCGCACCAGAAGATGAAATTGTTTTTCGGAAATCTTATTCTTAGGTGCTCACGTGCAGGTTGTTGTTTATCTTGCAATAAAACATAATTAAATTGAATAAAATGGAAAGAAACGGAACGTGTAGGACGAAATGGTAGTCTACCTAAAGTGAGGTGAACTTGTCTGTCTTAAGGGGAGACAAGAGGCGGTAAAAATATATAGGTGCAGGAGGAGAAAAAAAAAAGAGAGAGAGAGAGAGAGAGAGTGAAGACTGTACAAAGCTTTTAAAGTGGGACGCATAAAATATTTAGGGCCGACTGTTCTCCATGTTCCGATATGCACTGATTCGGGTGTCATTTTGTTATTGTAAGTCGAGAAAATTGTACCGCCACATCCATCAGGTCCAGCACCGGTTAGAGTGCCGCGGACCAAATGGTTCATGCACTTCTTGGGAACATGAGTCTGCATAGTGCTGGCGTTGATGTCAACCTTGCCTAAGGTATTCATTAGTGCCTTTCTGTGGTCCTCGTACGTTGGTCACGCCCAGAAGGCACGCTCTATGTCTTCGGGTCGACTGCACGAGGTCCGATTAGCTGTGTTCTACCATCTGAGGTACAATACCGGCGAAAACCAAGCACGTAAAAGCTCACTGGACTTGTTGAGAAAGCAATTAGGCATGACCGGGGTGAAGACATTTTTATGAACACGGCGACGTATGCGATGTAGACCAAAACATCGCGAACTAGTACATATATCTCCTTCATAAGAAGTAAATGGTACCGCCAAGAATCTTCTGGACCCTTCAATTAAATACGCTCCGCAGCTGTATAAATAAGAAAACAAGCTTGAGCATCAAAATATATTGATAGTGGTATCCCAGCTTAAGAAATATGACTTCAAGCCTTCACGCAGAAAGGTCCGGCATAACTAAACGGTTTAAACCGCACCGACAACTTTGCGTCTTAAAAAAAAATTAAAAAATCAGACGATCGAGGTGTGCTCAGTTTTAGGAGAAACCCACTTCTCTGTGTGACAAGCGCATCGTTGAGATTCATTTAAATGCTTCAAGTTGTAGAAAAGAACGGCATAGTGGTGCATCTGCCGAGTTTCCAACATATAGAACGGCTTCAAAATAATGAGGGTCTCATAAACAAAGGATCTCATAAACAATGAGACCCTTTGAGCACTTTTAGTAAGAAATGTTTATTATCTGCGTTTAGATATATGTGTTAATAGAAAACTACATTACAAATACTACATTTTATGTTGAAATGTGGCCTGTGTATTATTACAAGCGCGAGACGCTCGTTGACGCATGCCACAGCACCTTCCACTGCATTACCGGCAGGCTTCAGACATCAGCGTGGCAGAAGTCCTGTGCAAGCCATTTATAGATATGTGGCTTGCACATATCTAATCGCGTATCGGTTTATATTGTGAACTTTGCCGACGCGAACTAGGAAAAAAAAAAACAACAACATTATAGTGAAAAAAACAGGGAGTGCGCAGGCGAGCTGGTGGACGTTAATCATGATCTAGAATACCCGAGACTGTGCTGGGAAACTTGGTCGAATACGGCCGTCGATTCAAGATATCGCCTTACGAGTTGTGTTGTAGGGATTGCAGCGTCCCGTCTACAGCTCCTTCATTGTTTTCTGAAATCCAAATTTCGGTTCACCATCCCTTTAAACGGTACCTGGAGGCTGGAAGCAAGTCCGAAGCTAAGTACTCACCCAGTGATTTTTAGGCATGACGCTATTGCGCGATACCCTAGCTAATAAATATCGCGTCGACAATGTTTTAAGTTATAAAAGGACCTGGACTACTTCAAGAGGAAAGTCAATCCTGTTTTTTCTAACGTATTTAAATTGCGCTCCCGCCACCTTGACCTCAGGTCATTTGTGGGGAAATGAAGGATCGGGAATACGGTGGGGGTGAAATGCTTAAATGTGGTGCCGGAGCCGGGCCTTAAAGAAACACTGCTAGGGAAAAAAATTGTTTCAAAGGGCATAAATGGGGCACGTATTTTGTTTAATAATTTATTCCTCGAAAAAAGAAATAAATTTCGCGCCATATTTACGTTGTTAGACGCAATTTAGATGGAGGTCCTGGCACGCTCTAAGCCCCTCTTACAAATTATTGGACCCTCCCATTACTACTGGGCTGGCTTGGCCGCTCGACCGAACACGCTAACAATCGTAGTGTCTCCCTTTCGAGGCACCTGGCGCGTATTGTCTGTAACTCTGACACCGCCTGCTAGACGTGCGAGCACACGCGCGGCAGCCTCCGGCATTGTCTGCTATTTCACCGCCGTCTCTCGTCGTATACGCAATGCCCGTAAGACACGGACACGAAAGCTGCGCGTCGGCGTTTCTTTTCGCCTCCGTCCGTCTGCTATTCCGCCCCGTCTCAAAACGTCTGCAGCGCCCAGACGATATGACCACGTGACGATGAAAGCGGTGTTCTAGCGTCCCATCATGCACGAGCCACGGTCCAATACAAGCGTATGTCAGCGTCTATCGATTATCGATGTGCGGTAATAAGCTACCGAAAGGGCTAAAAATAATCAACAAAATAAATATGCAGTCCTTCCAGCTTCACTGTTCTTCTTTTTTTTTTCTTTTTTTTTTTTACATGGCATTCGCGAGCGAGGTGGGTGAGCGTTATGACGCACGATGAAAACGCAACGTAAAAATGTTCGCTTTGTTAGGCAAGGTGCACTGCAAAATTTGAGAGCTACTTGCCTTTCGAGGCAAAGTGACGGGAACATACCTAGACAAACTTGATGCGAGTCGAACTCCTGGTTGCCTCCAACCAAATGGCTCGCAAATTCTTACTTGTGCGGGTATCTTCCCGGTATTGAAACCATGGCCGCAATCACGACGGTTCTGCAATTCACAAAGCTGCGGGGCCGCTTTTACGGGAGCCACAATCTTTATTGAGCATCAACAGGTGCAAAGAAAGAAATCAAGTCGTATCGATCAAAATAGTTGATCTGGGACGCTAGGCTTAGGCCAGTCCCGCTACGAGGACAAGCATCCGCACAGCGCTTCCCAAGACACGTACTGGAGGCAGTCATTTGCTGCAAACTAGGTCAGTTGAGATCTTCCTCTAAACGCCTCTGTGAACTCAAAACCATTCGCACTCACAAATATTGACGAGCTGAACGAGCTTCGCTCGTTCAGCACTCCGCAAACGCCGGCAGCCATGTTTGTTAGCGTTTCAAACCAAAGAGAGATAATTTGAAAACAATAATGACTATCTTGATTATTTGCTTCTCAAACTTAAAAAAAAAATTGTAGATTAAAATATTATTACGGCACGGTGATACAAATTTACAACCAAACTTTCACACGTCAATCATCTCTCCAGCCAATCAGAGATGTTTAACTTTAAAAAAAAACTTTTTTTTTCTTGAAGTCCATATAAACTTATAAGTAAAAACAAAAATTTGAAAAACAAGAAATATCATGTGAGTTCGGACACTATGTTTCTGCGTGTTACTTATACATCGTTTAATTTTGTTAGTGTAAATAAGAATAATCACGCACAAAAACCAACGCGCTGTAGTGAATTTTATTTGAAATTACAGATTTGTTTTTAAATATAACCCGTCAAGTCCTGATATATATATATATATATATATATATATATATATATATATATATATATATATATATATATATATATATATATATATATATATATATATATATATATATATATAAACGGACAAGAAGCAATGAATGTTGATATACGCCTTATGGTCCACTCTAGCGCCGCGGGGCACCCAAGACAGTAAGAACTCGACCGAATGGTGAGACGGCGGAATGCAAGCACGGTGCGATAACCGCTACGCCACACCGCAGACAGCGTACCTTGTTTATAACCCTAAGTACGGTCTCTCGGTGCGACTCGTGGAAGTATGTCACGCAAAATGCGTTCAAGAACGTTTCTGAATGGTACTACTACCACGAATCTACCTGGCTAAAGGAGTCGCGCATAGTCCCGGCCTTCTTAATCAACGCTTACATTTTTCAGGGGTCTGTCTAGATAAATTTTATACCGCAAAGTTCGTCTCTCCTTGAAGATCTAATTTTGAACCACGTTCCACTCTTTTTTAGGCTCTCTGTTTGAGTCTAGGCGATATCAGCGCCCATCAAGAAACCGTGTCTGAAGGCGCTTTGATAACTGCTCCCTCATTTTTATTTTATGGCGAGAAAACGAATTTTGTCATTGATATTTTCACAGGATACAGTATTCAGTATTCAGTAGTACCAAAACCTTGATGCATCAAGGCGGTCGCTCCCAAAGGAACGTCGCAGGCGCGTTTACAAAAAAAAAAAAAATCCATTGTCGATATGAATTGGATAAAGAAAAAGAACGAAAAATGACCGCATCTCCACGTGGTGAATGATGTTGATTGGGGCGAAGGCAGGCACGAAGCCAGGATTTTGTTTCGGGGGGGGGGGGGGGGGGGGGCCGCCCATGACAAAATGCTGTATGAGGGGGAGGGGGGAGAGGAGGCCCCAGCAAAATGGAAGATTTCGGGGGGGGGGGGGGGGGGGGGCCGGGACCCATGGGCCTCCCCCCTGGATACGTGCCTGGGCGAAGGTCTGGTGGTGCTGATGATACTGATTTTATTGTTCATAGGTAGTGCTGATGGTGCTGATTTTTGTTTTTATTGCTCATACGTAGTGCTGAGTTCCGGGTTGCGTTTCGACTTCATTATTACTGCTTTATGGTCGGTGAAATGCAGAGCCAGTGGTTCTTCTATCGGATCAGCTTGGATCCGCTAGAAGCCGTGGGAACGCATCTCCACCGCTTAAGTCAACGGTCCATGTCAGAAAGAGAATGTGTGGCATGGAACGTGGTTATTTACGAATTTGAGCATTTGACCGCAGTGCCCTCTCGTCTATAAACGTTGAGCCAATGCATGCAAATTTTAACGAGATTATATACGCATTTGACCGCAGCGCCCTCTCCTGTATAGACGTTGAGCGGCTACATGCAACGTTTCATCCATGACATTCCCAGCCGAGTTAGTACCACATCTCAGAGCCCCCTGCTCGTCCCGCAGTCGCGGCCGAGTGGTTTAGGAGATGGATTAGAAATCCATTGGGGTCTCCCCGCACAGGTTTGAATCCTGTCGACTGCGCAAACATTTTTTTTTATTTTTTTAAGAAGACAGATGGGATGGCAATCGATGTGAGCACGGACGGACGGACGGACGGACAAGGCTAGACCCTAAAGAGCTTCGCCCCTAAAGCAAAAGAGAAACCACCAAAAGTTTGTGTGTCCACCACTTTGTCCGTAGTTCCAGACGGTCTGACCTGGCTTGGCTCCCAAGTTCTTTGATTGTTGGAAATGATTATCACAGCCTCTGAATTCACTTAATCCTAAATTGAAAAAAAAAAAAAAAAAAATCTGCCTTATTATTTTTAAGTGGGCCTCGTATTAGAACAAGTTCGATACTTCATATATGGTTCAGCTGATCGTAACAGAGTTCGCGCGTAAACAAATGCGACATCAGCCTTACCAATTTTTGAAATAGTATAAGCTGCGAGCGAGTGCCGACTCATTCGAACGAAATAGTGTCAAGAGCGATGATACAGGCGCTACACTTTTCCCCAAAACCAGCCGACTTTCGTGTCTTTGTTTCCGGGAATTATAGTGAATGTAAAGAAGTGGGTTGTTTTCAGGTTGTTTAGGAATGTGTATGACATGACACCGTCAACTGTATTAATGTTTGTTTTTGGGATAGCATGGTTTCCTACTAATAACAAGCGGTCGTCAACTCAAACAATGTTGCCGTTTTTAAGATGTGTGAAATAAAAATTAGGATATTTTTTTGTAATTGCCTTATTATTTCGATTAAAACCAGCTGCTAATTTCACATTTTTATATGTATGCAGTATGCGCAAGGGCGTACCAAAAATATAAATTACGATTTTGAATAAAACACAAAAATAAAGAGATATATTCACGTTATGTATGTTTCTCGAGGGTAACAACATTTATTACTTTTTTCGGCATAGTCACCTACGGACTGCAAACACCTATATGGGAACGTGCGATTAACTTCTCCATAACTGTACAGGAAAAGCTCCCTCCAGTTCTGTGCAATATGTTCAGTACAGTAGCCGGTTTTCACGGCCTCATCGGGATTTAATCGCTTTTACCGACCAGGTGGTAGTCACACGGGGATAAGTGGAAACGGTATGTTGCCGCACCTCTCACTTGAGGTTGAACGCTTGGAATGGAAACACTCGAACATGGTCCGCGGTCTGCGAAACCGCGGATCGTGTCCGAGTGTTTCTGGCCGGTCAGCTGGACGCGTCCCGAGCGCGACCGTGATTTACGAACCCGTAGTGGAAACGTGGTAGGCGAAAATCCCGCAGAGTGGCTTCCCGATTCTTGGGATGCTCAGTGTATACTGCTGGTCCTCCACGAAGCTATTTTGCGGGTCATGCATTCCCGAGACGACTACGTGTGCTTGGCGTGTACGTTATCCCTCCTGTCCGGACTTTGTGTGTATGTGTGTGTGTGCGTGTGTGGGGGGGGGGGGGGGGGAAGTTACCCGACGAGGCACGTTTTGGCAATTCTCGCCGAGACCGCGGAAGTAGTATACATATTCTCCAGCACACTAACAAACCAAGACTCGTGTCTTAGTAGTTTGAAGTTCTGAGCCGTGGGACCTGATCTCTTGACACCTGGTGGTTATAATGACCCGTCGTCCAATTCGTCGAAAGTGAGCCGGCAGCTGTACCTAATGGGGTTCTGGTTTGACCCTGATTGAATGTGCCAGGTCTCGGCGCACTGTCTTACGCCCTGACCGAACGAGAAATCGTTGAGTTTGGTCTATCGACTATCGACCGCGTGATGCTGTGACAACCGTCCAACGTAAAAGGTAGATGTGTAGACTGTATCACCCGTGCTCTTCTGGAGTCGTGGTATTGCTCGTCCTCGCAATAAGCGATGCAGCCGACGCGGATTGCCTCGCTTCGGTTACGACATATATCGTCAAATGCACTGTTGCTACGAGCATCCGCAACTGTTGGAGTTGGAGTTGACGTTGCAGCGAATGATGACAATGTGCAGCCGATGACGAATCTAACGACGCCACAGGAGCGTGTGGCCTCGGACCAGTGTCTGCCTCGGACTATACGCGAGCGCGTCATGCCGGCGGCGAGAGTAACCACAGCCGCCGAGCGTGGGCCGGTTGGGAGGTTAGCGGATTTCAATATGCGACTTCCAGCAGTGCAGAACCGCCCGTTCTCGTTATCGAAGAAGTAGACACGATACTTTTATCGGAATGCGAGCTTTTGATGAGTGAATCTGCGTCACAGACGATTACAATCGAGCGTTCGAGTGCTGATATCGCGTTTAGAAAGTCGAGGCTGATCTACATTATGCCTCGTTTACTCTCTCAAAAATGAAGTATTCATCAGAAGTTCTAATACCACCCGACACTGCCTCTATATTAACTCCCAAATGCGACGATTGTAATCGGCCGTGCTGCGGATTCACGCTTCAAAAAGCGGGAATGCCGATTATCTCCCTGCGCTTCACAAATTCATAGCCAGCGTGCGATCTCCACAGACAAGCACGCGCGTGTTTGTGACTTTGGAAAATGAGCAAAGCACGCGCCCCACGCACAAACGATAAATCTGGCGACGGCTTTACTCTGCGCCAACTATGTTGTGCTAGGTTGTCAAAGCTAAAGCTTAGCTTTCAAGGCGCTCCAACTCTATCGAAGCTAGTTGTGCGAACGCATGCAAATGAGGCGCAAAAGGCAAAGCCACGTGCTCTCGCAGGAGTGCGGGACTGGTGCAGACTGGAAGCTGCGCTTTGACAATGTAGCACAAAAATAGTTGACACAGAGTATAGCAGATGTTTAAAGGGGCGGTGCAATGATTTTTGTACTTTCAGTAAATCTCTGTAGAATTACTCCGTGATATTAAAACCTACAAAACATGCGTTAGTTTTTCTATCCACACAATAGCAGACGCAGAAAGAAAGAAAACAGAGAAAAACAAGCAGCGCTCATTCCCTCAACTCGCAGCTAAAACAACTGTTTATTAAAGCCGCACGCTGGGATTGGCAAAGCACGCGCTGAGCTCCAGATATTGCTAGAGTTTGGCTATTTCCGTCAAAGCAACGATTGGACGCGAACCGCTACCCGAATGTTCGCCGAGGCGTTGACTGTCACGAGCCCAAGTCAAGTGCTCAGAGCAGTCAGTGTTCGTGTCCAATTCATGAGCCGCATTCGACTATCTTCACCGAGAGGTAGTCATCAAGTTTTGCTAAAAAACGAAGAAAAAAAAAAAAACGAAAAATAACGCTTATATTTTCTACATTACACAGCGACAAAGACGCTCCTCGGTCAGTGGCGTTGAGTACGTGCATATTTGGGTCACATACCAGTAAGCTTGGTAAGTACGAAAACATTTAAACCCAATATCTTTGCACTGCCCCTTTAAGCACGCCACGTGCGATTTCCCCCACTCATGTCAACTTTCGTTGCAGTAGCCCATATATCCGGTGACTAGACATGTCTGAATTAGCCTGGAAGCACGGTGAGATGGTAAACGAATCTGCAGTTCGGAAGCAGCCAATCACCTCACGTGACTTTCGCAACCGAATTATCTATTCTACTTGAACACAGTTCGTATCTTCTGCTAACTTCGGTTGACTCTATTCAGTGTTATCACTCCTCGGTTGAAAATGTTTCGTATTAATTATTTCATTTCATTAATCGCCCAATTAATTCATTTCATTCGGTGACTGCGTTGTTTAAGTGCTACGCGTACATCAACTGCCTTTGTTCCTTGGCAGACAAGTTTCGTAAACTTAGGAGTGCACCAGCAAAGATTGCACAACCCAAAAGAAATGCCAGCTGGCTTCGAGCGAAATAAGCCACGATCTCCTCCGCACGTCCAGAGCAAAAATAGCCTCCGCGCCAGCGCACGTTGGTCCAGCGCTTTGGGTAAGATCTCACGCAAAACTGTGGCTCAAGTTGTTCTGATCCAAGTTTGCGCTGGTCAAGTGGCTAAATTATGCGTTAAGTATGGCGCAGCTGTTCTCGACTCCGTTTGGTTTAATAGAGATTCGAGCACAGTCAAAAGCTAGAACACATTTATTTATACAATTAAGCACGAATTCACTGCACTCGATTCGTTTAGCCGATGATAGCACACACGCAAAGATCACGAACGCCGTGACGTTGCGCTTTTGGATCTCGTTGATTGGCCTCGTGGCTTCGTAGCGTCGAATGCGCTCTGGCTGAAGGGGAAACGAAGTACATAGCACATTTTTCAGAGTTGCTCCTGGCAAACATCTGAGGTGAGCAGCAGTAAAAAGCTCACCGGCCCGATACCGGAAACTTATCCACTGTAACTCAATAGGAAGTTTTAGCATAGCGTTACCGCAGGCGACCACGTGCACGGTAACGCTCCTGGCGCGAGCGGAAGTATACATGCTATGAAGTCACAGCGTGAGCTACCAATTCCGCTCTACGCGGCCTTTGATAACGCTATGCTAAAGCGCTATTGGCTGAGTGACGGCGTGCGCGATCGAAAGCCTCGCTGTGGTCGGCCTGCCACGTTTGGCCGAATGTTGACTATGACGTAAGCAAAGGATTTCTCATCGACAGAAATAAGAGTAATGTAAGAACACTTTTGACGCTGTTCGCAGCGCTGCTTTCAAAGTGCTGTGATTTCAAGCTTCTCACCATGATCTTTACAACACTCTAAGAAATGCCTGCGCGTCTACTTACCCGCAAAGCACTCAAAGATCCAATCATTGCGATCTAGGAAATCAGCTCAGCGAATGATGAGGCGGAACATCTGTTTAGACCTCAAAATGAAGTCTGCGCTGTGGCCTTACGCAATGCAAAGCTTCATGCTTGCATTGCGCGTAATGCAAACAGCGCAGTCTTAATTTTGAGGTCTAAACAGATGTTCCGCCTCATCATTCGCTGAGCTGATTTCGTAGGTCGCAATGATTGGTTCTTTGAGTGCTTTGCGGGTAAGTAGACGCGCAGACATTTCTTAGAGTGAAATACCATCGAACTACTTGTTGTTCGCAAAGTAATGATGTCACGAGAGGGAACCATAGGAGAGCGCCACCAAAACATCTTCCCGGTAATGATATCAAGTTAAAGGGATGCTGGAACAAAGATTTTAGTGTCCGTAATAAGTGGCGCACGATCTTTCCGCGAGCCAGCAGCCGCCGGTGTGCGCGATCACACGCAACGAAATTCACGCCATAGTCCTCCATTTAAAAGGCCCCTCAAAATAAAAAAAAAAAAAAATGTTTTTTTTTTCAACAGTTTGGTTGGGACACGCGTGTCAAAAAAAAAAAAAAACATTTACGCGAAAGAAAAACAAAATTATAGCAATATTGACGGCGCGAGATTCATTTCAAATTCTGCGCGCATCCATGACATCACGGATTGGTCATACACTCTTTCCACCTCAACGAGATGGTCATACCCTCTCTCCACCTCAACGTGATGGCCAAGCCGATCCACCTCTCCTCCCCGCGCCCGAAATTCCGAGAGAAAACAATTGGAAAGGAGGTGACTGTAAAGAAAGGACTCGAACCGCTCCGTATACCGCTCGCATGCATTGATATCTCCGAACGACAGATTCCCCGGGTGCGCTGCCCACCAGCTCGTGCTCAGACCGGCCCTCGTCTTTTTCGAATATTAAACAGGGACTACCAACTAAATCGCGTCTCGCGCAGTCAATATTGCTCTAAAAAAATTTAAAAACAAATTCGCGTAAAATTTATTTTTTGACACGCGTGTCCCAACCAGACTGTTAAAAAAAAATGTTTGTTTGTTTTTTTCGTTTTAGGGGCCCTTTTAGATGACAGTGAAATGTGTGGGCTCCGGGCAAAAGGAGAATAAGGACAGGTTTTTCATCTCCGCAGTGGGGTCTGGTGCAAAAGGTAGGCGATTAATTGGTCTAACAAGCACGTAGATTTCACTTCTGGAGATGAAGAACATCTTTATTCTCCTTCTATCCGGAGTCATCTTAAGTCATCTTAAGCGTGAATGGAGGGTCATGACGTCAATTTCGTTGCGTGTGCTTGTGGAAAGATCGTGCGCCACTTATTATGGACACTGAAATGTTTGGTTCAGTATCCCTTTAAACAAGTTTTCTATCGAGTTTCACATTGCATCGGACAACGTACGGCTTGTTTGTAAAAAAACGGCAAGAAAAAAAAAAAAACAACTTTTTCAACGACAGGGTTTTTCTTCATGTTCACAGATGTATGCACCGATTCTTGGGTTCAATCAACACGAGCCAGCATTGACAAAACCGTGACATTGACGGGTGAAAACAATAGTATGAGCGCGCAGGTATTGTATAGTCTTGTGCGAACAGGTAAAAAAAAAAATAGAGTTATACACCGGGAAAACCTATAAAACAAAAGAACATGTGCAGTCTCAACACATGCCCCTTTCTCGTCAACTCTGACATCCCCGCTTGACATTTTCCGTTAGATGTCACTCGCCATTATTACTAAAACCAACAACACTAAAACGCGTTTCCATTGTAAACGCGTACATATATAAATGATAAAACCGGTTTCTTTGTATACGGTTAGAAAATGTCTCTTTTTAACTAAAGCGCACACGTCCGGAGTATCGCTTTCGATATGTTTCACAAAAAGAAAAGGCCTGTTGTTGTTGTTTTTTCATTTTAGAATTGCTATTTTCCAACCAGTTTTTATGCGTACTTTCTCTTCCTGAAACTCGTTTATTTTGCATAGTTCGCTAATTTGTGTTTTGAAAGGGCACGGAGACTTTAAAGACAAGTAAAATCAAAGAAAGGATAAGCCGAGAGAATTGCCGCCTTTTCGAAAGCTGTTTATCCGAACCAGTTGTTTCAAACACAACGATGTTTACGAAATTCCATTACATCAAATAGCTCATAGTTACGAAACAAAGATGTGCATGACCATAATTCGCTTGTAAAGTAAATTGGGCGCAAAGCATACATATGATTGAGCGTTTCTAATGCTAGCCGTCAGTACAGGTTTGGTCAGAACCGTAGTTTCTAAATTTACTTCATAAATATCAGACATGGCCAGTATCAATAATACATGTATCTTCGATACTATATTTCGATACATTTTGTGTATCGGTGTTAGGTATCACTTGTCAGAAATGAAAGCATCGTTGCATCGGCGTCGAAAATACATTTTTAGTATATGTGTATTTTTACGATACTCGATACTCAAAAAAAAAAAAAAAAGAAGAAGAAGAAAGGGATATGCCGCAGAGTTTAAAGATGCTGTGAGTCAGACTTTAGGCCTGCGGCGCACGCTCAGGCGCTACTGAAAAAAAAAAAAAAAAAAAAAAAAAAAAAAAGATCCGTTGATTCCTTTTTGATCCTTGATCCGTACGTCTACAAAAGTCGCTTTCATCAAATACAACACGGCAACGTGCTCGTCTGCTCCTGTATAAAAAGTTTTTTTTTCTTGCTTTTTTTTATAGCACGACTGCATCGCAAGGCTCTTTCGTACCGGCGGTTTGAGCAAATGCTGTTACTTAAGACCTTCAAGCCTAATAAAACTTCCAGCCCTTTTGTTTTTGTTTTCCTTCTAGATTTTAACGCAGAATGTTGAACTCCAAGCGTCTGTTAAACGCAGTGCTAGGGAAATAACTGTTCGGATTTCTCAAGCGGACGGAGCTTGCACCTCTCAGCACAGGGCAAAGGCAGAGGCAACCCGGTAAATACTGCAGTAACAAACGAGCATCAGAAAAGTTGCAAGTTTATTCGTGTGTATAGTGAAGTGCTCAGAGACCGGTTCGCACGAAGAACACTAGTTAAAAAAAATTGCTACGCTGCTTAGGGAAGCGATTGTTTAAACGTCACCATGGCTTCAGTCCAATGCTAAAGTTCAAACGAAACCTGCTGCGCCGACAGGGGAGCCTAAAGAAATCCGTGTGGGCGGATTCGTTTAAGCCCTTGCAAGCACAGTCCGCTATATCGAATTCACTAAATATTCCAAAAAACCACGGATAAATTTCGCGACTTACCGAATCATTGACCAGCTTTATTAATATTGGTGATTTCAGTTATGTATCAAAGTATCGACGATACAGTATCGAGCATCTGTATCGGAAATCAATTTCGGTTTTGTTTCTTGTATCGGTATCGAAAATACAATTGTTTAGGATATCGGTGTCGAAGATACTTTTTTGAAGTATCGTGCCCAGCTGTGATAAATATTTGTATGATGCTGATATGTCAGTTGCTTATTGAAAACAAGTTATCTACCAAATGTACGGTATGAACCTACACTGCGCAAAATAAGTTGCCGGAACGGGATATCCGTGCTTTATCGTAACGTGTTCGCAGGTTAGCATAAAGCAAACAATATTTACCAACCAGGTCGGGGTGCAGCAAATTGTTGTGTGTATGTTTATACAGCCGGAAGTTAGTCTGCCTCAGGGGGCGTCTGGTGTCTCAGCTATAGATGAGCAATTTAGCAAGTGCGGTACAACCGCTAGCCCGGGGTCTTTAACGTGCACCACGCAGTAGTGGTACACGACCGCACGCCGGTACGATGCTCATCCAGATCGAAACGGGCAGGGGCGGGGATTGAACCCAGGATCCCTGGGTTCTGCAGCGCGAGCTTTCGCTCCACGTGCTCCGAGCTGGTGTGCACTAGCCCACTCGGCCACCTCGGGGCCGCAGGTGTGCACATCTTAAAACACTGACAGTTTTCAAGGCCAACATTTAAGTCGTGGCAGAAAAAGAAACAGACAAAAAATGGCTATCACAAATTCCGGCGCGGGTATACTTCCTCTTCTTATCTAAAAGAAAGAAACAACTTGTTATCAATTTCCTTTCCGTGATGCAAGAAATTTATTTTTTGTTGCTTTTATATGAACTGTGACAAGGAGTAGCTTGAGACGCTTTCATTGCTTTATTAATTTTACGAACGCGAGATGCGGGGACCCAAGGGCCGCCGTTCTAGATTTGGATATATGTTTCTTAGAAACTGTTCAGCCCTTTTGGAACACCGTGCTCTTAATTTTTCTAATAATGTACGAGAGCATCACAGAGAGTTATACATCTGTGACACTCGTAATTATAAATAAATATTAAAAAAAAAACACTCCACGTAAATTTTCGTTTAAAATGAGTTCCGCAACGAAATAACCAAGAGAGCATTTCTGGAATCACTTGCAAATAATTAAATTGGCATGCCAATGCAAACTGCTCGACATGTATAACCACTGGAACTGGCTGCTCCCAATTGTTTATCTTGGCATTCTTTGAACTGTTAACGTGTTCTCGAAAAATCGTCGATAGTCTTTAAGCTCTTTAGGTGTCTGTATTCTGCCGGTACTTGTAAAAAAGAAAAGAAAGAAAAAAAAGAAAACGGCAGCATGCAGGCATTAAGGGTCATTCCCTTCAAATGTGAAATTGGTTCAAGGGACCGCGAAAGTGCTTGCATAAGTAACTCGGCGCAATTACAAGCTTTTCAAAATTACAGATAAAGTTCCAGTACCCGAAAAATGAAGGTTCCCAAGATGCGTTATCTTAGGTACGCACAAAGCAACTTGTTACCGAGTTAGTGATATCTAACTTCATCATAACCTTGCGAAAATAAACGCCGCCAGTGCTACAAGTGTTCCCGCTCAATGTTCATCGGGACGACGACCAAACAGCCGAAATGACAACGGGTGTCGAGAGGACGAAAGCGGCAAGGGGCGGAAACGCACACCGCGTAGCGTCTGCCAGCGCTCACCTGGCTGCACGTAACCTGGCGAAGTCCCTGAAGCAAGATGCCGGCCGACTCCCCACGTGCCGTCTACGAGCGACGGGGAAGTTCTG
This sequence comes from Ixodes persulcatus, assembly GCA_013358835.2. Taxonomy (NCBI): domain Eukaryota; kingdom Metazoa; phylum Arthropoda; class Arachnida; order Ixodida; family Ixodidae; genus Ixodes; species Ixodes persulcatus. The sequence continues at coordinate 105,810 of JABSTQ010009791.1, read as the reverse complement.
CTGTCAGACCGGTTGTAGTCCGGTGTACTGGGGGAGACGTCGTCGATGTCGTCGCGTGCCGCGTCACCAATAGAGGAGAGCGAAAGGGAATGCCGTGGTGGTTCCACGAGCGGGCGAGCGTCCTCTGCGACTGTTCCCGCCGCATCTAGGCGGGGCGGACGAGCCGTGACGAGCTCAAGGCCTCCTCCCGCTGTTGCGCCGCGCGCTTCTCCCGCCGGTCTCGTGGCCAGGCGTTGGAGTTAACGGATCCGGGGCCCAAGGTTCGCATCTCGTCTTGCGGTCGGCATCGCGAGTGTTGGCGCCCTCTCTTGTTTCGCGACCGCCCACTTTTCCTCAGGCGGCTTGCGTGGAACACTTGATGCGAGGGCGCGCAATCAGGGACTTTGTTTGCTCAGCGTTCTGGAAGAGGGGGGACTCGCGCGAGCACGTGCAGTCTTGGAAACTACGGCGCGCCGTTAGAATGCAGAGAAACCGGAAATGGATCGAGTCCTGAACCTTCGTTGCACATAATTAAGTATCGCGGATTTTAAGGACGTCGGATTTTAAAAAGAAAAAGGAAAAATGAGTGATTTGAAGTATGTTATTTGTAGTGTTTATTCAAATTTCGTTTTTTTCTTTCTTAGTAAAATGAACGTTTTTCGTTATCAGCCAAAACGCAAAAGGAAAAACTACCAGGATTTATTTCATACAAGTTATCTTAGCTTTTTATTTTATTTTATTTGGGGGGGGGGGGGGGGGGGGCGGCAGAAGTAAGCGGCGCTTTTCCGCGCCAACTGACATATGTAAAAGATAAATCACAAATATTCAAAGCCCATCCACTACACATTTACACACGTGCAACCGTCTGTGAACACGTTGGAAATGATACGAGCCTATGGACGCTTTGCAACAGCTGTGCGTGGGCAACACAATAACCGACCTTCAATTCCCCCCCCCCCCCCCTTATTACATTCACTTAGTTAATCGGCGTGACCACAGCAGGGCAGGTTATTACAATTTTAAATTCTACCGCGTCCTTTTTCCCAGCATTGGCCTTTGTGCCGCTCGCCAACACCCGCTTCACTGGCTCGGCATCTGGGAAAGACAACAGAAGGTCAGCAATGGCTGTTGTAATCTGGCGCATGTGCAAAGCGTGTATAGTATGGCGCGTGCCAACGCAAGCCTGACTCCGTTCCTCCATATTAGTGCACGTGCCCTATTCCTTACTTTTTTAGGCCTATTCCTGAGGCTGACGTTGCTGGCAATAACTACTCGTCATTCAAGTCACACGCAACCTACGAGTCTAAAGAAAGGGAGAAAGCATCTTATTTAGGTAGGAACTCAAAAATAAAATCTCATGAAAAGAGACGAAGCTATATAGCTTTGTCTTTTTCCAGGAGATTTCATTTCACGATATTTCGCTAACAATATACGAGGGTTGATCAATACGTTTTGCCAGCTAGGCTGTAACGTTTTCATTCAGTGATGGAACTGAATGATGTTACACTCGAATGAACGTTTGTAATCTCCTCTTTCCCGGGAGCACAACTTTTCAATGCTCTGCATGTCGTCGTAGATGATTGAGGGTAACCTTCTTATTGGTTAACCATCGGTAACCTTCTTATTGGACGTAAACCGTGAACCCTTTAGATGTTCCATTATCTTGGAAAACAGCCAAAAGTCTGATGGCGCGAGGTTCGGGCTGTAAGGTGAATGAGGCAAAACATCTTGTAACTGCAGCTCCTCCAGCGCGCACTGGTCTCGTCAACAGTCAACCTCAATCATCTACGACGGCATGCGGAGAGTAGTGCACCGGTAGCGGAAGTGCATCGCCGCCGGTGGGGACTTCGTTAAAAAGTTATGTGCTCCTGGGAAAGAGGAGATTTTAAACTTTAATTTCAATGTAACAGCTTTCAATTTCATTTCTGAATAAAAACGTTCCATCCTAGAAGGCAAAACTTATTGATCACCCCTCGTATCTATATAGAGATTCTTTTTCAAATTACGGGACTGCCATTTTTTGCAATAAATGCTTTTACTTTTTTTTTTTTACGCTGTAAAGTCTGCGGTTTGAGACCCAACTCGTGCGACTTCGTGAGGTTTCCAAATGTTCACCTAAAAGTGTATAAATGCCGCGTGCATGAAATATTACGTTGCGTTATAAAATTTACATAACGACAGCATGTGGTTGGTGACATCATCTATCTAACCGGTATTTTTGCGGAACACATTGTGTTCGACGAAAATACCTGCGTGATGCAATGCAGTATACCTCAACGCAACAGACCTCAACGCAATTATGTCTATGACTAAGCCAGTAGCTACACAATATATGTATATGTAATATGGGTGATTTCATCTCAACTCAGGCACGAATTTTGGGTCGATTTTTAATTTTTGTAAAAAAATATATATGTTCTCGGGCAATTTCTATGATAAAAGAAGACGCAAACGGCTAGTTCGTCGGTTTTTTGTTCTCACGTTATGGACCGTTGAAGCGGCCAAGGTGGAAACTGACGTTTCTCCAGCTTATCGGGGGTGCAACAATTCACTCCATCCCTTTTCCCTAATGTTTACGCTACATCAATATAACTTTTTGGGAACACTCTACACATATTCTTTTTTTATGATAAGTGAGCGTCTAAGTCCTAAGATCCTTTATGTTTTTTGTTTTAATTGTCAAACCGCCTCTCTGTGACGACATTTGACGAAGTTCAGCAAGCTGTGCTGTGTGACCTAATCAACATATTTTTATGATCTTTACATCACCGTAAAGCTCCACTTAAGCTCTTTCTTTTGAGTATAATTTGAATATTTTGTAATAAAGATACATATAATACGCAACATGTGCCTAAAAACGAATATTTCGAAAAACTAGCAAGTTTGGAGTAAATTTTCTAAAAAAAAAAAACTTTTTATTTCTTTTATTTTTTATTCACAATTAGGTAATATTGTAATCTAACAGGAACTGCCAACAGAAATTGTAATATATTGTTTGTATGGCCTCTATTCAGACTCGAATCTCGTGCTATGAGCGTTTTGAACGGGACTTTGCACAGGCGCTCTGCTGAGCGGAATTTTGGCCTATGTAAGGTTTTCTATTTATTGTTAGCAGTTATCTCAATATCCAACCATAAAAATTAATGAAATTTGAAGTAGTGCACTTTAAAAAAAAGTTTAGAAGTCCGTATTCATAAGTGCGGGCACAGCGCTTACTTCCTCCCAAGTCAGGGGAATGCAGATCGTTAGAGAATTCCTCTGGGGCCTTTTGCTTTCGGCTTTGAGTTTGAAATACCGAACTTGATATGTAATTGTCATATTTTTTTATGTCAAACAGATATTTAGTGCATAGCCATATACGTATGTACGATTTAGTATCTGACGCTTAGGAAGTACGGTTTATTTTGTGCACATACAGACTCTTTCGTAAAATAGAGAGCATTTCGTAGCGTGTAAGGCTTCAAATGTGTTAGTCATGTGTTTAGGTTTCATTTCTATTTTCAGTGATTCATGCCGGGTTACTTAGACTTTTCTCTCTTGACTTAAGTTTGTCCAGGAGTCTAGATGTTACGTATCTTGTCCGTCAATACATAGGGCGAAGCTCACACACCTTGCAAATCACCCCAGTGCCAAGTAAATAAATATTGTTAGGATAAATATTGTTGCTACACTGACTTTTGCGCTCAGATATTGAGGTACGTACTAACATTAAATAGAAAACCTTACATAGGTCAAAATTCTGCTCAGCTGAGCGTCTATGCGAAGTCCCGTTCAAAACGCTCATAGCACCAGATTCGAGTCCTAATAGCGGCCATACAAACAATATATTAGAATTTCTGTTGGTAGTTACTGACAGACTACTATATTACCTAACTGTGAATAAAAAATGAAAGAAATAAAAGGTGGGTTTCTTAGAAAATCAACTTCAAACTTTCAAGTTTTTCTAAATATTCGTTTTTCAGGCAAATGTTCCGCGTTATATGTTTAGCTTCAAAATATTCAAATTATACTCAAAAGAAAGAGCTTAATTGGAGCTTTACGGTGATGTAAAGCTGTGCTGTGTGACCTGATCAAATATATTGATTAGGTCACAGAGCACAGCTTGCTAAACTTCGTCAAATATTGTTGCATAGAGGCGGTTTGACAATTAAAAAACAAACATTAAAGATATATTATGACCTAGACGCTTTATTAGTATAACTCGCCGTTTGCATCTTTTTATATTAAAGGAATTTAGAGGTAGCCACTAAAAATTTTAGAGGAGTTAATTATGAGTTAGTTTATTTTTGTGAGCCACTTGTATTACTGGGCGACAAGTGAATGAAAACCAAAATGTGAGCTTTTATAGACGCCATACAAACAAAATATTACATTTTCTGTTTATTTTACTTTATAAAGTACTGCGATATGTAGCTAGAGAAAAACAATCAGCCAAATAAAAGGCAGGCTTTATAGAAAATCGACCTCCAATTCGCAAAATGTTTGAAATAGTCCTTGCTTTACGAGAAAATACTGCCCTTTCTCTTTTAGACACAACATCAAATTTGTTATCATTAGAAGGACTATACTCTAAGCTTTCTGAAAATACTAAATATCATGTTAAGACACCTCATATAGGTCACACGGAAGAGCTGGTAAACTTTTACAAATATCGTCCAAAAACGTCATATTGGGAAATTTTCTAAAATATATTTCATATAAATAATCGCGTTAAAATGATTTATCAGAGAATAAGTGTGTTCACGGGTATCTAATAAAAAAATAAGAGGCGCCAATATTGAATTAGTGTATTTTTGCGAGTAAGTTGATTTACTGACCAAACAGTCACAAAATCAGACTTCAAGCTTTTACACCAGCCATCCAAACAAAATATTACATTTTCTATTTATATTACCTTATAAAGCACTGCAATAGTTAGCTAGAGAAAAGAAATCAGCCAAATAAAAGGTGTTCATTTTTAGAAAATCGACCTCCAATTTGCAAAAATTGTGAAATAGTCCTTGATTTACGAGAATACACTGTCCATTTCTCTTTAACACACAACATTAAATTTCTTATCAATAAAAAGAGTATACTCTTAGCTTTCTGCAAGTACTAAATATGTTACGATATCTCAAATAGGTCACACGGAAGAGCGGGTAAAACTTTGACAAATATTGTCAAAGGGACACACTTGGCAATATTTAAAACAAAAGTGAAGATAAATAATCACAATAAAATTATTGACCATAAATAATCGCTATTCTGGGAGTGGTCGAAAAACGTTACATTGCACTACCAAAAAAAAAAAAAGGCAATAAGTTGAAAGGGGTGAAACATGACACCTCCGACAGGCGAGAGCAAGGTAAGTTTGCGCCTCGGCTGCTTAAAATGTCCATAACTCGAGAACAGAAAATCGCCCGAACTTGTGGTTTGAACTCCTTGTCACAGAAGGATTTTCCGCAAAACATATATTTTTTTAGTCAAAATTAAAAATTCGAACCTAAATCCGTGCCTGAGTTGAGATGAAACGGCCCATATATATATATATATATATATATATATATATATATATATATATATATTGTTACGAAGACGACGACGACGTACACTGTCGCAAAAGACGAAAAGGAGCCCGCGCAGTTGTGTTGCACGAGCTGGGGTTTTCTTCGGGCATATTTGTAATCGTAATCGTAATCATAATCTTTATTGGCTCAGGAGAGCCGAGGCACCGCGGAAAGGCGACAGCCCGTACCATGGAGGCCCGCGGTGCCACGTCTAGTGATAATGATTATGAGATGATATATACAAAGGGTGGAGGACGCGGTCTTCTCAACATCGCAAGCCCCGTTGCTTGAAAGTTGGGGTTCGCCAAGACATTTCTATTAGCTGTGAGAAGTGTCTTGGCAAAGGGTGGTGTGCGGAGGCTTCACCGTGCGCTGCGGCTGGGAAAGCCTTGGCGGTTTGATGGTGTTGAGGACGACGTGCTCTTCTGATCCGCCGCACGAGTCTTGGAGGTTCGGCGGCGGTTCAGGCCAGTAGGCAAGCGAGCCAAGGTGACCTTCGGTAGGCTGTTCAGTGGACGTTCTGGATGGTAAAGCCCTGGCGGTTGATGGTGCGCTCGCTCGCTTCGTTGAAGGCAGCGGCTCCAGGTGGTGGCCCAGTCAAAGTAGACGGCTGCCACCCCCGATGCATTGACGTCCAGGGCTAGAACGTAGCGCAGCGGTCACCCGGTGTAGCAGCCCTCGCTGTGGTTCTTCTACAGATCACACTCAAATATATATATCATAATCACTCTCACAAGTGGTGGAGGTTAGGACCATCCCCATCCTCTCTTGTCCTGGAGCTCCGCAGCGGGCGATCAACGCAGACCACCATGCCCGACGAGACCGGGAACGCCACCCAACAACGCGCACCCGCCCCTCCGACCGTCAAAAACCGACAACGAGACCCACCAGTTTTCAGCGGAGCGCCAGAAGCTGACGTCAACGACTGGCTCAAAAGTTATGATCGGGCCAGTCAACATAACAGGTGGGACGACAGCTTTAAACTAGCAAATGTCGTATTTTTCTAAAAGATACCGCTCTACAGTGGTTCGATAACCACGAAGACGAGATCGATTCGTGGGAGGCATTCCAGACGGCTTTCGCGGAAGTCTTCGGAAAGCCGGAAAGTCGCAAGCAACAGGCCAAAGATAAACTTGCCAGTAGGTACCAATCCCCAACAGAGTCATCTACTGCCTACATTGAGGACGTCCTTCGCCTGTGCCGACGTGTCGACAATGACATGACAGAAGAGGACTAAATCCGGCACCTATTTAAAGGGCTGTCACATGACCTCTTCACGGTCGTGGCTCCGAAGTCACCTCCGACTGTCCAACAGCTCATTACGGAGTACAAAAGACACGAAGAGCTACAAAGTGCACGCATCATGAAACGTCCATTCGAGCGTCTCCCCGAGGTGTGCACAAACAACGCAACGCCATCGGAGCTTCCTGAGCTAATTCGTCACATCATTCGCCAGGAGCTACAGGCATACTTAGCTCCACTGCATGCCCCGGACGTTGCAGTACACCAACGAATGGACACTGCAAGTGTTCAGAAGGTAGTACAGGACGAATTTACGCGCGGCTCTGAACCAAATTCAGGTAGTTCCCCCTATCTACGCGTCGACGACGCAACCATCAACACCACTTTGCCCTATGGTACACGACATCCAGTCGCGTTACAGGACTCCATTCTTGGACCGCGCTCAACCACCGTATCGACCTTACGAGCAACGCCGACGGACTGACATATGGCGCACCGACGATCAACGTCCAGTATGCTTCTATTGCCACGCAGCTGGTCACATCGCCCGTTACTGCCGCAGACGAATGACCGAAAATGCTTCCTATTGTGTACCTGCTAGTTTTTCTCGCTATTCAAGAAATTTGGATGCAAGCCCCCCCCTCTGAAGCCCTCCTCTCCGACGCTCGCCATCCTACCGATGCTCCCGAAGCATCTGACACCCGCCGCCGCCGGTCGCCCTCTCCATACCCAACACGCCGCCGTTCCGTTTCTCCGTTCAACCGCGCTGCAGTTGCGTCGACGCCGTCGTCAAACTAAAGAGTGCAGCCTGCGTTGCCACCGGAGGTCAGGCTGCGCTGCCCCAATTTGACGCAAATCCTCCTCTTATTGGGCCGACTACCGTCAATGTTTGTATCGGAGGGCACGAATTCGTCGCCTTGGTCGACACGGGAGCCGCAAAGTCATGCATCTCAGAAGACGTCTGTCGCCGCTTACGTAGGGTGCTCACTCCAGCCAGTGGACACTTATTGCGCGTGGGCAATGGTAAATTAGTCCAACCCCTAGGATGTGCCACCGTACCCCTGTCCCTTGCAGGCATGTCCTACATCATTGAATTCCTTGTGCTTTCAAACTGCGTCGCCAATGTTATTTTAGGATGTGACTTCCTAACGTCGACTGACGCCCTCATAAACTGTGCAGCCGGTGAACTAGAATTGAACGGTTACGATTCTGTGGATGATCCTCCTAGTTCATCACCCCAGACCCTTCGCACAGATGACGACCTTATTGTACCACCCCTATCCGCCGTCATCGTCGAGCTGAGGCCCGAACCACCCATCACAGGAGCCTATGCACTAGTCGAATCTTCCGAAAGACTATTTCTGAAGGAAAATGTTGCCGTTCCCTACTCCCTTGTGTCCATAGTAGAAGGCCACGTTCCTGTTTGCCTTGCTAAAACCTCTCCCGAGCCGCAAATACTTCCACGAAACACTCAAGTAGCAACTATAAACCGATATGAAGAACACATCGTTGCCCCTCTTCACACATACGTATCGTCAACTGGGTCTCGACACATCTGCCCGCCGCAATAGCGACATGATAAAAACAATGGTGGATGCCGCCTTACCTGCCGAGAAGCACTACTCTTTGGTCAGCCTTCTCTCAGCATATTTCGATTTATTCGACTTCGACAGCCGAGTTCTCGCTCAAACGTCAGTAGTGCACCATCATATCGACACCGGGGATGCATCTCCAGTGAAAAGTAGACCTTATCGAATTTCACCTATGGAGCGTAAAACCATCCAACAGCACGTCACCGAGATGTTGGAGAACAAGATAATTGAGACCTCCTTCAGCCCTTGGTCGTCTCCCGTTGTTCTCGTTAAAAAGAAGGATGCCTCGTGGCGCTTCTGCGTGGACTACCGCCGTCTAAATAAGGTGACCAAGAAGGATGTTTACCCGCCGCTAAGGATCGACGACATCTTAGACGCACTGCAAGGTTCATCATTTTTTTGATCGATGGATTTCCGAAGCGGCTACTGGCAGATACCTGTCGCTCAAGCTGACAAAGCGAAAACAGCCTTCATTACGCCTGAAGGCCTCTATCAGTTTAACGTAATGCCGTTTTGTCTCTCCAACGCCCCCGCAACCTTTGAAAGGATGATGGACACATTGCTCCGTGGCCTCACTTGGAATGTATGCCTCTGCTACCTTGACGATGTCGTCGTCTTTTCAGGGACGTTTAAGGAACATTTGCACCGCCTGAAACAAGTGTTTGATTGCTTCCGGTCCGCCCGCCTACAGTTAAACTTCAAGAAATGCACATTTGGAACTCGACAACTAAAAGTACTTGGGCACTTAGTAAGCGCTGATGGTATCTGCCCGGATCCTGACAAACTTCGAGCCGTTTCAGAATTTCCTACTCCGAAAGTTCAAAAGGACGTCCGTGCTTTTCTTGGATTGTGCACTTATTTCCGCAAGTTCATTCCTGGCTTTGCTCACGTCGCTGAACCTCTTAATCAACTCCTCCGCACCAACACCAAATTCGAATGGGGTCCATCACAAAACCAGGCGTTTGGATCCCTAAAATTGACTTTGACAAGCAGTCCGATCCTCGGTCACTTTACCCAAGGAGCCGAAACCGAGATACGCACCGACGCAAGTGGACACGGCATCGGAGCAGTCTTGGCCCAGAATTCTAGAGGCATTCAACAGGTTATCGCATACGCAAGTCGCACCCTCAGACCAGCTGAGCGAAATTATACTATCACCGAAAGTGAATGTCTGGCTGTTATATGGGCCATATCAAAGTTCCGTCCCTATCTCTATGGAATTCATTTTCGTATAGTGACCGACCACCATGCCCTCTGCTGGCTCGCCAGTCTTAAAGATCCGTCAGGCTGACTCGGACGATGGTCTCTCAAACTTCAAGATTACAATTTCACCGTCCTCTACAAATCAGGAAAAAGACACCTGGATGCCGACGGCTTGTCCCGGTGCCCACTTCCAGCAGCCCCTCCTCTCCAAGACTCGCGCATTTCCCTCGCAACGGCTCCTCTGACCCATGTTAACATTGCTGCAGCCCTGATGGCTGATCCTTTCCTTAAGGCGATAATTGAATATCTTCGTGGCACAAACCCACATCCCCCTCAACGCACAGCACGCATAGCGCGTCTATTTGCGCTTCACAACGGGACGACGCTATTCCGGCAAAACTAAGAACCGCAAGGACGCCCGTGGCTTCTTGTCATTCCCCGTTCCCTTCAAAACGACATTATTAGCGCTAATCATGACGACCCAACTTCCGGGCATCTCGGCTTCTCCAAGACCTATTTCCGAGTTCGAGCCAGTTACTTCTTGAACGGAAGGTATCGCGCTATCAACAAATACGTCCGATCTTGTCACGACTGCCAAACAAGAAAACACCCAACGACAAAGCCACCCGGAACACTTCACTCACTTTCACCACCTAGCCACCCCTTCCAAAGAATTGGAATTGACTTCTTGGGCCCATTTCCCACGTCTGCAAACAACAATCGATGGGTCATAGTAGCCATTGACTACACTACCCGCTATGCTGAAACTAAGCCAGTTCCTGATGCTACCGCAAGAGAAGTTGCGAACTTCTTTCTGAACTCCATTCTGCTACGCCATGGCGCTCCACAGTCAGTCACAAGTGACCGAGGCACGCCCTTTATTGCCAAACGTCTCAATGAACAATGAAAAAACGGTTAAAGTGCAGGCGAGCTGGTGTAAGTTATACATAATAATAAGAAAAAAGGGGACAGACAACGTTGTCTGTCCCCTTTTTTCTTCCTACTTCACGATCTTCCGTTTTCAAACCACAGTCTCAGGTTTTCAATCATTATGTATTCTCGATGAAGTCCTGCAACTCGCAAGTACAGTCCATCATGTAACAACTGCTTACCACCCGCAGGCGAATGGGCTCACCGAGCGACTAAACCACACACTAGCAAGCATGGTGTCAATGTATGTTGAAGAAAACCACACCAACTGGGACGCAATCCTTCCTTTTGTCACTTACGCGTACAATACCGCCCGACAAACAACTACAGGATTTTCTCCGTATTATCTTTTATACGCTCGTGATCCCCTTACGACTCTTGACACTGTTTTGCCATACGTGGAAAATTGTTTGGATCCCTACACATCTGACGTCGTGTCCCGAGCCGCAGATGCCCGCCAACTTGCCCGACTGCAAACTCTGGAGTCCCAACAACAACAGCTTCGACATGCGGAATCTCACATACCAGTCTCCTATAATGTTGGTGATATCGTCTTGCTCAAGACACCATTTCGCCAAACCGGCAAATGCGAAAAGCTCCTAAAAAAATTCATTGGCCCGCACCGCATTGTTCGCTGCCTTTCCGACATCAATTACGAGGTAGTGCCCTTGACCCAGCCTCGTGACCATCGCTCGAGGTGCCAAGACATCGTTCACGTGGATCGTATGAAACCGTACTTCTACCCAACATAACCAACACGCCAGTACCGGATGACCGGCCCTACCAGCACCGGGGGGAAATGTTATGAAGACGACGACGACGTGCACTGTCGCAAAAGACGAAAAGGAGCCCACGCAGTTGTGTTGCACGAGCTGGGGTTTTCTTCAGGCATATTTGTAGCAGCCCTCGCTGTTGTTCTTCTACAGATCACCCTCAAATATATATATCATAATCACCCTCACTATATATATATATATATACAGGGTGTTTCAGAAAACTCAGGCCAAATCGCTCCTGCGAAAACTACTCATCGCAACAAAAAAAGCCTTGTATCGTTTTGGCCCTGGGCCAGGGGACCATTTAGAAAAATTATTAAAGTTCGGGATAATTATGTTGTTAATTATTTTTGCGTAATTAACTTTTTTTAATATTGTGTTTAAGGGCAGGGTTTCAATTAGAAATTGCTCCGCATCGTCGAAAAACACTAAATCAACAAATTGCAGAACGATAGAAGGCACGCAAAGCATTTTACGGCTTTCTGAAAAACCGCACAAATTCGACGGATTTTTAAGTTTCGGTTTGCTATCGTAGCGCATCTCCGCCCCGACGGTACCGCGCCCCGTGGAGAGATAGTGCAACCAACCTCTGCTGCGCTGTCATCGCGCGACGCAGCAGAGGCTGGTTGCACTATCTCTCCACGGGGCGCGGTACCGTCGGGGCGGAGATGCGCTCCGATAGCAAACCGAAACTTAAAAACCCGTCGAAGTTGTGCGGTTTTTCAGAAAGCCGTAAAATGCTTCGCGTGCCTTCTATCGTTCTGCAATTTGTTGATTTAGGGTTTTTTGATGATGCTGAGCAATTTTCGAATTGAAACCATGCCCTTAAACACAATATTAAAAAAGTTAATTGCGCAGAAATAATTAACAACCTAATTATCGCGGACTTTAAATTTTCCTAAATGCGCCCTTGGCCCAGGACCAAAACGACACGTTGCGATGAGTAGTTTTCGGAGGAGCGATTTGGCCTGAGTTCTCTGAAACACCCTGTATATATATATATATATATATATATATATATATATATATATATATATATATGTCGAAAGTGGACAAATTCGATATTGCGAAAACTACTCGTGGCAACGAAACACAGCTTGTGCCGTTTTGGTCCTGGGCCAGGGGCTTATTTAGGAAAATTATTGAAGTCCGGGATGATTAGATTGTTAATTATTTTTGCTTAATTAACTTTTGTAATATTGTGTTTAAGGGCATGGTTTCAATTAGAAAATTGCCCAGCATCATCGAAAAACACTAAATCAAGAAATTGCAGAACGATAGAGGACACGCGCAGCATTTTACGGCTTTCTGAAAAACTGCACGAATTCGACGTGTTTTTAAGTTTCGGTTTGCAATCGGAGCGCTTCTCGGCCCCGACGGCACCGCGCCCCGTGGAGAAATAGTACAACCAACCTCTGCTGCCCTGTCCTCGCGCAACGCAGCAGAGGCTGGTTGCACTATTTCTTACGTGTGGGAATGCGAAAGCATTATAGTCCCTTTGGTGACACTAGGCACACCTTTAGTCAGCCAGAACAGTAAAACCGCCGTGGCGTCCAATAAAAAAATAAAATAAAAAATAACGTTGCGGTTTTGAGGAAGCGTGCTCATCTCGCACTCCGGAGGCCCGGGTTCGATCCCCACCCAAACCGTACCAAATTTTCTTTTCAAAGCCAATAATTTACTTTGTTCACAGGAAACTCCCCTGAGAAATTTCACGTCAATCCGAGCATTTTCGACGTGTTTTTACTCCTTGCGCCATCGGCCGTTTTTGGTACTATCGCTCGGTCACGCCGTCTGCGGACGCCGGATTTTCGCGTAATGGGGCATATAATGCTTTCGCATTAAAACATAGCAAGCAGTGGTGCCCACTTGACGACAGCTCACATAGTTTATGTATTTGGGTTGACGTGAAGCCACATTCATCTGGCATTAGAAGCATAACAAATGTGCCAGTGTCAGTGAAACCTACATCCGTGCCCACATATTCAAAATGCTCATTTCAGTGCGAGCTGTAAACTATTTTATTTATTTATTTATTTCGATATTGTGTACGTGCGGGCTTGAAAACGTATGCATGTCCGCAAAATAGCTGCTGCTGATGAACATATTAAAACCGCTATCACAATGAATTCGCAACTGCGAATGCGCAAGTAAATTGCACCATGTGCATCAGGCAAAAGTCGGCAAAGAGCACAAGAACGCTTTAAGAACACCGCCTTCGAAGTGGGACCAGTGTGTCAAACTGCTCCCTCTGCCTTCGGGAGCGGTGGTCTACGGGCGTTCGCGCTTTTTGACGTTTTGGTCGTTTCGGTACGGGACGTTTCAGGACCGGTCGTTTCGGTGTGGACGATTCGCGGTCGTTTCGGCACGTGGCCGTATGGCTATCGAGCGTTTCGGTACGCTCTAAGTCGTTTCAGAGAATTGTTAGTTGAGAAATGTTCATTCCGGACACTTATCAATACAAAACATTCTCTGCTGATTTTTTTTAGGGAAAAGGGGGGAGGGGGGGGGGGGTTGCTTCTTGGCTTAGCAGACATCACGTAACGTTTTAACTAAAAATAACCAGCCAATATATGACCATATATTTCTTTAATCTAAACTGGAAATTTAACAAATTTCGATAAGCAATAGATCTTAAAAATATAATAATCTAAAGTTTGTGAAAAGTTAACGAGTTCTTATTTTACCAGTTTTATATGTTATAACTCTACTAAAAACTTAAATTTCCAGATTAAATGAAATTTTTCTTGACAATTAAAAAAATCGATCGTTTTTTTTCACATACGAAAGCTGCCAAATAGATTAATATGGAGCGCACGTTCGTCTGCTTCTTTTGCAGGGGTTGTGGTGGTCACGTCAGTACGCCCAGCTCTGATCGGCTGTGATTGAAGGAGAGTGGGTAGAACTGAAAGCAAGCTGCCTTGAGGTCTACCCACTATCGTTCAATCAGAGCGAATCAGAGCGAGGCGTTCTGACGTCACCACAACCCCTGCAAAAGAAGCAGACGAACTTGCGCTCCGTATAACTTCCTGCAAAGAGATGCCGTAAGTTGTTGCAATCATGCAGATACTTCGCAGCGTAAAAGCCACGTCCTATGACGCTTAGCCATGGGGTGCAAATATTTCGTAACGATAATACTGAAATTGGAAGTGGTAATACTCAAATACAGGGTCCGGAACCAAATTCTTTCTGTAATATAATTGTTGTGCATACCTTGTCGCCATTTTATCGCCGCTTGCCGCATTCGAATGCGTCAACTAAAACACTGAGTTCTTCTTATTTGCTAGGCAGAAAGGGCAGCATCGCCGAACATCCGGCGCCTAAGCTCCTGACAGAGAAAAAAGATTATACTGCTTTAACCCCAGACAAAAGAAAATTGTCAAAACCAGTACAGATAAGTTGAATTTAGTTAGTCAACCATTTAGATATATCACTTTTCACACTCTCACCCTCCTATCTTGTACACTGTAGTAATACTAAAGCTACAATGCTGCCAAACAAATGGCAAGAATAGTTGATCGCTTCGACAAGAGGAGAAACCATACATTCACGACGAAACAGATGAGATGGCATCGTGGAGCAGTGGGCATTCCTCTCAATTATTATTTCAAACACAAAACTACTTTTTGCAAAAAAAAAAAAAAAAAAAAACAGAAATTAATATTGCCTTCTTTAATGCAGTTATTACAAACTGATCAGCTTATGTATATAAAATTGGTTGCAAACCGAAAGAAACCTCAGTATTCGATCAGTTTTAGGATACAATGATTTAACCTAAATTTAGGAGCAACTAATCCAGGCTGGATTAACTTGAGGAAAACTGCCCTTCGTGACGCGAAGGGAAGCCATAACCACCGGTGACGCGCGGCGTCACCAGTACCTCCTAGACAGCTTTCAAGCCTGCGCGTCACGTGACATCATGTCACGTGACGCGCAGGCTTGAAAGCTGCCTAGGAGGTGCTGGCGTCACCTGCTGCTGTCACGTGACTCTCGTCACCGGCGAGCCGCGCCTTCAGTGACGAGCTCAGGAAGCTCAGCCATAGAGTAGCTCAGTTGGAACACTGTATGCGCCCCTGTTGAAATGGCAGGCCGTAGCGAAGCGGCAGTGCTCAAGCGGCCGTGCAGGAACACTGCCTGAGCGCTCGACTTGGGCTCGTTTACCAGGGGCGGATCCAAGGGGTGGGGAGGGCGACGGGGGCTGCCGCCCCCCCCCCCCCCCCCCCCAAACAAACTCGACTCCTCCCCCCTCCGAAATAAAACCGACTACCGGCCTGCCAGGTGGTAGAAGTCTCGGTACTCAAGGACGAGGGTTCAAAATAGGACAGGTCGCACCAGCAGGCACACTTGCACTCTGAACTTGGAGAACCACTACGTCGCTTCAACCGAGACTGATGTCCGCGGCGTCGGTTTCAAGGCACGGCTGCACATCTAGGGGCCGTCTGCGCAGTGTGCTACTGCGGCGGCTAAAACAAAAGGCGCAACCGGGGTCCTTTTTATCTTACTTTAGATACCCCCGCCCCCACACACACAAAAAAAAAAAAAAAAATTCCCGCCCCCACAAAACGGAGTTCTGGATCCGCCCCTGTCGTTCACAATCAATGTTTTGGACAATTAGGTTGTGTCTCGTGTCCAATCATTGACTGACATAAAGTAAAAGGTGACTGGAATAATCAAACTTCAACAATTTCCAGCGCACAGCACCCGTCCGTGCACTGAGCGTTACTACCAAGCAGCGCGTAGCTACGATGAACATTAGTGAGGTGTAATCCATATCAAATCACGTGGCCGCTTGTTATGGCTGAGAACTGAGGGGGCAAAGGCTGTTCGTTTTTCTCCCATTTTTGTCTTCAACATTTAGTGTTTTATATGTGTTTTTTATAGTGCTTTACATATATACACACATATTTATGAAATTGCATTTTATTTATGTCTGCACGATTAACATTTTATTATGTTGTGCCACATTAAAGATAATTGTGGTTTATGGACACATAAATAAAGACATGATGATGAGAATGGTGGTGCATAGAAAAAAAGTTTTGTGCTTGTCGTGAAACGGTTCAGTAATTAAGGAAAAACACTTAAATTGTCTTTATTTGGCCTCCAGGATCACGAATATCAAGATTATTTTTCAGTTTGGTGCACGGAAGCTGTAGAAAATCATTTTCGAAGTACCACTGAAGCCTCCCCTTCCCGGAGCGTGACGTCATTTCAGGAGTTTTTGTAATCTCCGCTCTTGCGCATCTTCAGCGCCTATCAAAGCTATGCACGTGCACTCTTGCTATTTTCAGAAAGGTCAGAAAAAGACGTCACGACTGCTGTCAGTGCGGAGAAATATACCTGGCGAGCTTGCAATAGACCTTATGCGAAATTAGCTGCGCCATCTGGTGAACGCAAAAAGAAGCTCGTCCGCCATTTTAACATTGGCGAAAGGCGGAGTTGGTCGGGTCTGCGTGCGTATGCGACCGTTCCGTTCGTTGACGGTAAAATGCCTGCACACTGCTTCGTGACGTTGTGCAAACAACGCGGAATCACGGGCAGCAATAGAAACAAGGTATGTGGCACGAAGTTTGCTTTCTTAGCAGTAAACGAAGCAGACGGACAGTGTTGAAGACGCGGTTCGTGAACTCGCGTCATGCTGGTCGCCCACGGGTCCGAGTGTTCGCACGCACGCTGATGTAGGATCTTTAACGGTGCGCGGGGCATTGTGCTTGCACGGTGACACGGAGTCTCCCTAACTGAATAAACAAACCTACAGGCGGAGTAGCGGCTCTTACTGCAATGCAAGGCCACAAACAGTAGGCTGAGTTCTCGGCTGAGTTAGATGCTTTCGAGAGACTAGCCCCCGCTCTTGTCAAAGCAGGTACACTAGCAAGGTCTAGTTGGGAATGATGCGAGTCTTTATAACTTTTTGTTGCACACATGCAAACTACTTACTACGTATGTTCGGTGGCAGGAGCGACTTGGATGTGATCGCACAGGCCGACGGTCGTGAGGCCGACGCGGAAGTCTTAAGCTGGGCAAGGAGAACGTGTCATTGTTTCCTCGCTGTTTTCTGCTCCGGGCTTAGAGAAATAGATGTGTGCCGGGGGCCCTCGGATTCCGAGGGAAGATGTAGACCAACGCTCGCGACCGAACCGCGCGCGATCGCTTTCAAACCGCACATGACTGTCTATCGCTGACAACATAAGCTGAAACGGCCCTTCGTGTTTCTTTTGACTACCTGCCAGTTTTTGAGAGAGCAGTCCGGTGCCTGCACGTGAGAGCAATCTGCTGGCCGACCGTCAAAAAAAAAAAAAAAAACTACAAAGGCACGGAAAACAAATTAGAATGTGGCATCTGTCACTAGTGTGTCAGCAGTGCGCCTCGAACCCCTCCGAGCCAACAACTCGTCCAAGCGCACCACGAAATGCACACAGAGCGCATGCAATGTGGACACGCAGTTGTTTAAACTGTTCGCCCACATTTCATGGTCGGAAGGCGGAAAACAGAACTATCGCGCCATCGCATACTACCCGCACGGTAGCCTCCGGGGCCTCCACCGTGCTTCGGAACCGACGACGCTTGCCAACATTAAAATGGCGACGCTCTCAGTGTTGTCAGACCACCAAGCAACACGAGCGACACGCGCTTGGCGGCCGAACACTCAATTGCGTTTGAGTGCGTTTGACTGCGTTGCGTCGAGAACCGAAAGCGAGTCACCGGCACATCTGTGCTTGGTATGAAGCGTGGACTCCAATTCAAGGAATTATCTTGGCACGCGATATAAGCAGCAGGGATGTCCTGGTTTCTCGCTGCCGCAACGCAGTCAAACGCAACTGTCTGAACCGGCCTTAACGCAACGACTGGTCGGACGTTTCTCGTGTTTTCTTGCGTTTAGTTACATCTTCAGGAAGGACAAACGTGATAGTCAGACTCACGGGATAAAAATACTCTAGAATTCACCTCTAACTCGTTTTTTTTTTTTAATAACTTTTTAGCTTCCTTTTAAGCGGAAGTAATAAAATAGTTTGACGGTCCCTTTAATCAGCACATCATTCGATTGCGATCCACGCCCGAGCCGCTTGCGCTTTCAGTAACGAAATAATCAAAAGGACGAACCTCCAAAATAGAATAACAAAAAAATGCGGAAGGACAAGCAGTTGCTCTTTTCCGTTCTCCACTTTTGTTTATTAATTTGCTCTTAGGCGGATGTTGGTAACCAGTCTCGAGTTTCATCCAGGTGCGGTGCGTGGGAAGATGAGTGCCTGGAAGCGGAAGCAGAGCCGACCTAAGACAGGCACAGATCGCAGACGACATTACGTGGGAAATAAACACCGTCACGTGCCCAGTAATGAGACGCACGCGGAGCCCACGCTGTGGCGGGACAAAAGAACAGGGTTACGCCCTAGAGAGAAAAAAGAATAACAAGCGCACGGTGGAGCCGCGCGGTGACAAGACAAGCGTGCATCGCTTGTAAATTACTACTTGCTTCTCGTCAGACAAGAGGTACGGGTCCTCCTCACACTTTGCTGACGTTCCTGGGCACGCCACAATGCCGACTTCTGCAGTTGTTGAAGGTGTGCAGGCTACAACATCTATCTCTGAACAATATCATAATCAATAGCCTCGCTTACGCTCCAGAAATACAAACTGCGTCTAGCGAATGCACATTCGAATCTTGAGCCCCTGGGCGACGTCATTGGCAAAGATCATCCGGAGAGTGCCCTGATTAGAGCTCTTACTGCCAAAAGGGCCTGTCACAAAAGTATATGAGAAAAGTGCCATCTATTTTTTTATTTAGTTAATTGTTTTCTAGGAAGTTCCTAGACCATGGATTCTTCTTTGCTCCAGTGTGGAGAAAGGAGAGCCGTCGTATGCAAGCAGTGCTGACCGTAACGCGTTGCAACTAACGGCGTTACCTGTAACGCATAACCTTTTCTGTGACGCTGCAGCGGCGTAGGGATTACGAGTGAGGTACTTGGTACAATTCTCACAATAGCGTCCATGAACCCGAAGGGGAGTGCAAGCGTGCATATGAGACTTCCTGACTCCTCCTTGCCATACGAACAGCTTAAAATCCCTCAAAATCAAATAGAATTTTCATTAAATGTGATGTCACATCACACCACGACCGAAAGTGTCATTTACGCCAAATTCCATTCAAGTCCAACGTGCAACGCTTTCAGCTCTTCAGCTACAGGGAACCCATCGTAGCTCTAGTGGGTTGGAATCTTTTTGTGCGTGTTGGCGCGCTGGAAAGAGGCACGTGGCCGTACTCTAGAATGCATTAAAGGGATGCCTCCGCCGGTGCTCGATCGCGACGGCGATCGAGCACCGGCGGAAGCGGTTTATCTGACATACCGCGTTCGGCATTGGCTAGCAGACGGCGTTCGTAAAATAGCGTCAGCTGTTGCTGGCTTCACGCGGCGGTACCGTGCGTGCTTCCATTCATTCGGCGTTCGTTGCCATGGTGACGGCGAGGAACGCAGACTAACTTTATGTTGCGGAAGAACGCTGCGGCGCAGCGATACCAGGTGCGTTCTAAGGCCCTTCCCGCATGCTTTTCAATGGGCGGAAGGCGAACAAAAAGAGTTCGAAATAAGGACTTAACCCAGAAGGCTGCATTTCTCCAGCGCCTCATAATTTGACGAGCCTTACACGAAAAGCATCTTTTTTTGGCCATCCCGCGTCCTGTTTTTTTTTATCCGTAACATGGGTCTAAAGTATCAAACTGCCACATGGGCAACATGAACTGCCTCCTGTGTCTCAAGCGACTTTCAGCCGCTCCGTCTTTGCAAGCCTGTTGCGCTTGCCTACGTCACCAGTGCTAGGAAGCATAAATGCTACATAGACAACAACGTTGGAGATTTAACGAGGGCCTTCGGCTGTACAATATTACATCTTCGAGGCGGCAAGTTGGTTTACAAGAATACTCTAAACATTTTAACAGATCTCGTACTCCTTCGTCCTTTTGACCTTCACCTGGAGAATTGGTAGTTAAACGTTTAAACTACATTTCAAGCAGCTGTGCTAAAGGGGCAGTGCAACGATTTTAAAATTGAAAGAATTTACCGTTTTATTTTTTTATATTGCTTATCGTTCCACAAGTAAACGAAAACATTCATCCTGCCTCAGAAATACAACGATTTCGCTGAGTGATCGCAAAGGAAAAATTGAATTATTTGTCGATCTGCAGCTGCGTGTGGCAGATACAGGAACTGCTGGGTGACGTACTCTGAGGAATGTCGTTTCTGAGTTAGCGATTTGTGCAATTCTGTGCTCAAATTAATTTTTTTTTTATCTTGTCATTTGAACATAGACCAATGCGTGAAAAGTGTGAAAAGTATAGCATTATACCTAAAGTTTATTAAATTTTCGTGGCGCCATCTACCGGAAGTCAACAAAACCGGGTTCGTTTGTGCTGCTACAGTGAACTAGAGGAAGTGTAGTGACGAACTTTGCGCTGTATATTGGTATGATTTTCTAGACTTGATATCACTGCATAGAGAAATATAGTACTACGTAAAGAGTGGCCACTCGAGCCGTTTCGCGGCCCAGGAGTTAGGGACCCTACTGGTTGTTAGTAGGCGCAACAGTGGCACTTATCCTGAACATTTGTCAGATATGTAATATTAATACATAACTTTGTTGCATGAAGTAAACGTTTAAAATTATTACGAACTTTGAAAACTTTCAAGAACAACTTCAACGGCTGTGGCTACGGCTGCGGCGCGACGGATGGCTTCGGAGTCGTGGACTCGACGGAGGGGCGGATACTTCGGCTGCTTGGTCTGTGTCTCTTGCCTCGTTGTAAACGAGTTGAGTTGGTTCCGCGGCTTGTTGTCTCGTGCGGGTTTTTAGTCATTCTTCCGTTGCGGTTATGGTATATGGTATACGTAAGAAGTATTGTGACTGTAGTTTCTTTGTTGACGGACATTTGCATTCGGTCGCTGAATTTAGAAGCCAGATTGTTCTTCTCTTGTTGCTGTGTTAGGCACATGGTCATATGTGCAAGCGCTCTTCATGGAACTTGGACGGTAATTTTTTAAATGCCCTCCATCACATTGCATTTGTCGCTGTAATACAGTACTTTTTTTTCAGTGTTGCACGGCGTTATTCATACATTTTGCATGTGTATTCTTATTTTTGTAATGTAATGAATAACATACAACACTCATTGTCTTCAGAGTTGATGTTTGTTTTGCTTGTCGTAGTTACAAAAATAAATACTTTTGTGTGTCAATCCCTGGTGTCGTCCCATGTCGTCCCATCAAGAGAGTTAGCACAAATGTGAAAATATCCTTTTCGGTGTGCGGTCAGTTTGAATTATATGTAGCGCTGGATGACTTTTCTTCTGCAGTACAATTAAGGTATACTTATAAAACAATTCTATTTTAAACAAGACCATGCTAGTTACAATAACACTAACTCGTTAAACTAGAGGGCGCATGCTACTGCCCTATACAAAAATACCACCAGAATTCGCCTTGAATCCATTCATTCATCTAACCAGCGGTTACTGCGTGTATCCATTCATTCAACACTCAACTAGGGACTATACTGGCCGCTGGGTGCGCTCGCTGACACTGAATTGGGCCGCTTGGGCCTATGGAAGTGTCCGCTCTTTACGTAGTACTATATTTCTCTATGATCACTGTACGCAACTCTCTTATCATACCTATTACGGCGCAAAGTTTTGCGGCGAATATCTCCAAGCCGGCTTCTTCTTTTTACTTTCCGTAAATTCTTTAGCCTTCCATTGTGGTAGCCCTCAAAATTTTGATTGCAAATGAACCTAAAAGTTGCTAATTAGAAATTTAATTCGCAAATTTTAGTTAATTAGATAGCGAATTTTTATATATATTGCAATTCCTGCGTGCCCCGCAGCTAAAAGTTGGTTTTCAAAAATATTTAATTACCTTATTAGCAATTCTGTAAAGCTTTCGCTGAAACACCCGGTATATAAAACATACGGCCTTTGCTTGCCAAAGGAATAAAACGTAATGCATGCGTCTTGCGTGCTTCTTTTTCTTTTTCTGCCTATAAAGAAAGCCCGTGACAACTGAAATCAAGTCCATGATGGGACGGGCTCGTTATCGCCGTATTTTGTCATGTTTTTTCGGGCTTTCGTTACATGGTCAGAAAAAAAAAAAAGATTCACACGAACCGTATCACGTAGCAAATTGCTGATTCGGGTGTTTCTCAAGGAGCTCTAAACTTTCCCATTGACATTTCGGCTCATTTTGAAAACGAGATAATTATTCCTAACATTTTATTAATTAGGCTTCATTACAAAATACTGAAACTCTCACAAGACGCTTGTTAACAACATACAGTTGGTTTCATTGGCGTAAAACGATCCACGTTAAAGAAAAAAAAATCAGGGCGCGTTGTTTGGGATACCCTGTATTTACGTAATCTACGTCCGGGTGGCGCGAGAAGGGAAACATGGCATATCTTTTCAGTCATGATTTAGTTTTAGAAAAATCACGGCGCCCTGTAGAGCGATGGAATAATACACGGCCAGCATATGACGATATGAGATGTATGATAAGTGTTGGCTGCATCGCAAGCCGATAGCTTTCGGACTTCTCGTCTCGCTCCCCAAATGCAGCCCGTTGAAATCTATGTAATTTTACATCGTGTTTCTTTAACTTTGAGAAAACAAATCGGAACTAATATTTACATAGAAAAGACCGTTCACCAAAAAGTTCATGCACCGAAACATCCGTACATTGAAATTTCCTACACCAAAAAGTCCGAGCACCGAACTGTCCATGCACCATAAAGTCCGTGCTCCGAAAAGACCGCATTGAAACGCCCTACACCGAAGTCCGAAACGTCCTACACCGAAGTGTCCGAATCCCTACACAGTTGCCAAAGGTCAAAATACTCATGGTCTCCCTCAGAACTCTGCTACCATTTTCTTTTTCTTTGTGCAAAACCTGGGTATCCCCCCACTCAGGCTGACAGTCATTGCAGTCTACAACATGTTTTGCGATATCCGAGTTCTGAGCCTTATCTTCCACTGCCCTTTTATGTTCCAAGAGCCTTTTATTTAAACAACGACCAGTTTGCCCAACATAAGGCTACCCACACCGCAACAGAATGTCGTACACCACTCCTACCTGGCAAGTTACATCTGGGTTTCTGTTTTTTTTTTGTTTTTTTTTTTTTGGCACCCATGAAGACCACCCGAAAAAGGGGTTAACCTTTCTAATTTGTGCTGAGCTTTGAAGACTAAATTTACACCAAACCTCCTTGCCACTGATTTAAAGTTATGAGATATTCCATGGTAGTAAGGCACACAGACTACATTGTTCACAACCGGTTTTTCCACAGGAGCCAAACTAAACCTTCCCAACATCTTGAGCACAACTATGACAATTACATTCTGGTGATGGCCCGCTCGGAAAAAACGCAACTTTTGCAACTCAACTGCCCCTCCAACCCAATTCACACAGAACTTTTTACAGGAGCTATCCATCACAGACGCAATTAGACCCCTCTTACCTATCTTCGGGTGACAGCTGTCAGCTGCCAAAAAAGGCTTTGCCGATTCCTTTACGTACTTCCAGCACAGTCCCTTCCCCGTACATGAGGTCTGAACGTAAAATCCTGGCACTTGTCAAGTTAGTATACACTTCTTAATCATCTATACCAACCCTTCCTCAAAAGCACAAATCAAGATCTCGTCTACATATCGACGGACAAAGACAGCTCCACTCGGCAAGGACCGCACAACCATGTGAACGTGAACATCCATCTCGACTAAAAAAATTCGGACAACACTGGCGCAATTCACGATCCGATACACACTCCCTCTTTTTGAATAAAAAGAGAACCTTCGAAGTTTCCAACAGTGGACTCTAAATGAAACTCCAGAATACTAAAGAAAAACTATCTACACCAATCCCAGAGGCAGACTGAAATTTCACTAGACTATCATCACACCGCCTCCTGACTATCATTAACAGCTCCGACTTATCCATAGAGTATAGTATAAGTCCTTGATGTCTAAAGTTGTCACATCACGCGTTATCCCGTGATGTGGATTCAATATTTCAATCAATTGCTCAGAGACTTTTAGTGACAACGGACTGTTGGAGCTCCACTCCTGTCAGGCACTTCTGGAAAAACCGACACCTTCTGCCAAGCTCCATTTGTGTTCACAAGCACTTTCAAGGTAAAACCAGCCTTATGGTCCTTCAGCAGAAATTGCAATCTAAGGGTTGCCTGCGACACTTCCCCTAATCTCTTTATCACCGTCGGAAAATCACACTCCTTAAGCACTGTAACCACCTTCTTTTTTGCTTTCTTCAGGTCACCCACATACGGTCTAAACGTCCTTTCAACCGCTTCGGAAGCGTCTGCTCCAAACAAGTCGTTCTCCAGGACAGTAAACCTTTCTGATTTGTCCGTTTGAAGCAAAGTAAGCTCATTCTGGTCTAGCTCCTTCTTTACGTTCCTGAACGTCTTACAATTTACCCTGTCCGTCAAAAAAGACTGATCTACCAACCTAGACACATTCCTTATTGACTCATCAATAAAAACTTCCGAGGACACCTAGCACTTCTTATGAGTTGTGAATTCGAAAGCATTCTCGATGCCGAGAGGAGCAGAAGCGGCCGCAGCGCCGGCAGGGAGTGCGGTGCATGCGCCGCGCAGACCGCCCTGGCTCGCTGGTGACTGCTGCGCCGCTGGGTGAGGCAGCGGCGGGAGTGCGAAGTTCGGCCCGGCACGTGATGAAATCACGTCTCCTCTTATCATCATCATCGCCCTAGCTGCGGGTACCGGTTGACGATGTTTCACCTCAAGGCGTAACGTTAGGCCTAACGTCAGGTCAGCGCATACCTGCGTCCCCCCCCCCCCCCCCCCTTCTTCCCGCTGTGCCACCAGCAGTTCGACTGGCTCCTTAGCAGCGATGACGCCGTTGCTATGGGGCCACAAGACGCGTCGCAGCAAATGGGAATTTAGGTCCCGTTTCGCTTAGGGGAATTTAGATGCCGTTTATCGCTGCTACAGGCAATGATAACACCGGATTCAAGCTCAGATAACGCCGGATCGCTCCGTGAGCTTTATAATGCCCTTTCGCATTAAAAGAAATTTCTCTTATCCTGGTCAAAGATATTTCTGGCAATTTCGAACACATGAGATGCGATGTCCACTTTAGAAGGCTTCACATTAACGAAGAACTTCGGTCCCTTAGCCAGACATATGCTTCCCTTTTTTTGTCCAGCTGCTTTCCTAACAAGTTGAGAGGCTTTCATTGGCGATGAATTCCAACATTTGCTGCAACGCATGCAGTTCGCTTTGACAAGGATGCTAACGCTATCCCTTGAATTCCGCTCCATATCGCTTCCCGTTTTGACGACAACAAATGCTAGAATACTCAATAGTATTAGCCTAGTCTTTCCCACGCGTTAATGTCCAAATACTGTCACACATCTTTCAAGCTTGCCGAGTTGGTCCTTTAGAGAGTTCCCGTAGGCCGTCAGCACTTTCTTCTTGGTCGTCCAATTCCCAAGCCAACGATGAAAGGTAGGACCACCTTTGTTCTTCGATGTATCTTTCCCTTAAGCAGAAGCCCAGGAAACACCAATCCACCTCGAGCTCCGCCCTCCGCTGCCTCAACTTGCAGAGTACTAAGAGACTGTATACTTTCACAGACGATAAAAAGTGACGATAAAAACAGCGCCGAACACACTTCTAGGCCTGCATCGGGGGTAATCATCGAAGAAAGGGTAAAAACACAGGCGAGCTGGTGAAGAACTTCCGTAGTAACCGGGGACACGGAACGATAAAAAAAAACGGACAAAATAATCTGTGTCAAACACAGCTTCTAGTTTATTTGAACAACGAACGTTCTTATAGGATATACACTAGAAGCTGTGTAAACTAGAAGCTTTGTTTGAGACTTGTTTTGTCCATTTTTTGTATCGTTCCTTGTCTCCAGTTACTATGGAAGTTCTTCACCAGCTCGAATGTGTTTTTACCCTTCCTGCGAGTATAACAAGGCGTCTTCCGAATGTCTTTGAGAAGTGCTTGTTGCCTGTGCAGTCGAAAGTTAAAGCCCCTTGATAACATTCACGCTCAAGCACATCAAGGGGCTGTCACTGACACTCGTGCGCGCGTACCCTGAGCTCCAATGAAAGTGATGCACGCCACTTCTCACTTCTTTATACACTCTAGAAAAAGGTTATGCATATTTATACTTTGAGCGCCGGTTCTTCATAGATGAGAATAACAGTCACGAAGGTTATAAGATGACGAGCAAGATTGTAGTCAATGAAGCACGCCGAGAGATACCAGGCTTATGCATAACAAGCCGAGATCAGGGCTATCGAAAACGATGTTGCGTTTATATAGAACGGTCAAGGTTATACTTACAATGTTATGCATAATAATTTTTTTTTTGTGCATAGCCTCCCTTTTTTGTTTTGTTCTAACATGGGTGATATATAAAAACTAAGTCTTAGAACACTGGGCGCACTGCTATCTCGGCAATACACCTTGAACTCGGCACGAATCTGTTAGCTTCCGGAGGCCTGTTGAATTTGGCGATGTGACGACCAGCGATTAACATGGTCTTCTTTGCGGGCATACACCTATGCAGCACAGCTTGGGAGGTGAGCTCTAAATAGCAGCGCGTCACATTCGTGGCTTTTGTAAGTTCAGTAATTTGATTATTTTAAATGGGAAATGAACGCTAGTCAAGATTCTATAAGTTTTTCAATTTAATTTTCAATTTAATTGAAAATTAAATTGTTATCATTTGTTTGCAATGAAATTTTAGCTTTCTTTGTGTATAAAGCAGTGTGTGACACAAAATCTCTTAGGTGCATATTTTTAATTCTGGTTTAGTACTTTTCAACACCTACGTAGGTGGCAGGAATAAAAAAATCAATCCTCCATAAAGACAGGTTAAGGAAACAATGGTCCCTATGTACTGAAAGACACTGTTTTGAGATAATAGAGTTTAAAGTAGAGAAACAAAATAGGTGAATAACAAATTGCTATTGGCACCAACACTCTCAGAGTCACTCCTTCAATACCCGCCAGCTTGGTAGTTATTGTTATACCCTAGTTACACTAGCGCTCTCAACTGTCATTAAGCCAACAATCGTTGGCATCTCCCAACTGTCATTGGGCTCAACTAAGTTGTCCGGTGTTACGCGGCCTAAAACCCCAGTTGAGATACGCGTCAAAAAAAGTGAGGCAAAGGAATTATATCCACACTTTTCAGTCATTATAAACGTACAAAAAATAAACTTTTTTAAGTGAAAAAAACTATAATATAAAATTTGTCGTTAATTTTTTTATGCAGTAGGAGTTTAGTCTGCCAGAACATGGCGACATTGTTACCCCCTGTAGATGAGCAATTTAGCCAGGGCAGTACGACTGTTGGCTTGGGGTCTTTTAACGTGCACCACACAGTAACGACCGCACGCCCGTACTGTGCTCATTCAGATCGAAACGGGCAGGGGTGGGGATATATAATCAGAACGTTTCACACGAATTTGAGCAAGAGGGACATAACCAAAGTCTCATCGGCACCGACATCACAATGGCCGCCCTCGCCGAGCTTTGGCTTCCGCGACGTGCCGTGATCGTTGTAGCGGCAGCTCCGGCCCCGAAGCATACCTCTTCCGACAATATTTGCCGCTGCGATACTTTCTAGATGCCTCCCCCAATCTTCCGCAAGAGTAAGTGCTTCGCTGGCGCAGGCCATGGGCGGCGATGCGGCGGACGCCGTCATCTTTAGCTCTATTGGGGCGAACCCCCATCAGTTGGCCAGCTCAGTTGAACTCAGTGATCGTTAGCGGCTCAATGACAGTTGGCGCCGCCGTGTAACTCTGGCCAATCGCGATTGAGTGAACTGTCCTTGGCTTAATGACAGTTAAGAGGGCTAGTGTAACTAGAGTATGCGAGTCATGTCTTCGCTTTTCGGCTCATCGCCTTGCTTGTCGGGCCTCTTTAGTGACCTGTCGTGTCGCTCGGTCCGTAGAGTATATTCGAGTGCGGTCAACTTCCCTCGGCAACTTGATGATGCTTCACCCAGGGTTCAATCCATAGGACTTCAAAATATTGGCTCGTGCGATGCTACCACCATTGAAGGAAAGAACAGCATCCAATGTCACCATTTCGCCGTTCACAAACACGCGCTTGAAAGTATACACACGTGGAGAAAATGTGCACATCGTCTCGGGATTGTCTTGGCTAGAAAAGAGCTATGAAATATTGCCACATAATTTTTAAGATGAAGCTCATTCCGGACATGTATTTAAATCTGGTGTTGATTTTTTTTTTTTTTTCAAATTTATTGATAAGCAGGGAGCGTATCCCAAAAGGAGGCGTGTTCACCCACTACTTGCTTTCGGAAAAAGTGTTTTTCAGCCCGAAATATTACTTTATAAGAACATTGTGAGAATAGAAAATGTGCGGAAATAAATAAACTTCTCAAATTGCAAAAAAAACTCCAATAGATTTTTTTTCCCTTACCCCGTGCCCTTAATAAGGTACTGCGTACAGTAACCTCCGCGAGTGCAAAATGTGAAGCATTTAGAAATGATACTCCGGAGATACCAGTCCACTGTTGGTGCACTCTAAGCTCAAATTAAAAACGGTTTCACTATGATGTCTTGTTCGTGCGAATATGGGCAATATAAGATCTAAATGTGGCAAGTTCTACTGCATTAGACATTCGTAATATCTGATAATAATTAACCTGTTATTCCACTTCCTTACCTACATTTTTTTTAATTTTCTGACGAGGCCGATATCAGATTTCGGATAAATTTCATGGAACTAGAATTAGTTTACCATAGACTGCTGAATATATTTGGTACAGCGCACGAGATTAAAAACGCCAGTGTTGGGGACGTTGTGGCGTACCTTAAAGGGTAACTGCAAAGAAAAAAAATGTTTTTTTTTAAACAGCCTAATTGGGACAAGCATTTATGCCACAGGACGTAATTTAATTCGAATGTTTTTCGCTTTACGCGAGCTTACTGGCACTAGTGGGACTCAAGGATACTCGCAAGCAACGCCACTGGACAAGAAACTCCTTTGTTGCAGTGTAATTTCAAGAACAAAAACGAACGTTCTCATTCAATCCCTCCTTCGCGAAACTTGATGACTTAAAAATTGTGGTTGTGTGGATATTTATACAGCGAATTCTCCATAGCACCATCTATTTTCTTCTTTTTCTTTATACAGCGTGTAGTTGGTCAGCCATTTCAATGTCGCGACGAGTCACTCGCTGTATATGAGAAATCTAGCCAGTGCAGTACAACCGCTAGCCTGGGGTCTTTAACGTGCACCACGCAGTAGTGGTACACGACCGCACGCCGGTACGATGCTCATCCAGATCGAAACGGGCAGGGGTGGGGATTGAACCCAGGATCCCTGGGTTCCACAGCGGAACCCAGGATCCCTGGGTTCCGCAGCGGGAGCTTTCGCTCCACGTGCTCCGAGCTGGTGTGCGCTAGACCACTTGGCCACCGATCCTCCACTGACGATATTTGGATGCGGCTCGTAGATTGGACCCGAGCATTGCGTGGGCACTCAATTTTGGCTAGTGATAATCGATAGATCGAGAAGCATTCGGGCAGTGGCCCGTGTCCAGTCGCTGCACTGACGACAATAGCCGAACCATAACAATGTCTGGAACTCAGCGCGTGTCCTGTACCTTGCCTACCCCAGCGCGTGGTTATGATCACCATTGACGGCATATAATCGGTTCCAGATCACGTGGCCGCTTGTTCTGGCTGCGAGTTGAGGGGGTGAACGCTGCTCATTTTTCTTTAATTTTTTCTGCGACTTCGATCGCGATTGGTGAAAAACGAACGGGTGTTTCAGAGGTCATTAACGTCAGGGATCCGTTCTAAGTGGTATTTGCGAAAAGCACAAAAATCGTTGCATCCCCCCTTTAAAAAGCTCCTGAAAAGAAAAATATATTTTCTTTTTTTAAACAGTCTGGGAGGGACACGCGTGTCAGACAACAAATTTTACGCGAAAAAAAAATAGAGCAATATTGACGGTGCGAGACGCGATTTGGTCGCGAGTCACCTTCTTTCCATTTGTTTTCTCTCTCGGCATTCCGGGCGCGGGAAGGAGAGGTGTATCGGCTTGGCCATCACGTTGAGGTGGAGACAGGTTATGACCATCTCGTTGAGGTGGAAAGAGCATATGACCATTTCGTGACGTCATAAACTTTTCGCGCAGAATTTGAAATAAATCTCACGCCGTCAATATTGCTCTAAAAATATTTTTTTCGCGTAAAAGTTATTTCTCGATACGCGTGTCCCACCCAGACTGTTTAATTTTTTTCTTTTCAGTTTTTTTTTTAAGCCAAATGCCTCCCAAGAGTTTGCACTGTGCAAGGTGAGATACATTACAAATCTATTCGTCCTAAAAGAAGTTGTAAGTTTTGCTCTAAAAGAATTCACCTCTTCGTTGACACATTGAAAGAACCAGAAGAACCACAAATGGTACGAACCACAAAGTTCGTACCATTTTCTTTGGTACAGTACATGAATATATTATAACTATAGACTCGTGCAGTTGGCTATGAGCTCTGCTGAGCTCATTTTTAAGAATAAACTTCTGGTTTAAATCATGTCTATATATTCTCAAACTCATGGCGGCAACGTTAGCATGCCTTTATGTCAAATATGACTTCAATCTTACCATTCAAAATGGCGTTAAGCACAACCAATGCTCTGAAATTGCAATAACTCTTCAAATGTTAAAATGAGAGATTTTATTTTTATTTATTTTTTCAGTGTCCGGCGCAACAGCAATTTGCGAGATGGTTGAAATATGACGATTCAACGAAGTTAAAAGGAATCACAATGAATAAAAATAGGTAAGAGGGTGACCGGAACGCTTGACGTTCCCTTCGCCCTCTTACTGTTGCCATAGTTCATTTTTCTGCGATAGCTATTTATGAACAACCCTTTACGCATAAGTTTATGCATAAGGAAATTAGACTTTTTTCTTACAGACACTATGCGTAACAAGTATATCGATATCAGTCGTTATTCCAAAAATCATGTTTATAGGGAAACCTATATCATATCCTTACGCTTAGTAGGTGGAGCATCTTTTAGAGTATAGATGCCGGAAGAAGTTGCCCCCGGTTATGCTTGTAACTCTGGGCCGTGTGTGTGGCGAGAACCCGAGGGAGAGGAGGAGGTGAAAGCGCGGGGATGGCACCGAGCTCTAGTTGGAATGAATAGGGGTGGACGCAAAGCCTTTGTCACTACTCACTGTCCGAACGCATTTAAGCAGTGAGTATATAGACCTTTTCCGCTCACTCTCGCCCCCGACCGCCAAGTAGGCATATCCGGTATGGGCGACGAAAAAATATTAAAACGTTTCAACCTGCAAATAGTAAAAAAATAGAGGGGATAGAAAACGAGAATGGGTGACGGTTACGCTTTTCTCCTAAATGCATTCTATTGGCGTGGCGACGGCAAAACAATGTTTTCGCCCATACTGGAAGTGACGACAATTCAAGATGGCGGCGCCCTTGAAGAAAGGGTCTATAGACAAAGGCAGCTAAGTTGGCGCCTGCCCACTAATCATTCCGACCAGAACTCGGCGCTCTGACTTCCACGCGCGCTCTGATGTCCTTTTCTGAGTCCTCTGGTTTAGTTTCTCACCGTGTAAGAATGCTGCGATTTTTATTCCAGAGTCTTACAGCGTTTGATGGAGTGCTCTACGGGCAAGTCGTCTCATCGTTTGCAGACTTGGCAGATTACTCTCCTCCAGCCAGATGCCAAAAGGAAGAGCGATAACACATGCCATCGCGCTGCTCGTTTTCCGTGTTGCTAAAACTTCCTTTCCCTCTTAACACCGGATAAAGTGTGGCTCCAATGCGATACTCTGCTTGAGTGTAAAGGCCCGTTCACAAAGTTGCGTTCGGAGCGACCACTACGCTTACGAACGAATGCAACCGGTTGGAACGACGAGTTACCATAGCAACGAAGCGCCAAAAGGTCGTTTCGTTCGTGTTCGTTCGCAACGCAAGGAGTTGAGCCGGGCTGAACTTTTTCGTTACGTTCGGGAACGACGGGAGCGACAGACCAATCACAGGTCGAGGAGAGCTTGGTCGCGCGCGTTGCATGCCGGTCGTGCCGGGCTCCTTCGATTTGCAAACATGGCGTCGGTGGTGATGATCGTCGACGTGGACGGCGTGGTGGAAGCTCATCGTTCCGCGTAAAAGCGCTATCCTTGACCGTGAATTTTCGTCGTGTGTCGTTATGATAACCCAGCGCGTACTAGAAGGGAAGATCCACCTACTCGTGCGGCGATCTCGTGGCGGCACTCTCAAGACAGCAGAAACGCCCGTGCCGTCGTGTTTGTTTACTTCGACTACAGTGGTGCTTTCTTAAGGGTCTGTTACACTCCAACGTCGAGCGTAGCAGACGCGGCGTAGCGCAGCGCACACCGATGCTGATTGGTCGAAGATATCGAGGTCCTGCTCGCCGGCCAATCAAAGGCCCACGTTCTGCGCTACGCTACGTTCGCTGCGCTCAACGTCGGAGTGTAACAGAGCCTTTAGTATTTGTGTCCTCGAACATCGCCCGGATTTCTTTTTTGGCGCATTCCATGCGTGTGCTCAAGTTCAAGGTATTACTGGTGCGTACCGTATAAAGGATGCGAATTTTCACGCGTTTTCATCACCCGAGAAAGTTGATTAGTGTTAGCAATCCTGAACGCTCGCAACGTCTATCGGATCACGAAATTATATTTCTACGTTGCTAGATCGCTGCTAAGATCTCATCGTCGTTTATAATCGTAGAAAAGGCGTGTGGCGAGAATTGTACTGTTGGCAAAATCGTGATTAAAGTCGTGATCGTGCAAGACGGCGTACTGCATCTTTTTTTTTTCTTTTTTTAGTGCACTACCCTGCAAGCGTTTCCTGAAAAATAAAAAAATAACGTTTGTGGTCATAGGAGGTGGTCTATCTATTTTCTGTTACGCAAGTGAGTGGTAGCGCGTCCCCAACAGCTGACGGCGGCGGAGAGGCGGTCGCCGTGCTGCCGACGCACTGCGCTTGTTGCAGTGGTCGCAGGAGTGTACGCGAGGCGCAGAGCGGTCGTTCCGGTCACAACGGACCCAGTCGTGGATAACGGGTGATGTTTGAACCAGCCTTTACACAGCTATTGTAGGCGCACAGCAGATCTTCGTGACTGTACGCCGTAGGAAACCTCTGGCTGCTCCGGTGAGGACGGTGGACCTCGCGTCGGGCAGGAAACCGTCCGCCATGTTTGTAAGCGTAGCTGGGTTGCTTACTATTGGCTAGGAGCAAGAGCTGAAGCTCGTTTCTCATTGGCTGTTGATTCGTTTGGTTGCATGCGGTTCCATGTGTGTGTACACGTCGCGTACAGTTGTCGTTGAAGTCGCAGCGGTTGCATTCGTTCGTAAGCATAGTGGTCGCTCTGAACGCAAATGTGTGAATGCGTTCGTCGCGGTCCTGGTGAAGCTCGAAGGGGGACCAACCAGCGTCGACACGACTCTCAGTTTTGACGTATACCTATGTGGGAGTATATCATGGACGTCCTGCGCTTCTTCAGCGGATGTCTAGCGCAGTGGTTTTCAACCATTGATGTTTCGCGGACCCCTGGCGTGTCGGCGAAGTTGATGGAGGACCTCGTTCGTGGTGAGGGGAAAGGAAAGGTATATGTTAATTATGATAATGATTTAATAAATGTATTTAAGTGAGGGCTATGTGAAGTAGATTTCTTTAATTGACATAAACACGAGAAAACTCACCCGAAAATCGGAGCGTTTCTTATAAATTTGAAAAATACTACTTTTATTGCCGGGCTTGACTGGTGAGGCAGGGCTTCGCGGACCCCTAGAATGCCTTCGCGGACCCCAAAGGGTCCGCGGACCCCCATTTGAGAACCACTGGTCTAGCAGATGATGCGTTGTGATGAAGATATTATAGTTGGGTTTAGCAAACTATTCACGAACTCTGTTGTCCGCTCGCTGAACGCGAATCTCGGGAATCGTAAGTTCTTATACGTCCCGATTTGATGGAGATGGGTTGAACACAGAAGTGAAGCCCTCTTACACTGAGAAGTTGTGAGACATTATGGGCAATAAAAATCAATTCAAGCCCCATCTTTAAGGCTTGACACATTAAATCTTCACAAACAAAACTTGACACACAAAATCACCTCATCCCAAAGGAGAACCCAAATTTCATCTACTAGACAAGCCCAAAACAACCTCGAAAATTCCATCTTGATTGCTGAACTCTTCCCCAGCATAATAAAGGGTGGTTTCTAAAGTAAGCTGACAGATCAGTAAGAAAGTGGGCCATGAGGTCACGCTAAAACCAAGTCCCCCCTCCCCTTTAAAGGGGACGCTTATCAGCTGTGCCATACATACTGCTAAAAAATAATGAAAAAACGGTAAGAGTACAGGCGAGATGGTACATGTTGACCATGTTGCAACCTAACCCGAGACTGGGGTATGAAATAGAAACTTGAAAGTAGAAGGGGCAGAAAAAAGGGAAGAAGAGAACGTCTCAAACGCAGCTAAAAGATTTATTCAGTCCCACGTCCTTATACATATACTCACAACCACAAGGTCGCCAACCACAAAACTTGCCCTTTACTAAGACACAAAACACCAGGACACACAAAAGCGCACTACCAGAACAGGACAATGGGTTTCTATTTCCTACCCCGGTCTCGAGTTAAGTTGCAACATAATAAAATACTGGCCCTTTTTACGGCTAAATTGAATTTGTAAAACTGTAGTTGGCGTGGCTTTGTTCGTTTTCCCCTTGAAACTCAAAACACCAATCCCTTAACTCAATCCCACCTAAAACGTAAAGAAACGCATAGGTTTTTTGCGCTGTGTAACGACCCTAAAGATTTGGTCTTGGTCACGTAATTGTCACGGGCTCTGTCGTTGGAGTGAGGCACCCAAGATTGCCGATAACAAACAATTGCATCTTTATACACGTAGCGAAAGGATTACGGAATACAATGGCTACACGCTCTCGCTAAAATAGGAATGTTCCGACAGAGTTCTACGCCACTACGCGTGAAGAAGTTCCAAGAGCGAACACTCACGCACTAGGATGACTTTGCTTGGGTGGAATCACGAAGGGAACTTGGACGTCTCGGTGGTGGTGCCGAAGGTGCGCCGAGTCCACGAACGTCGAACCTCTCGATGTTGGTGTCTCCTCGTAGTCGCCCCGCAGCCTCTCCGACTCCCTTGGTTCCGCTTCCCCACCGGCCTCGACTCGCCTCACCCTTCGTGTCCGCCGCCCGAGATAGCGATCCCCGCTGGGCTTTCTTCCTTTTTGTTGCCTTCTTCCGGCTGGTCCATTTCACCCATTGGAAGGTAGATGCCTAGCAGTTTCGTCCATTTCACCCACCGGAGGGTAGATGCCCAGCAGTTTCGTCCATTTCACCCATCGGAGGGTATACATGCCCAGCAGGTTCGTCCACAGAGTTTCGGAGGGGCGAATCCGCATTCCTCACCGCTCCCGAAGAGCGCCTTGCTTCGCTCTTCTTGCGTCTTGCCACCTCTCTCTCACACAGACGTTCCCACACCCACGCCCATATAGATGACTAACTGTGAGGCGCAACTCACAGTTTCGGAGGGGCGAATCCGCATTGCTCAACACACGCACACAGAGATGGCTAACTATAAGGAGTCGCCAGACGGGAACGTCACACGCTCCCATAATGAAAAGATTTTTGCACAAACATCAAGCTTGTTTTGCTCTAGCGCTACATGGGCACAGACATCGTGACACAATTTCCTCAAAATAACTCGCGAAACAGGGAACAAGACGGGAATAAAACGTGTAATACACTAATAGCCGATACGCTCGTAAAAGACGGGTACACGATTCCGCTGAAGGAAGCTCTCACCGGTACAATCAGCAGCTCCTCATCGACGATCATGTCTACCCACGACAACGATACCATGGAATCTGACGACGGAAAATATGAGGCCGTTCATGGGAAAAAGCGACGCAAGACCTGCCCGAGCAAAGCTCTCCAGGACGGGGCAAACCTTCAAGTCGGATGCACCGTACTCCATACCCCCACTGACAACCAGAAAATTGACTCGCTCAGCAAGTTCAGGCTCACAGACTTTCTGAACAACGCTGCGCCAGGCATGGTCACTGTTGTTCGCGTAAACAAAGCTCGGAACATTCTTGCAGTCGACGTGAAACGACCCGCGTTCAAAGCCGAGCTCCTCAAAGTGACCAAGCTTTGTACAGTGCCGGTGAGAGCCTACCTACCGAGAGAACACTCAGGCAGTTTTGGCGTCCTTCGGGATATAGACCCGGACTATAGCGAAAATGACATCAAGACACAGCTGCAGTCATCCATCGGCATAGTTGAAGTGAAGCGACTCGGCAAAACATCACCCTTGGTACGCGTAACATTTGCAGGAGAGCAGGCGCCCCAACATGTGAAAGTGGGCCTCGTGAGAACAGAAGTGATTCCCTACAGAGCACGCCCTCTGCAATGTTACAAGTGCTACAAGTTTGGGCCACATCGCAGCTGCATGCACGACGGAGTCTCAACTGTGCCATCGGTGCGGCAAAAGTCATGACGGCATGTGCGAAGGCGCCCCGTACTGCGTGAACTGCGAAGGTGACCGCGCCTCTAACGCAGCGGATTGCCCGGTTAAAGAGAGAGAGACTGAGATTATAAGGTACAAGCTCGAGCACAACACCACATTTCGCGAAGCGAAAGGAGCCGTACATGCTAAGAGACAGGTTAGCAAGAAAATGACTGCTAAAAACACGTACTCACCTAAGAACACCATCAACAACGTACCTCCTCTGACTGCTGAAGAGTTCCCTCTGCTTAAGACACCGGAGGGCGCAAGTGACAAGTCAGTGGACGTAGCGTCCACCACGAACAGTTCTCAAAAATCATCCTTTTGGGAACAGCCAAATATCAAAGACATCACTTCGCACACGGTTTCGGAGGGGCATATGCCGACATCCAACCAGACAAGTGAAATGGGACATGGTTCTCCTTTTAAAGCCATAATTGCACTTGCGATCACTGCGCTTCGTAGACTATTGAACACACTCTCACCTTCGTCAGCGCTTCATCAAGTGATCGGGGCAATCCTTTCCCTAGAGCCCATTATTATGATGGCATTCTGAAGGTCTTTCATGCTTTCCTTACTCGTGAGCAGAATAACTGCCTCTGTTTCAGACTAGTCACCACCGAAATCATTACTCATCATTCATCAAAAGCCTCATGGCGTAGCTGGAAGTGTATGGCTAGTGTCCCCGGAACGACCCATTCATGACAGCACACAATAAAACGAACAGAACAACCCAAGACACCGGATGCCCGACAATTCTGCAGTGGAATTGTAACGGTCTAAGACAAAGACTCACGGACCTCAAAGCACGGCTACTGGAACATCCATTCGATATACTACTGCTACAAGAGCCACGAATGGAACAAAAATAAATCAAGATCCCTCAGTACACCACTTACGCGACAAAGCAGACAGGCAAACATCCGTGGGCAGTGATACTTGTGAGGAACAGTGTCAACCACCATCAGCTGGACCTCACCAAGTACTGCTCAGAGAGGGCGGACTTCGCCGGGGTGCAGGTGCGCACACGCAGAAAAGATATCGTGATAGTTTCGGCATACATACATCCATTGGGCAAGTGGCGACCACATGTGCTGGCCGAGATGAGAGAGGAGCTTGGCACAGACAAGGATATCCTGATCGGCGGCGACTTCAATGCTCACAACGAGTCCTGGGGAGACGGGAAGACAACAGCCAGAGGTCGGAGACTGCAGAAACTCCTCGACACAACGAACTTTGAAGAAATTGGCACAGGGACCCCAACATTCCTTAGGACAGACACGCAGCAAAGTGTGATAGACCTGACATTCACGGCCGGGACACTCGGACCACTACGAGCGACCCCTCAACCCGACGGGTGGGGAAGTGACCACACACCCATCACTCTTAGAAAAAAGGGGACCAAAAGGAGGTAACAGACCGCCTTTACCACCCTCCTCCCGGCCAGGGGTAAATCGCTCCGCTTGTTACCTCCTCAAGCACAGCAGACACTAAGAATGCGGTGCTACCAGGTGAAGTTCGCCGCGAAGGGGCACCAAGGAGGCACGTATTACCTCCCAGAGGGTGCACCTGTTTTGCACTGCCAAAGCCTGGGCGCTGCGATTGGCTGTGGGAAGGCGCAAACGAGTTCGCTAATTGGTCTCCTCGTATGACACGTGATTCTTTGCGCATGCGTGGGAGAGCGCCTGCCCGGCCGACCGGGAGCGTCGGCGGCGTCGGCGCCTTCCGCCGACGCGCCCGGTCATGACGGCATAACGGTCTTTCTTCTCGAACGTTCGACGGAGGCGTCCCAGCGCAGGAACGTTCTTTATTGTTCTGTTCGGCTCAGTCTCTTCTTACGAGGTCACCGAGAGCGCTGCATTGACTCCAGTCGAAGATCCAAGTCGTGTGCACCGTATGCAGGTAAGGAAATGTTCTGCGCGGTCGGCAGTTGGCGTCGGTTATGACCGCCCGGAAAGACGACCCCCGTCTTCCTTAGACAAAGGGTTGGCGGACATGTTGGCACGTCTGAAGGCGTTGAGCGTTCGATAAAATTAGTGTGTGGCGCGAACGCAGACACGGTTAGACCATTGAAGTTCATAAAGAGCAAAAACAGGAATGACTGTCGCTTGCACTAGCGCATATCTAGAATGTTGACATACGCTAACCAGTGGCGTAGCCAGCAGCTTTTCCCGGTGTATGTGTGTGCGGGTGGAGGAAGGGGGAGAGCGGCGGTTCGGCGAGCTGGGCGGCCGGGCGACAAGACGCCTTTTGAATCGGGGGTCGCCTACGTTTAAGGCGTGAGGGGGTAGGAGGTTTTCTCTTTTTAGGGCCGTTGGTGTGTCGCGTCGGACGTTAAATTGAGGATCTGATCAAATATTTAAAAATTTCATATGGTGTTTTTTTGTTTTTTTTTTTCCGCAGAGCAGTAGTCGATCAGGCATTCATTGGCAGGCACCGGCCAACCGGCGCGATTTATTCTCAACGTCGTTGATATTTGGAAAAGACAGGGTTAAACACTGACTTTTAATATCAACGTTTTTTTTTCGTTTTTTTTTTTTTTAATTTAACGAGGTTTAATAAATAGTTTGGTAAAATGTCACGTTACCTTGAAATACCGAATATAAATGTCTGAGCTAATTATTCGTGCGCTTCGCACAACATTAATAGTAGTATATTACGGAATAAGGTCATGAAGTTGTTACAGGCAGCGAGGCTAGCAATTATATTGTCTTGGCCTTTTCTTTGCGTGTGATCAGGCATTTCTAAAACTCTGATCATTCAGTAGGCGAGTTATAGATATAACTCAAGTTTGCATTATTTGAAGTTGATTGAATATATTTCTTTCGTCCTGCGGCAACGTTGCAGGGTGATTTTGTCGAGGGTACTGGATGCCTGCTACCTTGGACTCATCTCGTGACAGTTCTTAACACTGCTTACTGCAGGTAAGCGGAGTCCGATATTTTATTTTAATTTTCTTGTTCCAATTTGTGCACTTGAAATGGGGCTCTTGATTTTTATGTTGATTTTCTGTGTGTGCTGTTCGTTCATTTCCGAGAGAAAATTGAGGGTATACTTCGAGTAAATGAATTAGAGCAAGACACACAAGGCGCTCGAGTGTGTCATTTTTGGTGTGTTCTTTTTCTGGGTTTTCGTCCTTGTGTGCTGTTCTTCTCATGTCTAAATAAGACATACATTCAATTTTAATCTGGCGAATTACTTTGGCAAGAATATTTACATATTTGCCGAAGTTCGACATTCGGCAGTTAGACATTATTCGTGCGCTTCGCAAACATTAAAAGTAGTATATTACGGAATAAAGTCATTAAGTTGTTGCCGGCAGAGAGACTAGCAATTATAGTGTTGTCTTGGCTTTTTTTTTTTTTTTTGCGTGTGATCTGGTTTTTTTAGAAGTAATCATTCAGTAGGCGAGTTCGATATGGCTCAAGTTTGCAATATTTGAAGTTGATTGAATATATTTCTTTCGTCCTGCGGCAACGTTGCAGGGTGATTTCGTCGAGGGTACTGGATGCCTGCTACCTTGGACGCATCTCGTGACAGTTCTTAACACTGTTTACTGCAGGTAAGCGTAGTGCAATATTTTATTTTGATTTTCTTGTTCCCATTTGTGCACTTGAAATGGGGCTCTTGATATTTATGTTTATTTTGTGTGTGTGCTGTTTGTTCATTTCCGAGAGAAAATTGAGTGTATACTTCGAGTAAATAAATTAGAGTAAGACACACAAGGCGCTTGAGTGTGTCTTTTTCGGTGTTATT
Source organism: Ixodes persulcatus (assembly GCA_013358835.2). Classification (NCBI taxonomy): domain Eukaryota; kingdom Metazoa; phylum Arthropoda; class Arachnida; order Ixodida; family Ixodidae; genus Ixodes; species Ixodes persulcatus. Next base: position 65,190 of record JABSTQ010009791.1, on the reverse strand, counting down.
TTTTGTGTTTTCGTGCTTGTGTGCTGTTCTTCTCATGTCCAAATAAAACATAGATTAAATTTTAAATTTTAATCTGCCAAATTACTTCGGCAAAAAAATTTAAGTATTTGCCGAAGTTCGACATTCGGCAGTTAGAAATTATTCGTGCGCTTCACAAACATTAATAGTAGTATATTACTGAATAATGTCATTAATTTATTGCCGGCAGAGAGACTAGCAAGTATATTGTCTTGGCATTTTTTTATGCGTGTGATCAGGCATTTTTAAAAGCTGATCATGCAATAGGCGAGTCAGGTGGCTAAGTTTGGATTATTTGAAGTTGATTGAATATATTTCTTTCCTACTGCGTCAACGTTGTAGGGTGATGTCGTCGAGGGTACTGGATGCCTGCTACCGTGGACGCAACTGCAGGTAAGCGTAGTCAGATATATTATTTTGATGTTCTTGTTCGCATTTGGGCACTTGAAATTAGGTTCTTGATTTTTATCTTTTCTTTGTGTGTGTGGTGTTCGTTCATTTTCCAGAGAAAATTGAGGGTATACTTCGAGTAAATAAATTAGAGTAAGACACACAAGGCGCTTGAGTGTGTCTTTTTCGGTGTGTTCTTTTTCTGTGTTTTCGTCCTTGTGTGCTGTTCTTCTCATGTCTAAATAAAACATAAATTCAATTTTCATCTGACAGAGCACTTCGGCAAAAATATTTGCATATTTGCCGAAGTTCGGCAGTTAGGGTTGGCGGTCATAAGGATCTGCTGTGGTGGTGAGTGGCTAATGTGGTGTAGCGCTCTGTGGTGTATGTTCTTCCTCTGTCCTTGTCTTAAAGCGCAATCATGTTTTTTTCACGTACAATACCAACTCGCCCAACAATCAGCACTTGTATATACTAACCTGCTACAGTAGTTGTACTCCTTTGACTAAGATTTGTTAGTCACCTAAGTAAATCGGGGTGAAAAATTTAAACATGACCGGTGAATACAAAGTGCTTAGTAATCTACGATTACCACCCGCCATGTGATAATTTTAGTCAGTGGTAGTTAGTCAACAGTTAAACTGGTCACGTCTGGTAAGTATGGTCGATGCTTTATAATGCTGGAATCAGTGGCCCATCAAATGCTCCAAATGCGTCTTAGAAAAATCTAATATTTCTTCACGGTTTCTTCAAATTGGGGATGATATGTTTCAACTTTATATCACATGATTTCCACATTTTTTTGGTTCCAGGAAGGCAGTGCAATCTACCCGGAGGCTGTCAGCTCAAGCCTAAATAATCCTGAGGCGCCCAGCTATGTGGCAGTGGAGGGAGACCTCGAAGCCGCGTCGCCTGCTGAGGCAGTCCTGGTTGCATTCTGCCTCTAGTTCATCTTTAGCTACGACTAGAGCCCCGAAAGTGTTGTTCCAGATGCCTTCATTGCGCTTAGTGGTTTCATCTTAGAACGTTTATAAGATGTCTAGTCATGTCATTGATTTTTATGCCATTTTGTTTGTGACAGCCACAATAAAACATTGTGATTTACTTTCAGAACTAGGCTGTTTTCATCTATTATAAGGCCCACCCTTGAAGCACGTACTATCACTCCCACAAAGGGCCATAGTACCTTTCTTTAGGGAATAAAAGTAAAGCATTTAACCTGTAATAAGGTGGTGAAGTGGGCCAGTTGGTTGCTGTTATACATGATGGGGGAAAACAGCTCGGAAAGCCCGGACTACGAAGAACAAACACGACAGGACAGCACTTTTCTGTCGTGTTTGTTCTTCGTAGTTCGCGATTTCTGAGCTGTTTTCCTCATCGTGTGCATTTAACCCCAAAGTGGATCATAGTTCCCTCCAAAAGGAGGTAAAAGCAGCGCCCTCAATTACGTCGTCTTACCTCTCAAAAGGGTTGAAATTCCCCCCTAAAGGAGGTAAAGGCTGGCCCTGAAAGTATGCACTTTTAACACCAAAAGGAACTAAGGTTACCTCCAAAAGGAGGCAATGTTGCACCCTAACCCAGGGGGTAAGTTTGCACCCTCGTTGCAGGGGGTAACGATACCTCCAAAAGGGGTTGTCCTGTGTGCAAGTCGGTTACCCCCTTAAGGAGGGTACTACAGTACCCTTTTTTTTAAGAGTGATCGTAGTGGGAAACCTCCCTAAACCGCCCTCGAAGATTTGCAAAGTTGTCGACTGGACTAAGTAAAGGTCGCACCTCTCCAGCTTGCGTGCTAGTGGTCAACCCCTCACCACTCGGGCTATGGCCGAAGCACTTCGTCTGGCGACTCACACGGTAAGCGTGACGACCAACAGGCCAAATCCAGACCTAGAGTGGCTGGAGCTTCGTGCAAAAAGAAGACAAGCCCAGCGGCGAGTCAAGAGAACAAGGGTACCCGAGGACAAGGTCACGTTCAGGAGACTTGACGCAAAATTTAAAAGGCACGGAAAACGGCTAGCACGAGAACAATGGACAGCTCAAGTGTGAAACACTGGACGGAAGAGGAGGGAGCACAAGCGCATGGAGAATGGCAAGGAGCTTGACATGCAGACCGGGACCAAGACACCCCATCATCGGCATGGCCATCAAGCTGCATATTACCACACAAGCTGTGATAGAACTCATCGCGGACGCACTACTCAGTACCCCGTCCCTCCCTGCAGGACCGAGGAAACCATCCCAAAGGCTGGATCCGATGGAAACTGCGGGAATTTCAGGCGATGAACGATAGGACAGGAGGACCTTCATCTCCATGAGCTCAAACGCGCCCTCGCATCGCTGCCTCGAAAGAAGTCGGCTCCCAAACCTGACGGAGTGACAAATCAAGCGCTTCGAAACCTCGAAGAAGACGCCTTGCCAGACCTCCTGGCATACCTTAACGAGGTATGGACAACAGCATGCCTCCCGGCAGACTGGAAGATGGCCACCGTCGTGCCACTGCTCAAGCCAGGCAAACCGTCAGACCAGCCCAACTCCTACCGTCCGATAGCACTCACGTCATGCGTCGGGAAGCTCCTCGAGCGGATAATCCTCTGCAGGCTGGTGCACCATCTCGAGATAGTAGGAGGTCTGCCAGAGTGCTACGCAGGATTTCGACGCGGCAGATGCACAGCGGACGCCATCGCTGACCTGGTCACAGCGTTGGAGGACGGCAAGGCCCGACACCGAACAACAGGTGTAGTTCTCCTCGATATATCCAAGGTCTTCGATGCCGTTGAACACAACAGCATCGTGACAGAGCTGAAAAGACTGGGAATCGGCGGCCGAATGCTTGCCTTCATCCGCGCGTTCCTGGAGGGCCGCGAGGCACAAGTGAGTGCTGCGGGGGTCTGCAGCACAGTGAGGCGTATGACACGAGGGGTACCGAAGGGCAGCGTACTCAGCCCGCTGTTGTTCAGTGTGGCGTTGGCGGCGCTCCCGCAAGCAGCCCGGATAGGCGAGCGGACGAACCGTCCAGTACACATGGCGGTTTACGCAGAGGATATTGCCATCTGGGCGGCCGACCGAGGCTGCTGTAGGAAAAACGTCCAGAATGAACTGCAGAGAGCTCTGGACAACATCTATTATTTTCTAACGACACTGGGCCTCACCCTCTCCGCGGCAAAATCGGTAGCCCTGCTCAATGCGCCACACAGGACGTACAAGTTCACATTGTCTCTACAGATTGCAGGGACCCCAGTACCAATAGTAAAGCAAGCAACATACCTGGGCCTGAAACTAGATGACAGAGTCTCGTGGCAACCAGCTGTGAGCACAGTCCTCAACAACAACAAGAAAACGACGTCCATCCTTCGCATCCTTGGAGGGTAAGAAGAGGCACCTCACAACGCATGATGCTTCAACTTTACCATGGACTGATCAAAGCACGAACGCTCTACGCACTCCCACTCCTCGACCTCAACCACAGGCAGTGGGCAAGCTTGGAAAGGGCACAAAGAGTGGCACTGCGCATATGTCTAGGCGTCCCACGGACGGCATCATCGCGTCACACGCTAGTAGAATCGGGAACAAACACAGTGCAAAATGCAGCGACAGAGCGGGCTCTACGACATCTCATACGGATGCAAGAAACTCCCAGCACAGTATCACTCGTGAAGAACATAGCGACTCGCCGTGCACATCTTGCTACACTCGTCAATCTCCTTGAAGAAATTGCTGGGTGCCCAACCACCCACATTACACTTCCACCGCCGCCCAGTGAGCCTCCCACAGTGAAGATCGAAATGAATATCGCGCAGATGGGTCCGAAGAGAGTAACCCCAGCGACAGTAGCGTATCAACACACATCACAGCACATCGACGAGTTCTACCACGGATGGACACGGACATTCACAGATGGGTCAGTGAAAGCACAACGAAGAACAGCTACGGCTGCGGCGATCTCGGAAGGACACAGCAGAATGGAGAAGCTGAGCTTTCATGCGTCATCCACAACAGCCGAGCTGGCAGCCCTCCGCCTGGGACTGGCAATGACGGATGGGAAACAACCGGGGAACTTGGTTTTGCTCACGGACTCTAGGGCGGCGCTAAGACTCCTGGAGAAACCCGACAGGGCACCTGCACTCGCACGGGAGGTAATGGCCAAGGCTCAGAATCTCCAAAAGGGAGGATGGACGATCGCCTTTCAGTGGCTTCCGTCTCACTGCGGGATTGAGGGCAATGAAGCAGTTGACGCTCTCGCGGACCGGGCCCACGACGAGCCAAACTGCCGCACTTCTGAGGTCTCCGCCTTCGCAGACGCTCGCCTATTGACGCGGCGAATTATCTCTGCGCGCCATCCGGAGCTCGAGAATGGACCCCTACCCGCTAAAGTTCCCGAACGCCTGACGAGAAACGAGACGGCCGTCCTTCACTGGTTACGCACCAGAAGCGCCTTCACTCCCGCCTACCTGGCAAAATGGAAGGACCACCGAGATGACGCATGCGGTACATGTAGGGTAACCGCAGACGACGAGCATCTTCTATGTGTGGGCCCCCTATACAAAGAAGAGCGGGACGAACTAAGACAAACCTACTCCGCCCTCGGATTCCCAAGTGACACCCTGGAAGAGCTGATTAGGCCCACAGCAACTGCTGCCAAGGCGGAAAAATGCTAACCGCGCTAGCCAAATTCTTGAGTCGCACGCGGCTATGCGACATAATATAGCGACACTACTGACGTTCCTGGAAGGTCTAACCAGATGGACATAGAACCTCACTCCCGAGTGCTAGTCGCCATACGCAGGGCAGTCCGGCTTCTCCTCCGCCTAGCCGAACAATTGCACTAAAGTCACTGGATCCTGGGAAAGTAACGCCAAGCTTTCCGTGTGGTCGCCATCTTGGTCCGTGAAATGAGCAATTTCTCCTTGACCCCTCCGTTCTTGGTGAGCCGATCTAGATTCGCTGGTGACGGGTAGCTTTATGGAGTCGTTTTTTATATACCGAGATTTTGCTAACCACACACCGGCGAAACAAGCGTACACCTTCGTACCACCACCAGATGCTGTGTCGGTGCTTGGAGGCACTGAAAAATAAGTTTGCTGTCTTGAAATACGCAAGAAGAACAATATAATTGTAAGAGATCCATGGAGATGGGCATGATTAATAAGTTGATCGCAGACAAAGTGCCAAAGACTCTTAAATTGGTGAGGAACGCTTCCAGTACGATGATGCTTCATGGTGATCTTGACGCGACTGGTTTAGAACGACCCCCTGGAAGCTTCGAAGATTTAAATGGACCAAGATGGCGATTCCCATGGCAACGTAGACCGATTGGCCTATCGCCTTGCGGGGTTTGGGTCGTCTGTATGTTAGTATCCGTTTGTGTCCGGCTAGCAGGTAGGGAAGGCAATGGCGTTACTTTCCCAGGATCCAGTGACTTTAAATTGCACTACAGCCCATGATACGCCTGATCCATACACGACAACGATGACGACACTATGACTGCCACATTCTCCCTTTTATTTCCTTCTTTTCTTATCTTCTTTTATCCTTTTCTCCCCCTCCCCCTCCCCCCTCAATGGTGACCTACGGGCCTGCATGGCCGCGCAACCCATCGTTGTTTTCTACAAAATAAGTAAAGTAAAGCTTACACAGAGTTAGGGGTTAGTTCCCCCCTCTCCGTGCGAATCCGATGACCCCGTCGATCCGAGGCTATAGCGAGGAAAAAAGGGCCCTGGCTTCGCGGTGTATAACAGTGTCGAGCCGGTGTGCCTTCCTCGCGAGAAGTTGCCGCGGCGCGTCCCAATTCTTCTCTCAGACCCAGCTTAATGAGTTAATTTGTCTTGTTCTGACCCGCCATCGGGTAGTCTTCTTGTGCCCCCCGTTCCCTGTCCAGACTCCGATGAAGCTCCTTGGATAGTGCGGAATGAGAGTCACCTATGTTCCCTAGCATCGCATTTGTAGGGACCTCCGCGTCAGGTGCCTCACCCACCACCGCTCCTTGCCGTCGAAGGCGGCGCACGGACAACTTTCGGTTGGCTAGTTCTGGGGTCCCTAAAGGGGTTATGACACGAAAATTAAACAGATAGATTATTCTTGAAATGGAATGCTCATAGGCTACTTAGTATATACACCAAGTTACGCGATATTTAGAGCTCTGGTAATTTCAATATTCAATTTACGAATTTTTATCATTTTCATCTGGTGACCATGAACGCTCTCTCATTCTAGGCGCCCCCATGATCGCCGAAGCTCTCCTCGCCGCGGTACGATCAAGACCGCTCATGCAACTCGGTAAACCGAACGCTATTCCCGCTCTCGCCCCCGGCCCGTTGACCTTCCACCTTGCATGCGCCTGCGATATATTCCCGGACGACGGTGACAACGGCGAGTTCGTCCGTAACTCGCCGTCGCTGGAGCTGGCCGCTAGCGGGTCGCAGTCAAAATGAACAGCTTCCAACATCTCTTGATAGCAATCACTCTCTTCGCTGCTGCGATCAATGCCGAACACTCTGACAAGGCGAGCGATGCCGTAGACGTAATCGTCACGCACCGAATGCTCGAAACGTGGAAGTTAAACGAGGAAGCTGAAGGGCTGAAGCGCTGAAGCTCGAGACGCCAAGAGAGCCAAGTCTGTGAGTGCGTGCAAGGAGACACCGCGCTGGAGGCTGGCTACGTAGACAGCCTCCAGCTCCGCCCGGATCCGCCCCTCTGAGGGACCCGCATATGAATCGATTTATCCACGAGACTACCGCGCCATTTTCAAAACAAATTCAGCAGGATTATAGGAACATACAATGGGTCCTAGCAGTATAGTTTTCTCATATTTTATTTTTGGCGTGTCATAACCCTTTTAACTCTGAACGTCACGGTTGACAAGCGCTACACAACTCAAAACGGTCCGCGTCACTTGGCCTGCAGATTCCTGGCCAGTCCTGCTGCCCGGCCGAGTCAGAGACACAAACCAAGTCTCCCACTGCAAACCTTGGAGCATCGGCCTCTCTGTCAAACATGCGCTTTCTACATTCAGCTGAGTTGGTTAACATTTTAGGTGCCAGGTCGTGAGCGCTGGAGACTCGCTGGAGTAACTCCTCTTTGTAGTTTTCAAGAGTGCCGTAGTTTCCAGTCGGGGCCGCGTACAGTGCCGAAGGCAGCTCGGGGTGTCGACCATACATTAGAAAGAATGGACTCTGCTTCGTGCTCTCGTGGCTGGCGGAGTTGTAGGCAAAGGAGATAATGGGCACCCAGACGTCCCAATCCCGCTGATCTCGTGCAACGTAGTGACCTAACATGCCGCACACGGTTTAGTTCAGGCGTTCAACCGCCCCATTTCACTGTGGGTGATAGGGCGTGCTCAGTAACCTCTGAACCCCCAAGAGTCCACATACCTCACTTAACAGCCTGGATGAAAAATTTGCCCCGCGGTCCGTTAGAAGCTGTTGCGGTGCACCGTGTCTGAGAACCACACGCTCCACAAACAAACGCGCAACCGTTTCTGCCCTTCGATCTGGCATCGGCATCACCTCCGCATACCTGGTCAGGTGGTGAACAAAAACCAGCAAATAACGATTCCCCTGGGTTGACACCGTAAGACCCTTACAAAAAATTGTTACGCTTTTCTGTTGAAAAGCTGTTGAAAAAAGTCAATAGAGGATATAGAATGTCAGCACCTTTTCTCTTTACTTTCTTTTGAATATTGGCCCACTTTTCTAATGATAGCCAACAGACTTCCCGTGATGCTTTTCTGTAGAAAAGCTGTTGAAAAAAGTAATCAGAGGATATAAAATGCCAATAGATGTACATCTGCCTTTCTCTAGCTTTTCTGTTGACTTTCTTTTGAATATTGGCCCACTTTGTAATAACAAAGTCAACAGACTTTCTGTCGCCTCCAATATGCTTTTTCTGCAGCTTTTCAACTGAAAGGCTACAGAAGATTAAGAAGAAAAAAATTCTTTACAGCTTAGCTATTCATTCAACAAAGTCTAGGAAGCTTACTATGGCTTTCCACTCTCCTCCGAATTAGCTGCAGCAATTTTGTTTTGTTAGTAAATGGTGTTTTTGTGGTATTTGAAGGCACTACTACATACATCCCACAACTACACCTTAGAAACGAACACGAACACCGTGAAGCACTGAACAGCTGAATTTGTTTTCTTTATTTGCACAGAACACCTTAAGTACAGTTCCATTGACTGCTCCACAGCCTTATATAGCTACATATTGAAGGTAATCATTTGGCCGGTGACCACCTCAGCACTTAATAAGGTTCCAAGCATTTTAAATTCTCCTCGGGAGTCTGTCAAGGGAAAAATAGTGTTTCGAAGTTCGTGGACGATATCTCTTACTAAAAAGCATTGGTACTACTAATAATAATTCGGCGCAGTCGCTAAACCAACATCCACAAAAACGGCTCCTATGAGAAATATTATCCCTTCACTGCATATCACCACTTAGGACGAAGCGAGTCAAGGCAGTTTCTCCACTTTCAAATAGTTATTTTGCTTTTCTTTACTAGTTGACGATTTAATATGGTCATTAAAGTCACTATAGTCACTTACAAAGTCAGAACGCCAGGGCATGCCTTTCGAACGCCTGGCCTCCAGCTTGCGCCCCATGCCTTCCGTCGTGATTTGACTGCACGCGCGCGCTCGAGGTGCACGAAGGCCGAAGCGTTGTCAAGGGTAGTAGGCTCGCGCTGGAGGCGGGACAACTGAAGCTGCTTCCCGTTCTCACCTTGTCAGAGACTATTGAGAAACTTAGCGACTTTCGACATCTAGCCGAGGTGTACAATGTTCAATAAAAAGTCAACAGAAAGTATGTAGCTTTTTTGTTGACACTGGCTACAGAAAGTCAACTGAAAATTTTCAACACGAAGTAAACAGAACGTCTGCAGTCATTCTGATGACACTGTCAACAAAAAGTCTGCATAAAAATCAACATAAAGTTTATAGAAAGTCAACAGCTTTTTTTGACTCAGGCTGAAGAAATTCATAAAAAAAGTTTCAACACAAAGTCAACAAACTTTCTATGGACCATGTCAACAGAAAGTCAGCAGAAAAGAATTCAACATAAAGTTAATAGAAAGTCAACAGCTTTTCTTTTGACTCAGGCTGAAGAAAATCATCAGAAAAGTTTCATCACAAAGTCAACAAACTTTCTGTTGACCATGTCAACAGAGTCAGCAGGAAAGAATTCAACATAAAGTTAGTAGAAAGTCAACAGCTTTTCTTTTGACTCAGGCTAAGAAAATCATCAGAAAAGTTTAAACACAAGGTCAACAAACTTTCTGTTGACCATGTCAACAAAAGTCAAAGTCAAAAGAAAGTAATCAGAGTCAACAAGAAGTCAACACGTTTTCAATAAAAAGTCAAAAATTATTTTTATAGGGGGAGGACCCATGATGTCCATTGATGTTCGCTGAAATAGCTTGGAAACCTCCTCGAAGATCTGTAAGGGCGCTGGTTTCCGGCCCTTTGGCGTCTTCCGCAGAGCGCAGGAGTGACACCGCGCGCAGTAATCTTTTACATCGTCTTTCATTCTAGTCCAGAAAAACTCACGGAAAAGCCTCTTGAAGGTTTTGCGATATCCGAGGTGACCGGCATACGGAGCGTCGTGTGTAGCTCTCATTACTTCCGATCTCAGGGATCTGGGAATCACTATCCGCCCGCGTGATGAGTCAGGACTAGCGTTGATGTCCAAGCTTCGTCTGCGCAATGCACCCTCTCGGCTTAAAAAAGAGTCGCTGGTTTCCCCCTCCGAACGATTACATTTCGCAAGGATCGCCTTCAGCTCCTCGTCCCTCTCCTGCTCCATCCGATCGCGCTCGACGTCCAGTGCCGGCGCGAACTAGCACAACTCTCGTACGGGGCCCGGCTCAGCGCATCAGCGTTTTGATTGAGCTTTCCGGCGCGGTGAACGATTTCAAAATCGTGTTCCTGTAGCAACAAATTCCATCTGGCTAGGCGCGAATTCGGATCCCTACAAGACATGAGCCACTTGAGAGAGTTGCAATCCGTGACAACGCGAAAATAACGTCCGTAAAGATAGCACCGAAAGTGGCGAACGGCCCATACCACACCTAGATATTCCTGTTCTGTTGCACCATTTCGAGTCTCTGCGTCGTTCAGTTGGCGACTTGCATAAGCCACCGGGCGCTCTTCCCCGTCGAACATCTGAGACAGTACTGCTCCGAGGGCCTCGCCCGAGGCATCGGTCATCAAGATGAATAAAAGGTTAAAAAGCGCGAACAAACGAGAACAGAAAAACACGGACGACAGGACAGGCGCTTGTCCTGGGAAAGCGCCTGTCCTGTCGTCCGTGTTTCTTTCTGTCCTCGTTTGTTCGCGCTTTTTAACCTTTTATTCAGTAATGGACCAACTAGCCCAAACCCAAGTTTTAATGCATCAAGATGAATTCCCTCGTAAAGTCTGGGAATCGCAGAAGAGGGGCGCTGGTTAAAGCGGACTTGAGGAGCACGAAAGCTTTCTGCGCCTCCTCACTCCAAGAAAACGTGGTCTTGGATAAAGTCAGCCGTGTTATCGGCTTAAGGCCCGTTCACACTCTTGCGACCGAGTACGACCGAGAGAGACGAGATCTGTTAAAACTTCTTAAAATTTCTTAGGACGAGGGAACACACTGGCATTCTGGCGCCATCTATGCGGTGACCCTGGAACTGCATTTCACAAGTGCGAAGGTTTTGAGGGATTTCTGAGGTCAAATGTGCGTAATACCTATAAGAACGGCTCGTTTATAACGTTGACAAAAGTTCTCCGAGCCAGGAAAGAAAGGATAATGCGCGAGATAAATAGAAAATATGCCGGACCGCCAAGTTTCCAGTGCTACTCAATAGATGGCGCCAGTGCGTCCTCTGGTTGTAAGAGGTTTTAAGGAACCCAGTTTTAAGAGGTCTTAAGAGTGTGAACGGGCCTTTAGCCTTTTCCGCGAAGCCGGCTACGTGCCTCCGATAGTAGCCTATCAGTCCTAAAAATTGTCTTACCTTCTTGGCATTACGAGGAGCCGGATAATCTCGAACACAGCTCAGCTTCTCCGAGTCTGGTCTGACACCCTTTCTCGAAAGCATGTGACCGAGATATTTGACTTCGTCCTTCAAGCACTGGCATTAGGTTGGCTTTAACTTTAGACCGGTGGAGAGGAAACGCACAAGCACTGTCTCGACGTCGATAAGGTGTTGTTCTAGGGTTTCACTATTGTAATGACATCATCCAAATACACGTGGCATGACTTTCCCACCAACTTTGCCAAAATGGCGTCGGCGGTACGCTGCCAGACGGCAGAACTAATCACAAGGCCCATGGGCATGCGCCTCCATTGATAATGGCCCGTTGGTGTATTGAAAGCAGTCTTCTCTTTGTCATTTTCGTCCATCTCGATCTGCCAGAAGCGAGAGGCCATGTCCACAACTGTGAAGAATCGGGCGGCGCCTAGCTGAGAAATCGTCTCCTGTATGTTGGGGAGAGGATACGGGTCGATTCTGGTGACCTTGTTGAGCTCCCGATAATCGACGACAAACCTGACGGAGCTGTCAGGTTTCTAGACGAGGAGTGCCGGTGAACCCCAGGGCGATGTAGAATGCTCAGTGATGCTCTTTTCTATCAGTTTCTCAACCTGTTGTTGCATCTCCTCTCTCTTGGAAAAGGGTATTCGATAAGCGCGTCTGTAGACGAGAGCGACATCGGATGTGGCGATGCGGTGCTTGATGGAGCCGCAGTGACCCACGTCGAGCCTCGACGAAGCAAACGCGGTGCGGTATTTACACAGCAACTGGCTGACCCGCTCCCTCTCCGCCTCGGGAAGGTGTGTAAGGTGAAACATGTTCAAGAATTCAGGCTCAGATACCTCCCCTGCACGTCCACAGCTAAACACGGCCCCCTCAAGGGTTCAATCAGCTTCGACTCCAACGAACACCACAACACGCTTGTGCTTGGGCGAACGAATCTCGGCCATCGAAACATTTAAAATTCTGACCGGCACTTGTCCCCTCTCGTTGGTCTGAGCCAGCAAGTCGACTCCAAGGAGATCGTAAGGTTCGAGCTCCGTCATTTCCACTACACCCTCGGAGCCCCCGGGCAAGTTGCCTCGAACTCTGCCCGCCACAATGACCTCGGTTCTTGGTGGAATTACACATTCCGACACCAACATTATGGGGACCTCAGTACATTCTAACCCCCGCACCACCTGGTCGGGCGACCAATTCAAAATAGGAATTTTTTCGCCATTTATCACCGCCATTCCCCTCGACGACAATACGTCGATTGCATGGGTTCTCACCATGTCTTGGCCCAAGATGCCAGAAATGGGTATCATGGCGTCGTCTGTGCATACGAAGCAAGGGTGAGTCGCCACGGTACTGCCAATCTCAAACGGTATCCTGAAGCATCCCCTTGTGTCGAGCTCTTGGCCCGTGCATGATCCCTACTGACCGCGTGCACATGGCTGAACGGAGCTTCTTCAAAAGCGTCCCCATCCTTGCTTAGCTCTCGGAAAATGGATTCCTTCAGCAAACTAACCTTCGACCCTGTGTCGATCAAAAGACGCACGTCCTTGCCCCTCACTTTTCCGGCTACGATCGGACTGGTCTCTCCACAAAATCTGACGGCGACACGTGGTTTCTCCTCCTCTTTGGATCCGGCCGAGGAGGGCGCGCTTAGTTTCCCGAGTGATTGCTCTCCTTGGGGAGGGTCTCTTCCGGTGCCCTGGGCTTGAATCGCGGACGGCCATCCAACGAGTTCTCGGCTTTAAGCCTGCAATCCCGGCTCCTGTGACCAACCCGATTGAAGTACCAACAACACATGCGAGCCTGACCCGCGGTATCATGAGAAAACTGCTGCTCGTGTGTCGTCTTCTGCCATGCGATACTTTCAGCCAGAAGTGTTTCCAAACGGTCCATGCGCTCGCCCAGCGCGACCACTTCCTTTTGCTCTTCGCGTTTTTCGAGAGCGCAGATCGTGGAAGACGAGGCAACCAGCCTTTCGTTTCGTTCTTCCTTTGCGGCAACTTCCACAGCCTCCTCAAAGGTCGCCGGGTCACTTGACAAGACGAACCGTCGGACTGGGTCCTGTAACCCATTGACGAATCAAAACAGAAGCTTTCTGAGCAGCATGGACTGCGCGGCGGCATCTACCTGCTCCGCGTAAGCGCCCTCGTGCCTGCTAAATGTCTTAACTTCCAAACCCGAAGGTGGCTCGCAAAGCATCGAATGCCTTCATTTGCTTTCTGCCTGGCGGACAAATATTTGTCCAACTTTAAGCTGTCCGGTTCATTGTCGTACCTCTTGAGTACAAGCTCTTTAAAAGCAGCGTACGTCTTTACAGCCTTCATCTGTTCATCATGCCACGCGAACGAGTATGCCTTCCCGACCATCTTGCAATCCCCCATTTGGGACACCTGGCCCAGCACCTCTAGAAATTCGCTCGGAGTGGGTTCTGCTCCATCTCCGGTTAATGACGGAACCATTGCGCCTAGCGCGAAAACCCCCGGTCCCACCGCATTTGCCATTATCTGGGAAAGGGTGTACACGGCCGCGACACTCACGTCATCGTCAGCCATAAGTACACTCACGTATGCGGGGGACACCCGTACAAATCTCAGCGACAGATCCCAGCGCTGCCACCAATTGTGACGACCCTAAATATTTGGTCTTGGTCACGTAATCGTCATGGGCTCTGTCGCTGGACTGAGGCACCCAAGATTGCTAATAACAAACAATTGCAACTTTATACACGTAGCCAAAGGATTACGGAATACAATGGCTACACATGTACTCTCGCACAAATAGGAATGTTCCGGCAGAGTTCTACGCCACTACGCGTCAAGGAGTTTCAAGGGCGAGCACTCACGCACTTGGGTGACTTTGCTTGGGTGGAATCACGATGGGAACTTGAAGGTCTCGGTGGTGGAGCCGAAGGTGCGCCGAGTCCATGAACGTCGAACCTCTCGATGTCGGTCTCTCCACGTTGTCGCCCCGCAGCCTCTCCGACTCCCTTGGTTCCGCTTCCCCACCGGCCTTGCCTCGCCTCACCCTTCGTGTCCGCCACCCGAGAGAGAGATCCCGCTGGGCTTTCTTCCTTTTTGTTGCCTTCTTCCGGCTGGTTCATTTCACCCATCGGAGGGTAGATGGCCAGCATTTTCGTCCGCAGAGTTTCGGAGGGGGGAATCCGCCTTCCTCACCGCTCCTGAAGAGCCCCTTGCTTCGCTCTTCTTGCCTTTTTCCACCTCTCTCTCTCTCACACACACACGCACCCACGCCCACGCGCACATACGTGACTAACTGTGAGTCACACCTCACAGTTTCGGAGGGGTGAATCCGCATTGCTCAACACGCACACAGGAACGTCACTGCTGCACCTAAGTAATTCTTACAAGATTTAGTTGTCGAAAACACGAGAAAAAAAACAATGTTTATTTTTCTTTAGTAATTTATTGTATACATATAGGGGTGATTTCATCTCAAATCGTGCAAGAAAAAAAAGATGGATCTGTGAAGGTCAACGTAACCGACAACCGTAAATCCAAAGGCGCGACATACGCAGGGTTTCGGTTTCGTCTTTCTTTTCGTTCTGTGATGACTTTAAAGTGAGTGACGCGGCTGTGGCTCGTGCGAGACATGGGAGAAGAAAAGAAAAAAGAAGAGGACGCGCGAGGGTCTTGAAGAACGCCAGTCGGGCAACGATTTGATCTGTACTGTAAATAGACGTTTCTTTTTATTTTTCTCTCCTTGACGGAGTCCTGTCAGTCATTTTTATGACCACCAACATCCGCAGACCATCGACGTTCTCAGTCATCGGGTCCCTGACGCGCTTCTCGGCGATTCCTCCACCGAGGATTTATTCGAAAATTCGGACTCCATTCTACCGTCCCCGAGGATGTCTGGAGACGAGATTATAATAACATGATTCTCTAATACATAATTTCTGGCGCAAAATATGAATATATGTGTTCGTTATCTTTAAAATAATCTGCTTTACAAGCACTGAGTTGGTGGTTTTTAAGCTTTTCTCTAGCCAGCGTGAAATGTTTAGTTGTTTTATCACTAAAACAAACACAAGCGCTTTCCAGCCTGGCAACAGTGTGGGAAAAATACACCTAAGCACTTCTTATGAGTTGTGAATGCGAAGCACGCACGCCGCTCTTCGCTCCCTTTAATCTGCGGCGTACAACGCGCTGACCTTGGACGTGGAACGGTGGAGCCGCTGCCTCGCGGACACGCAGCGCCATCGGGTGAGCGATCGTTCAAACTATCGTTTGCCTTGCGGCGCGAGGAAGGAAGAGACAGCAACGTAGTTCCCAGCAGTTCCCTTATAGCATCTTCGATCATCCGCACCGGTGCACGGAGGTGCGCCCCGTCGTCTTCGATCAAGTGCACCGGTGCGCACCGGACGTCCTCGATCAACGGAGCGCACCGTCCCGGTGCAGCTTTTCGTTGCCCCAACGCGCACCGAGAAAATCGATGGTGCGCCGGGGTGCAGTCCCATCAGGCATTGCGGCCAGGAGCGGGAATCGAGGAGATGGCGGGAATAGCAGACGCGCAGTCTGTCGACCTTGCGAAAACGAACACGCCTCGCATCTGCGCTCGATGAATTCCTCAGCTTTTCTGAGAGCGAGACGACAAGCTTCATATCATCACCGCGATTACCGGCGGTTGCTGCGGTGGCGAGGAGCGCCCGAAAGGTATGAACTTCGTGGAAAGCGTTGCGAGGTGTTTCGATGACACCGAGGTACGGCCATTATGTGGTGGTTCTCTTTCTCGAACCAACAATGATGAGCAGCATATACCTGTGAAATTGTCACCCGCTTCGTGACTCCATCGACAACCACGTCCACGATGTTCATTCGTGTGGGACCGCCAAATCCGCGAGTAAAAAGACGGGAGAAATTGACAGCAGACGGGCACCGCGCGCGGACCTACGCAAGAAAAAACAAACAAAATGCGAGGTGACGCATGGTGGAGCTCGCCGCGGTGCACCGCCGCGGCGCAGTTTGTCTTCGATGTCGCACCAACTTCGTGCTGCACGACCGAGGAGCGCTGTGCACTGTCCAGGTTTCAGGGCGATTCCGGTGCGAGTTGATCGAAGATGCTATTAGTTTATTCCATGCGCCATATATATTGCCACGCGCCGTAGTACAACCGATAAGAGGCGAGCGAACGCGGTGATCAGTGATAACACAACAGAGTGATAACACAGTCAGGATGACACCACACAAACTGACGCACAGCGGCCAATGGGAGCCTCGTCGACGCGCGCCAGTCAATGGGACCCGAGTGTAAAAGGTGCCGTTGGCTAGCTTTGCGCGTGGTTTCATTAAGGTGCCATTTTGCATGGTTTCAAAGCTGATGACGTCGGCTCGCTCCATGAGCGAGCCGACGCTCACTCATGGCTCTATGACTCTATGGTTATTAATGCTTTCGCATTAATAACTAGGGGTGTGCGAATATTCGCCATTTTCGAATAACGAATCGAATATTACCCTATTCGATTCGGTAATCGAATCGAATAATAATTTTCAAAAGTTTCGAATATTTTTCGAATAATTTCCGAATAGTGGTTACGGTGTCGCGCCGCGAGATTCCCTTAACAGGCGTCCCACAACGCGCCGGCACGCCTGCCATAGGTGCCCGCAAGATGGCAATACGTACCCTCTTCTCCTAGACAATGACTATCATCATCGGCAGCTACAGTTTTTATGTATACGTACGTTGCTGTTGCCTCCATTAGGAACCACTGTATTAAGTATACCATGTAAGCGATTTGCCGAGAGACGAGACAGGTGACGTCTACCCGCTTCGCTGTCGCTCGGTCAGTCGCGCGATGAGGCAAGCCGCATGAAAGTGGCGTGAGCAAGCGACCAAGGCGATGAGGACGTTTTCTAAAAATCCAAACACCGAGCCACGTGACGAGCGACAGTGAGAAATCTCCGTCGCTCGCAGCTGACTCTCATCGCTGTCGATTGTCTCGTCGCTCGCTAAATCGCTTACATGCGGTTCAGCCTTTAGGGACCGCTTTCGCACGAGACTGCTCGTGCACGCTTTTGGAAAGCGTGTCTTGGAGATGTTTCAGAACTGGTTGCAACGGTACCGCCGCTCTGTATGAGCGAAGTAGAAATGGTAGAATCGGGAAGTTGTTCGAAGAAAAAGTGCAGTAGAGTGTGGAAGTTTTTCGGCCACTCCCAAGCAACCAATTGAATAAGCCACAACAGCTGCTTGTGTCGAGTCTTTCCCAACACTTTCCATGGTTGTTACAATCTTTGAGTGTATGAAAATGTTGTTTTTTGATGGTCGCAAGTGCAACAAAACAACGCGTTTTCCCAGAATCTTCTCAGATCAGTGAAAACAAGTTTCCTGGACGTAAGTACACAGGCACATCACGCCCTTGCCCTCTGCCTTGATCCTCGATTCAAGGACATCTGCTACAACAAGGAATAAAGATAGGACGTAGAGTTCTATACTAAGTACAATGCTTCTGGATGTACCGGGCTCAAGCGAACTGTGATTTTATGTTCAGCATCCGCGAGAACCGTGATATTATGTTTGGTATTCTAATAGTTTAGTAGCTTTTGTCTGTATTTAATTATATATGGTTGAACTCCAGTCATTATCGTCTAGTCTCCTTTTTACAATAATTTTCAGAAACATTTTGGAACAATAAAAATAATTTTATAATCTCTGTGCTCTTCTTTAGTAGCTGTCTACTTACTATTCGGAAACTATTCGAAAATTATTCGATTCGTATTCATATTTGATTCGGTGCCACAATTATTCGATTCGTATTCGATTCGGTTTCAAAAATCACTATTCGCACACCCCTATTAATAACCATAGAGTTATTATAATCTATGCTAGAGGTTCAACTGACGCTAGTGTACCGTTTCAAATTGAAGCAGACAACAACCAGTCTCAAAATGACTTCCGTTAATGCATTTCTATGGGAAAAAGTGAGTGCATTTTCTCCCTGCGCTTGATTATGAGAGCAAATATCCGGAATAATTTGTACGAACTAGATAGCTTGGAAGATTCCTCAATCACGCAAACAAAAAAATATTAAACAGTTACGGCGTTGCGTTTTGTTTTTCATTTATTACTTTAAAAATGGTTCTAAAGTGGCTTCGTAGGTGTATTTATGTAAACTGTACAACACTGCTTGCGCGCACACGGCATCGTCGCTTTTCGGAAGATGTTTACGTGGCAAAGCAATGGAGAGCTTTTCTAAAATCAGAAGAGACGTCCACTAACACAGGGTAAGTATCTACCTGTGCATGTAGACGATAAACATAAAGTAAAGCTGAGTAATGATGCGATTTGTAATGAATAACATTCGTTTTATTCACACTACTGCTCACATATCGGTGCGAAGGTAAGTTTGTTCTATCGTTGAAAACTCAGATCTGCATGCTCGAAAACTTTTAAAACGGAGAAAGCCAGAAACCTCTTACCGCCCGATAAATTCAGCACGATAATAAAAAGTACTTCTTCCTCCTCTTTTCACCTTCTTAGTCGTCAATTTATGACATATAAATCTAGCAGATTATTAATATTAGCGTCATCTGGATGTTGACGCTCTTTGAACAAGTATTACGTTCCTTGCGAACGTTATTTTTGCTTTGATTCGCCGCTTTGTCTTTACACACTTGCCGTAGAACATAGGACCGGACCCTTAATACTGAGAAGTTAAACATCGCTCACTGATCTGAAAAGAACTGTAACTAAATCAGTTTCACTTTATAATGTGAATGAAGTTACCTAGTATTCGCTACGACCCAAGTAACAAAGGTAATTCCTGTTATTATCCGGCAAAGAGACAAAATCCACGCGCTTTTTCCATGGGAATGCACAGGAGCACCGCAGAAGTAGACTGGTTTCTGTCTGCTTCAGTTTGCAACCGGAAGTCCCATAGACACTAGCGCCAGTTGAAACTCTAGCGTACATTATAAGAACTCTATGAAAATAACAGCTGCCAGTTTTTTCTTGCCCAAATTTGACTAAGCACCGCGCTTTTTTGCGTACTGGTCTATTAAAAGAGGTGTGTTTCACACTGTGTTGTTTTAACTGGAGGTTGCTAACTAGCCCAGTTCTCATCTTTGGCATCCTCCGAAATGCAGCCGCAATATAAATACTCAGCAAGCAGTGGTGTCCACTTGACGACGACTCACATATTTTTATGTATTTGTGTTGGCGTGAAGTCCCAGTCATCTGGCTCTAAGAGCATAATGAATGTGCCAGTGTCAGTGAAACCCACATATTCATAATACTCCTTTCAGTGCAGAGTTTAAATGTATTTATTTATTTATTTATTTATTTATTTATTTATTTCGATATTGTGTACGTGTGGGCTTGAAAACTTATTCATGTCCGCAAAATAGCTGCTGTTGATGAACACATTAAAAGTGTTTGGAATAGTATCTTGATTGACAGACAATTTTAGGAATCCCCAGTCTTTTACGTGTCATTTCAATTTTTTAGTAAGGTCACAACTTGAATTTGCGCCTGTCACATAGATCGGTGATATCTAAAACACAGGCTATGAGCATTCGAAATGTTCAGAAAAAGGTTATTCAAATTGTATATGCACATTCTTTGAGGCACACTTTTATTATAACTATGAATATATATACAATATACTAAACTTGATTTCACTTCCACTTTTGTCTACCGGAAGAACTGTTCGTAACTTTGTATTTTTGAACAAACTTATAAATGGGGCAATTGATTGTATTTTTTAATAAACGTATAAATGGGGCAATTGATTGAGCGCAGCCTCTTGGGAGAGTTAATTTGCATGCTCCTTTACGTGTAACCATACATTTTGTAATTTTTTATGTTCACTCGCGCTGTAACATTTCACGTCATGTCATGTCATGGTCATGGTCATGTTATGTATTTAGACTTTATGTACATTATTTACATAGCAAGCGTAGCGGTCCATAGCCGACCTGGCTGGGCTGGATCCACGAGAGTCTGCTCGAGAGCTCTAGCGCGAGCGCGTGCTCGTGCCCCGCTTCGTGGCAGTCTTCATAGTTGCCAGCACATAACCACTTTCTCGGATTCAGTCGTTGTATAACACAACCGCTCCGCCTCACCTTGACATTTCGTCATCAATTACATTGTACCGTAGCTAATTAAATGAGCACTTACCTGTCTCTTATTTTTTTTTCTATTTTTGTTGCTTGGTAAACTTTTTTTTTCTATTGCTTGATAACGATGGTGTACCAAAGTGAAGACCTTTCTGGTGTTGTTTTTTTTGGACACCTAAATAAAGAATATTATTATTAAATTATTAATACCTAAAACAGCTCTAGCATGTTTTCATTGGTGCATGTAGATACAGAGCCCGTAAAAAGAGATAATGCATATACACACAATATAGCGTTCGATTATGTTTTCTTAACATTACGTGTTCATACGACCGCGAGTCACCAGAACATCCATGCTTCGTATGTCACCTGCAGAGGTACACCTTGAATTGGTTGCCGTACCCGAAGCACGGATGTCCCGGTGTCTCGCGATTGTACCTTGACGGAAGCCCTCATAACTCTTGAAGATAGCTACACCGAGCAGCAGAGATGTCCGGGCTGCCTCGCTCGTGCGCATGAACACTGCCCTCACGTCCCGCGCCCAGAACGTATTCCGGCTCTGAGCCTATCGCCATATTAAACCCTTTCTCGTACCAATTCACCGTGTCACCGTTCCCTGGCGCAATATACAACATGGTGTCAGAAGTGAGATGCCGCCAACGATGAGTCGACTTCAAGATCTCTTCAGCAGGCTAAGCCACACCGAACAGGGGACCACACGAAGGTACGCGACTGGACCTTCGGCTTCAACTAAGGGACCACGTCTGGCAAGCTTCGTCATACAACCGCCAGAACGTTTTTTATTTTCATCGCCCGACGTATGGCCGAAGTGGAAAAAACGTTTCGAACGTTTCCGCACATCCTCTGGACTTTGCACCAAGCCTGAGACACACCAAATAGATGCCTTGCTCTACATCATGGGACACCAGGCCGAAGATAACTATGCCACGTTCCAGCTCTCTGAAGGGGACGCCAAGAAGTTCGAAATAGTTATGGAGCACTTCGATCATACTTTATCCCGCAGCGAATGTCATTTTTGAACGGGCTCATTTTAACACAAAAGTCCAGCAAGAAGGCGAGTCTGCTGATGATTTTGTCACTGCGCTCCACGCACTTTCGAAGCACTGTGAATACGGCAGCCTCCAGGAAGAGCTTGTGAGAGATCGCATAGAGGTCGGAATCAAAGACCAAAAGCTCTCTGCAAGATTGTTACTCAACGCGGACCTTACCATCAAAGGGCGCTTGAAAACGTCAGACAAGTGGAAAGCATTCGTCAGCAGCAAGATGAGCCCAATCCTGACAAGTTGGCAGTCAACAAAGTTGCCTCAGTGTGTCAACAAAAAGAAAAACAACGCGGTTGGATCAAGCGTTTTACGAAATCTACCCACTCGAACGATGAGCGACCTCAATCCAAAGCGAGAGCGAGACCATCTTTTTCGGTCGCGCACCAGTCACCTAGCTGTGTTTGGAGATTTTTGTTTGTCCTTTGTCCCCCTTGTTCCTATTCTTCAGGGATTCTTATCGTCATTCTTGTCCAGCTCGCTTGAAACATTTTCATTAACTGCATTATCACCATCTTCAAGTTCGTCCAAAAGCAGCGCTCAAAGACCGGGTCACTGGTGCGGAAAAAAGCAACACGCACGCGCCCTATGTCCAGCGAGGTCAGAAGTGTGCCGTACATGCCACAAAAAAGGACATCATTTGTCTGTCTGCAGGTCTCGACGCGTCGATTTTTTGGAGCACCCGAAACCTAAAGCGAACCTGGATTCCTAGGAGCTATCAAGTCCTCCAAAATTCAGCATGGGAGACTACAATTCTGGTCCAAGGTCAACCGGTGAAATTCAAAATCGACACAGGCGCCGACGAAAATATACTATCACAGACAACGTTCAAGATGCTCAAGCATCAACCTCAGCTTTCTGAAGCTCCTCGTCAGCTTTACGGGCTATCGCAAAGCTCCTCGCGACAAGAAGCATTGCACAACTCCAACTCGTCTACCGCGACCGGGAAACGATCCAGGACGTTTACGTGCTAGACAATGTCCACACATCCTTGCTCGGCAAGCCGGCCATAAATGAATACAGATTCTAACATTCGACAACGCCATCGCTCAGAAGGTAAACCCTAAAGACGAATTTCCTTCACTGTTTCGAGGTCTCTGCAAGCTGCAGAAGGAGCACAGCATCCGCCTACGCGAAGAAGCTGAACCAGTTTTCATCAACTCTCCACGCCGCATCCCCATTCCCCTGTACAAGAAAACAAGGATGGAGCTCGAGCGAATGAAAAGAATCGGTGCAACCTTATCTGTCGACGAAATGACCAACCGAATGTTGTGCATCTATGGTAGTCATCCCAAAACCAACCGGAGAAGTCAGAATTCGTGTGGACTTCACTGCTTTTAACCATCGCGTCTTGAGAGAATGGCACCCAATTCCTTCCGTCAAGGTCACACTCGGACTAATCCACGGTGCGAAGATATTCTCGAAGCTAGATGCAAATTCAGGATTTTGGCAGATTCCACTAAACGAAGGCAGCAAAAAGCTCACCACCTTCATTACGCCGTTTGGAAGGTTTTCCTTTAACAGATTACCTTTCAGCATAGCGTCTGCTCCAGAGCACTTCCAAAGCAGATGTCAAACATTTTGCAAGTCATTAGCCGAGTGATATGTCACATGGACGACATCCTCATCTGGGGCTCTACTGAGGAAGAACACAACAAGACGCTTCGCACCGTGCTGCAATGACTAACGAAGGCTATGTTGGCGCTCAACGAAAGCAAGTGCTTATTTAACGTCCAACACCTCACATTCTTGGGTCATCAGCTAAACCACAATAGCATTAAACCCGACGAAAGGAAGGTTGAAGCCATCCTAAAATTGAAAGATCCGACAAACAAGATGGAGCTACAAAGAGTGCTAGGAATGGCGACATACCTTTTCCGCTTTGTACCAAACCTTGCTGAGATTCTTTAGCCGCTGACATCTTTGTTGTCGAAAAAGCAATATTTTTTCTGGGACTATCCACAGCCACAAGCATTTGACAAGTGGAAGCAAATACTATCGTCTCGTCCTGTGCTGGGCGTATACTACCCCAAGAAGAACACAGTCGTCAGAGCAGCCGCTTCCTCCTTCGGACTTGGGGCAGTTATTCGGCAACGACAAACTGACGGAAAGTTTGCTGTCATTTCATATGCTTCACGATCGCTCTCGGACACAGAAAGAGCTATGCGCAAATTGAGAAAGGAGCCCTTTCCATAATCTGGGCAAGTGAAAAGTTAAGAGACTACCTTGTTGGAAAAACGTTCAAGCTGGAGACCGACCACAAACCTCTGGTTTTCATCCTGGTGTCAAAAAGTTTTGACGAGTTGACTTTCAGGCTCCACAGACTAAAGATTAGGATGATGCGCTATCAGTAAAACGTAGAACACGTCCCAGGGAAAGATCTTCTACCCGCAGACACAATTTCCTATGCACCACTTTAGCATACAGGCGATGCAGACCTCAAAAAGAGGTTGAAGCTTTCCTGATCAAGGAACATTGCCTTCAATGGTCAAACGAAAGCCGAAATTCATACCTAGTCTGTACACACTCTAAAAAACACCCGTGCGTCTACTTTGACGCACAACACTCGGAGAGCCAATCACCGCACCTTACGGAGGCAGCTCAGCGAATGACGATGCCGAAACATATGTTTAGACCAAAAAACGCAGTCTGAGTTGTGACATTAAGCAATGCAAGCGTGACGTTTTACATTGCTTAATGTAACAACTCAGACTGCGTTTTTTGGTCTAAACATATGTTTCGTCATCGTCATTCGCCCAGCTGCCCCCACAAGTTGCGGTGATTGGCTCTCCGAGTGTTGTGCGGGAAAGCAGGCGCACGGGCTTTTTTTAGAGTGCAGGGGAGACTTATCGGAACACCTTAAACCTTTCTTTGAACACCTTCAGCATCTTACCGCAGAGGAGGACTAGCTCCTGTATGCTCCCCGGGTTGTTGTTCCACTCTCATGCAGAAATGAAATTATGCGTCTCCTATACGAAAGCCACTTCGGAAACAAATGCATCAAAACCCCAAGCAACCGCAAGATGCCGCTTCAAAGCACGGAATTTCCTATTCGACCATGGCAGCGCGTTGCCATGGATCTTTTCTACTTCAACAGCCATTGGTGGTTGATTGTGACTTATTATTTCTTTCGATACCCTGAGATCGCATGACTTTAGAAACTCACATCACCTACAATCATCAACCACTGCAAATCAATCTTCGCCCGCCACAGAATTCCTGAAGTGGCATGTATCCGACAATAGACCCCGACTCTCGTCATCTTGCTCGAGAATACAGCTTCAAACGCACCACCGCAAGCCTAGAATGCCCTCAAAGTAATGGACTGGCGGAAGCAGCAGTAAAATGCATCATGACGTCAATGAAGAAAACGAAAGACCCGTACTTGACCCTCCTCTTCCACAGGTCAACTCCGTTGAAGAACGGGTACAGCCCTGCTGAATTACTTAAGGGTCGACGTTTAAAAATCAAGCTCCCCATTGTCCCCGAGATGCTCAGGCCCCATATGCCCAGCCTGAAGAAGCTTCGCAACTTTGAAGAACAATACCGGGTATAACAGAACAGAGACTTCGATCGACGACATGGCACACGCGCTGTGCCACAAATTCTAGGTGGAGATGATGTTTGAATGACCGACCAAAAAGCGGAAAGGAACAGTGCAGAGACCAGTGGAAGAACCCAGGTCTTACCTTGTGGACACCGGCAACGGCGTTGTGCGTCACAACCGAACCCATCTAGTTCCCTTTTCTGAAAATGCCTGCGATTCGAAAGTTATAGACAACGGAGGTACCGACGTGCCGCCTACAAAAGTGTGAAGACACTTCTCATTCACACACGAAAAGCGGCCGATGCGTCAAGGCACCTAAAGACTGAACTCCATGGAACGAATATGCTGCGAATAACCGACGAATTTTGGCCGGCGGCTTTTGCTCTGCGCGTGGAATCAACACAGTGGCTGCTACGTCGCGCGCAAAACGAGCGTGCCGTCGGCGGCGTTCGCCAGTTATTCGTCGCATAATTCGTTCCATGGAGTTCAGCCTTAAAGGGATGCTGAACCGAAATATGGATTCCACAAAACACGCGGCAAAAGCGTGCAACGGGATGCTACAAACACCAAAACATCACCCATACAGCGATATCACAAACGGATGACCGTATTTTTCAAGAAAAGGAGGCGCATTTGACAGGTTTGTTGACGTCATGTTTCTCCGAGAAGGAGAGGGAACGGCCTCGCGTCTTCTCCGCCTCGCCGCATTGAGGGAACGAAGCGAAGAGAGGAGGAAACTAGGTACCTTGACGTCACGCGCCTCGTCGGCCTTGTTCAATCTCGACCTCTTTTTCTCAAAATACGGCCGTCCATTCGAGATATCGCCTTACGAGTGGTGTTGTTGGGATTGTAGCGTCCCGCCTACATCTCCTGCATTGTTTTTCTGAAATCCAAATTTCGGTTCACCATCCCTTTAAGAGACTTTGAGACTTCTCTTTCTGGGGAGATGTTGAAGATAGCTGCACTGAGCAGCCGAGCTGTTTGGGTTGCCTCGCTCGTGCGCATGAATACTGGCCTCGCGCCCCGCGCCCAGAACGTATTCCGGCTCTGAGCCCATCGCCATGTTAAACCCTTTCTCGTACCGATTCACCGTGTCGCCGTTCCCTGGCGCAATATACAACAATAACGTTGATTGAAAATACGTTTTTTGATGCATGACTGGTACGACCGCCCCTCTAGTCCGTGATACAACTGCGGTTAAATGCGTGAATGGGCCTTTAGCATAAATGTGAATTCACCTCTCTGGCACGTTTCGCTCATACAGTGTCGAATAAGAAATGGTACTGCATAAGTTGAGTTCATTAATGTCTCGCATCACAAGGTCCAAGTCTGCCGCGCTCTCCGGGAAACTGACAAGACGGTGGTATAACGTGCTGGCGATGAGCACATATTTACCAGATCGTCGGTTACAGTGCACCTGAATGTCCCTTCGCCTTTAAACGCGTGCAGCGCGGTCAAGAGCTGGAGCATCGGAGGGACCGGCAGACCCCGAAAGTTCTCGCGCTCCTCCAGCGGCAGGGACTTCAGAAGGCTGGCCACCGTCGCTTTCGTAAAGCAGTATCGTGCAAGAAATTCGCGGTCGTTGAACACCTCTATCGCGGTCATCCGGTTCCTGAAACGACGCCGTGATACTGGAAGGTATCTTCGCTGTGGTGCAGGAACTCGTCGGTTTTGATTCCAAAATCCGCGAACTCGGTGAACGATGTGACGACCGCCGTGACACCCAGAAACCAACTCGAGTCTCGAGTAAACCTCGAGGTTTACCTACGAAGCTACCTTGAGATTTTGGAGGAAGTTGTTGAGTATTTCCTCAGTCGAGTGGAGTTTTGAGTCGAGTGGAGTTCGAACTATGAAGCGCAAAACCGGCCTCAAGTGGGGTTTGAGTGGAGTTTCGAGTCGAGTAGCGTTTATGAATTTGGCCGTGATTCCCAATGGGCGTTGAGACAAAAGGCAACAGCACCTAGAGGACACAAGGCCACGGCCAGCACCTACCTATACTTCGTTTGACCTAGCGAGCATTGCGTGGGCACTCGATTTAGGCTCGTGATAATTGATAGCTCGAGAAGCATTCGAGTAGTGGCCCGTGTCCAATCGCTGCAACGACGACAATAGCCGAGCCATAACAATGTCTGGAACTCAGCGCGTGTCCTGTGCTTTGCCAACCCCAGCGCGTGGCTATGATCAACATTGGCGGCATATAATCGGCTCCAGATCACGTGGCCGCTTGTTCTGGCTGCGAGTTGAGGGCGTGAACGCTGCTCGTTGTTTTTTAATTTTTTTCTGGGACTTCTAATGCGTCGGGTGAAAAACTAAGGCGTGTTTCATAGGTCATTAACGTCAGGGATCCGTTCTAAGCGGTATTTGCGCAAAGTAAAAAAATTGTTGCATAGCCCCTTTAAGGCCCACTCACACAAAAGCATTTGCTTGCTGCTTTTAGAGCGCAGCTCTTAGGCGCCCGTTTCCGGCTTGAGCGGCGTCGCCGTCGGCGTCGCCGTCGGCGTCGGCGTAACCGCGCGGTGCATTATGGGAAACATCCCATAATGCACCGCGCGAGCCCCCCCCCCCCCCCGGGGGTCACGTGACCTCGGGGGGGGGGGGAGGGGGGGGGGTCACGTGACCCCTCAGGTCACGTGACCTCGGGAGAGGAGGGGGGGGGGGTCACGTGACCTGGGGGGAGGAGGGGGAGGGGGGTCACGTGACCTGGGGGGAGGAGGGGGAGGGGGGTCACGTGACCCCCCAGATCACGTGACCCCCCCCCCTCCCCTCGAGGTCACGTGACCCCCCCCCCCCGGAGGAGATTGAAGAATGTGGGGAGGAGGAGGAGGAGGGGTATACCCTCCCCTGGTTACCCTTCCCTCCTCCTCCTCAAGAGCTGCGCTCCAATTCGGCGTTACAGGGAGGTGTAAACGGCTTTCATTTTTTTCTTACTTTTTTTTTTCTTTTTTTTTGCGTTACGTTATAAGTCATTGGAACACTCGTGCCTCGAATGTCGTGGGCAAGGCTAATACTTAAAATGTTTACCTCGCTTTATGCGAAACCCGGATGTTATGGTGACTCTCGATGGAAGCAGACGAAAGCTTCCGTGACAGAACACAACGTTAGTAAAAGGTGTTTTGTGAACCGACCTTCATACGATGTACCGCAACGAACCTTACGAGCGTGTTAGCCAAACCGCGCGGCGCGTGAAGCCCTCATGGCTTTACGCGTCGGCCTGCCCAACCAGAAAGTCACATGACAGGCTACGGAGCCATGGATTTGTTCCAGTGACTCGGGTCTGCCGCGGTACATCGTAAGGTGGAATGAAGTATAGAAAATAGTAAAAACTCAAGGCCTGCTCTTTTTGTTTAGCGATATCAGCTACGTCACTGCTCATATTTGCAGCCAAGCGCGTCAAAGCACGAAACGTGTTGCCAATCTTTCACAGGAACCCCGGCTGCTATCGTGCGAAAATCGCCTTCAGCAAGACGGAATTCTGATTCTTAGCAGCATCGTGTTTTCAAGTTTCGCCACTCAAATACGGCGCGCCAGTGACTACCATCATCTCTTCACCTAATATTCATGTCACCACCACGTGACTAAGTCATAGGGCCATAAAAAGGGTCGACACAACCATCGCCTCGGGATTGGCAGCGAAGCGAATTAAAACACTAAACGTCTCGCCAATCTTTCACAGGTGCGTACACTTTGTAGATTTTGTAATATCTTTTAAGTTCCTTTTTGGCTGCAAATCCCACCAGCGTGTACCTATGGGTGTTTACATTGTAACGTACCAAATGCGCGTTAAAAAGCTTTTTTTTTTTTTTCATTTTATGCGTTTGAGAAGATTTGTTTAGTTACCACAGAACCAGTTGAATCTTTCTGGTTATGAGGCTTTCAGAGATTTCAAACTGTTTGCTATTCTTACCTTTCTTTACCTGCTATTCGCGTCAGCGGGTGATGTTGAGCTCAACCCCGGCCCTAGCACCACAAACAGTGAAAAAATAGACAAACTATAGGAAGCTGTCGATGTCTTAATAGCAGCTAGCAGCCAAAACCAGAGGCTGAACATTGGCAAGCTAAATAAAATCAACAAAGGAACTGCCGACCTGGGCACACGTGTGACTAGCTTAGAAGCCAGAGTTGCTGAAATCGAGCAAATAAAAAAAAAATATCTGGCTAGCGTCACTGCAACGTTCGATGTTGTGGAGCGGGAGCCTGATAGTGCGCATTCGCATCTTTCTGTGTTAAGTTGAAATGTCGAAAATACCTTCATGGAGACTCGCTGTCCCAATTGTAGCACTTGAAATTCCAGGCATCAAAAATAAATCAAACATACCAATGCTTGTTCTAAAGCAACTCACTTTATCGACCATTTGCTCTAACCACGGGACGAAACCTCACGTACATACAGATGGATGTTGTGTCAAAAGTAGTTCCACTGCAAGCATTGTGATCCCATCTTACGTCACAACGATACAGTTCAAGCTCAGCCACGAAACATCGTCAACGGCGGCAGAGCTGATGAGGCTTCAGGAGGCTCTAGAATTCATAATGACAAAGCCAGTTCAAACATGGACAGTGTTCTCAAGTTCTAAACCGGCCCTCCAAAGACCTTTCTACGTACTTACGACGAAATGAAAATGAACAAATCGTTACAAAACGTTTAAGTCTTCTTAAAGCATGTGTAGACAGCGGACACTCAATTGAATTTCAGTGGATTCCAGGACACTGCCAGGTACCTGGGAACGAGGCGGCAGATCCTCCTGCAACATCCGCTCACTCCTTAATTCCTAATGTCAAGATGCCCTACTCCAGAGGCGACGTTGCTTCTTTCATCAACCTCCATGACCGGAGTGCAACAAAAATCCTTTGGAACAGCTCTGCTTACCACTAACCTCCCCTATATATGCTGGATTTGGAACTCACCTGTCATCGCCGCGCAACCTACACAAGCGAACCGAATCTTTTATACATAGATTGCTCCTGTGTGTTTCTTAAACGCAGGAATTCCGTCACCGAATTGGGAAAACGCACAATCCAAACTGCCCATGGTGCGATTGCGTTGAAACTATATGTCATATATTATAAGTGAATACTTTACGAGACTGAGAGGGAACTTCTAAAGAACACTATATCTCAAGAAGAGTGGTTGTTTGGGCGAGTTCGTTTGACATCTTATGCAATCTAGTGCGCAGCAAGGACGAAGACAAAAGAAGAGAACATCACGGGCAACTTGAAGTTGCCCGTGATGACTGATGACTGACAATTCCGGAATATACGCAAACCTTCTGTTAAACCGCCATTGTCCTTCTTTTTTTTTTCTTTGTGTGTGTGTGTGTGTGAACGTTCGTAGTCTGCTGTTGGAACAAGACAAATTTGAATGCACCACTGCCACTTGCGGCAGTGATGCATTCTAATTCTAACCCAACTTATTTTCATGGTGACACATACAGTTGTTTGGGGCATTTCACAGAGACTTACCCAAATGATGATCTCATACTAACAAGTGATTTTAATTTTCCCGGCATCGTTTGGGTGACTCTTGAACCATCTTTAGAGTGCGCATATTCTGGTCATTGCAATGATTTTCATGCCTTGGCAGAGTGTTTCGGGTTGCACCGACTTGTAAATTTCCCTACCCGTGGTGTGGCGGTCCTAGATCTATTTTTGTTAATAATCGGGACCATATAAGCGCCATTAACATTCTTGACTTTATTAACGATCATGCAATTGCTCATATTCAAACAGCGTTTCCCTTCGAAAGCCGAGCAATTAATCGAAAACAAATATACACTACGCCCAAATAAATACCGAAACCAAAAATCTTTCGCTGGACCTTTTTTTTTTTTTTCAAAGAGTTTACATTTTACTATTAGGTCCGCTCTGTAAAAGAAAATTGAACGCTAATGAAGCACGAACTTTGCAAATTAGTGTCAATCAATATTCCTAAAATTACTGTCGGATCGGACTCTCTGGTTCCCAAACGGGCTATAACGCATGTTAGGCAAAACGAAAAGGCTCTTCCAAAAAGCAAAAAAGTGTAACGAGGACAGGATCGGTCTTAACATTGTCTTTGTTCGAAAAACATTTTGTTTTACAGTACCAAAAAATAAATGCTGAGAAAAAATAATACAAGTTGTACTAAAAAAATCCCCGTAAGTTCTGAAAAATGTAAGTCCAATTGAAACCCGATGTTCTCCCCTGTTTTCTAACCAGGCGAGTAAGTGCACTATCCGACAGTGGTGCGGGATTTGTGTTGAATAGCTTCTTTCTTCTTCTTTTTTTTTCATTGATATTCACGCAGGAGACTTTTCCTCTTCTTTCGCTCCCTCAGTTCCACCTCATGTCCATGTCCCCCATTTCAGTTACAAGAAACGGCATTGCCAAAATAATTTATCATCTCTCGTCATACTGTAACTGTGCGGCCGGTGAAGATGGTATATCTTCAAAACTATTAAAAATGGTAAATTATTTCGGCTCTGCGCACTTGCTCTTTTTTTTTTTTTTTCCTACAAAGTCTGGACACTAGCATCATCTCAACTGATTTGAAATCCGCTGTCGTTCAACCATTTTTTTTTAATCCGGTAAAAATCCAACCCCTCTAACTATCCTCTCATCTCCCTTACAAGCATGCCATGCAAGGTAATGGAACATGTCATTTTTTCAGCTATCGTGAATCACCATGGCAGGAACGATTTCTTTTTTTTTTTTTTTCAGATCAGCATGTCTTCATAAAAACATTACTCGGGCAATCCCCAGCTTTTTTAATTCATCACTGGCTTGCACTTTAATGTCCATACTGGCATCCAAATTCACGTCATTTTCATTGACTTAGCAAAGGCTTTCGATACAGTACCGCACAGTCACCTACTCCTAAAGATATCGAACCTTCCATTTGACCCTTTTATTGTGAAGTAAATAACAGGATTTTTTTATTTATTTTCTTTTTCTTACGTGACAGGACTTAATCAGTAAGAGTAAATAATACTCGTTCATCTCAAACTCCCGTCATATCAGGTGTCCCACAGGGTAGCGTGATTGACCCTCTCCCATTCTTGATATATAAATTACCTTCCATCTACCTTAACATAAAAATTCAGCTTGTTGGCGGACGACTGCGTCGTATATCGAAAAAAACTAATTGGATAATCACGCTTTACAGACCGACAACATTGATATCAGTACAGACAACATTGATATCAGTAAGTGCCGTCAAATGAGAGTATCCTCCCGATAGAATATCCTCCCGCCTAAACAACTCTTGTGCAATAAAACGTATTTCTGGTAAAACTAACTCATTCAACGAATCATTTCTCCCATATGCCATCACACAGTGGAACCAGTTGCCATCCTCCATCGTCAGCACCTCTGATGGAACAGTGTTTTACCATAATTTACTAGCCCATTATGTATAATTTTTCGTGTTCTTGTTTATAGTTACTGTTATTGTTCTACCACTGCGTTTGCTATTGTATTCTTCGTTTTACTGCCCCCCCCCCTTATGTAATGCCCTAACCGGGCCCTTAAGGTGAAAATAAATGAAAAGTCAGAAGTGCTAACAACCCAATACAGCCTCCTTTCTCTCGATCTTGACATTGCCACGTCTTATAAATACTTAGACATCCACATTATGCACAAATTAACTTTGAACGAGCACATCAATCACACCATACGAAACGCATCAAAGAAACTCGGTTATTTACGGCGATCAGTGTACCAGGCACCCCAGGGTGCGCATCTGCTGGCCTATAAAACTACCATTCTTCCAAAACTCCTATACGCATATATTATCTGGAATCTGCATCAAAATTACCTAATCAAAAGTCTTGAAGCACTAAACAAAAAGCCGTCTGATTTATTTGCGGCAACTACCCATATGAAAACAGTATCACGTGTTTAAAACAAAATTTGGGTGTATCTTCTCTCGAGATACGAAAAAAAAAAATCGCGAATATGTTTTTATATTTTTTATTTTCTTCGTCGTATTTATTACAAAGACTCCACTTTTAGACAATCATTCTGTAGACCTGCAGTACGTATTTCAGCAAGAATTGATAACTCACTCAAAGTGGAACTATTTCCATCTCGTACTAATCTGTTTTCTCCATCTCCGCTGGTGTTGTGCATTTCTGAGTGGAACGCTCTACCGGAATCTATGGCAACGCAACAGAATGAGCTGTTATTGAAAAAGAATAGTGATGACATGTTTTTTTGTTTTTTTTTATTTACATTTT
Source organism: Ixodes persulcatus (assembly GCA_013358835.2). NCBI lineage: Eukaryota > Metazoa > Arthropoda > Arachnida > Ixodida > Ixodidae > Ixodes > Ixodes persulcatus. The sequence continues at coordinate 31,900 of JABSTQ010009791.1, read as the reverse complement.
GACTTAGAATTGTAACAATGCGTTGGTGTATTCAAGAAAGTGCACGTGCCGTGTTTGAAAGAATTGGCGGTTTTTTTTTTTTGTTTGTTTGTTTTTTTGGTTAGGTGGAATTTGCCGGAATCAAGAATTTAGATCGCTTTCGTGTGTGGCAAGTGTGTGCTATACTATATTGTAACCGGTCAAAGTGAATTTGATATTGTATCGGGTATTGGTAATGTGCTTTTACATTAATTTTGAAAATCCTCGCTCATGTAATGCATCACAAATTGTGTCATTGAGTTTAAATAAATTAAATTAAATTAAATATAGGCCACGCACCCAGCGCTGTCTCGTTGCTCGTGGTGTGCACCTGTTCGAGGTTGGGTTTGGTGTCGCCTGTCCTAAGGTCTTGGCCAGGGCTCAAGCTGGCGTCCACTGCCCCATTTCCAGAGTCTCGGTGGTCGCAAGGGGGCGGGAGACGAAGGAGCAAGACGGAAAGACGAGTTTGTTTGTTTTTTTTTAATTTGGGTAGTAGCGGAATGGAAGGGCAGCGGACAAGTCCTTATGTAGCATAACTCAGGATCCTCTGGCCGCCGTGCCATTGGTTTGTTAGTCCCAGAATTCCGACGTGTGTATTGACGTCACGAACCTCCTCTCAGCTTCGGTACTGGGTCATTGGTCTTATGAGAATTGAAGGCGTCAAGTGGGGGATTGTCTTACTTGCAGAAGACGTAGACATAACAAGCTGCACATCCGTTCAGGATCGCGTGTCGGGCGTTCAGTGGAATGCAGACGCCGTCAGCCTTTAACGTCCGCTCCCACTTGAAACGATGTTTCTTCTGTTACAAGATCACAGGTTGAAGGCGCACATAGGGTTAGAATCCCACGCCAACCCACCTCGGTGCTCGCGACTGGTTGTTGTCGTACGCACAGGAATGCAAGGATGACCTCAACAGTGGCTCGTCACGCACGCGCACGCCAGCGCATCGGCTCAGACAAGCCGAACGCAGCCGACCGTCTTTTCTCCGTACGCTGGCCTATACACCGTGATGTCACGGAGAAGGCGCTTAGGCCGTATCTTTCTAGAAGGTGCAGTCTAAGAGCTGGTCCGCACCTTGACGTCACGGGATATAGGCAACCTCGCACCGCGGCGGCGTGTATGAACCATCTTATCAACTTTCTTCTATTGGTACATGCATGCATTCTTAGCTGAGCAGTTTGCTCTAAAGAACCCCTGGGCTAGAAAACAGATTTGTTTACTCGCGGAGAAACACCTCTGTCCACATTCTAGACCAGGTCGTATAGTTTTCAGCAACGCAAACTCTGACAATATTTTTAAGCACAACGTCGTGTTACGTGACTTCAATGTTACCAGGAGGTTTAGAAACGTCGACGGAACTGAGTCTGGATATCGACGGAGACACGTGACGACAGAGATTCAGTCACCACGCTTTCGATATCATTGTGAACATACGAAGCCTCTCGAACGATGCCACTGTGCGCAGCGTGTATAATTAAAACAAAGATAGTTTTCTACATGTTATAATAGTATTACCAGAGTCCTTCAGTAATACTATCAATAGGGAATATCAATAATAACTGGAAAATCAGCGTAATAAAACACATGGCAATTTGTCTTCCGTTTTGTTTCAAAACTAGCACGACTACATTCCTGTCCGCATGCGTTCTGCACGACAAACGAGAGCTTTAAGTAGGGTAGTTATCAACTTGGTGTCATATGAAGAAACGTATTTTTCTCGCCGTGTATCCATAATCCATCTCTTCTGCAAGTCATTGTCGTAAATAAATGTGAACACATTCATCTAGCTCTGGTTTTGTAGTTACTGCGAGAAGGCAAACGGCATTTGTTTGGCGTGGAAACGTTAATGTCGTAGCACCACAATGACACTTAGACACCCACACAGACAAAAATGAACGGCCGCAAGAAAAAGCTGACCCTATTTACTCGCACACGAAAATCAAACACGGCGTGCCCTCACCGCGTCTCCGGAACACCGCAGAACAGCGAGCAGCGTCTGTCGAAGCTTTGCGTATACCTCTCGTGACGTTGCCTCGACTTGGTCGGGCTGCCCGTGGCAGCTTGCTTGCCCACTCCTGGTTTTTTCCCACGCCTACAGATGCACCACTTTCTCAAGCGCCGAATATAGCCGCGGAAGCAACGACTTCCACGCTTATTGTTCATCGAGAGGGACGTAGGTCTCATCGTTCATGAATTAGCGGTCTTTGCACTGTTCAGCCACCGTGTCTATACTACTTTGTTGTGTCCGTCGTGTGACTGTATAGACGACGTCGTCGCAGCTGGTTCGCTACCTGTCTCTCGAGGATGTGTAGCGGTTGACCCCTGATTTCGGTTGGCTGCTTGCACAGTTCCTTTTTCAGCGGTGGGGCACGATTTTGAGCGCTCATTCTGCAGCAGTCGCAGAATGAGCCCCGCCCCCTTTCACCCCTTCACTCCTCTCCTAAAAATATATATGTGGAAGACCCGACTTGTTCTCAGGGTCCTTCTCACTCTTTAGAACTATAATGTAGCAGTGAAGAACGCTGTAATCCGGTCTTTTTAGCTACAGCTTTCTTCATAACTCCGTGCAATGCTCCTTTGCAGCAAATGAGCCATTTTCTGAATTCGCGGTTCGAGACCGTGTGGTTGAAAGAAGTCAATCGAGTGCTGCCCGGCGCAACCTGACACTTGATACGGGACAACGCTCTAGCGCTTGGTGTCTCGAGGATACAGTCCACTCACTGCCGAACCGTGAATGACGACTAAATGCTTTTTCGAACGAAGCTCCGGTCAGGGGCACACACGACCGTTTATAATCCGTACGAGCAAAGCGGAAGCTGCAAGCACGAGGCTGTCGTTTTGAACAGTGCTTGCACTGCTCGAACGCTCGTCCACGGCAGATATATGATCAAGGTACGGGGCTCGCGCGCGTATGCATTTGGCCTCCCTCACACTTCAGATGAAATGGAGTACACTGTCGTTATGCTGACGTTGTTTGCAAAGGGCGTAAGATAGTTCGTTCCAGCTGGCACTATTCGGTTTTTGTAAAAACTTGCTCTCTTACCTACAACCCAGTGTTGTCGACGGGAAGAAATCTGGTGAACTCGAATTACTTAACATGCAGGATACCTAAGCATTTCCTTGCCCGCGCTAAATGTACCTCATGAAAAAAAAAACAAAAAAAAAACAGGCCTGCTCGTTGCCGCTTCTGTTCGCATAACTGGGGGGCAGTATATGCGAAATGCGCGTACGCGAGTTTTGGCAGGCAAATGCGAAATAAGAATGAAATTTATTCACAAAAAAAAAAAAAAAAAGAAACACAAATGATATCGAAACTCGAAGCCAATGATATCAGCATCTATGGGACATCAAATCGAATGTTGACAAAAATCGTATTACAGACAGCATAAGTTTTACCTCCAGTGCCTGGAGTTTTTGCATCTGTGGTGAAACTGGTTTCTACTTTAAAAATATTTATTTTGACGCACTCAAGCTGAGTGCAACAATGTGAATACTCGTGATTGTGTTTTGGTGCCCATTTTTGTGTTTCTTTTTGTTGTATTTACAATGCTGCTTTCCCGCCAAAGTGTGTTAGGGCGCCAGGACCGTCGTCAAGCTGCAACCGCAGCTTTTTGTGCTGACGTCCTCCTTTTTTGTACCAACCAGAATGGGAAATAAAAATGCATTATTATTATTATTATTATTATTATTATTATTATTATTATTATTATTATTATATATTTGGCTTACTTAAATATAGAATGCTTGTAAACGAAGAGACTATGTCATTGTATCATCATTAGACTAAGCGCCGCAAGCCTTCATGGTATGGGCTTCTAGCGTTTTTGCGGTGCCGTGGCCCTCCTAAACCGAAATAAATAAGATCAATATCAACATCCTATTGAGAACAGTGACCGTGCCAACAGTAGTGAAGAACAGACGAGCGCGTTCCAGTTTCTTGTGTCCACGACTGTGAATTCCACGACGTCCTGACCTGACTGACCCATCTGGTTCACCGGAACAGAAAAAAAACACCAGGGAGATAGGCGAGCACTCGAAAGCTGCACTCGATATAACAGCCCGGCCCCGCATTAGGCCGTTCCAACTAACTGGAGCGCCGACTGGACCTTCAGTTCAACGACCCTCTCGGGGCATCTGTTGCGAAGGGAGCTGCGCAGCTAAAACAAGGCCGGACCGCCGATATCCTCGACGGCCTTTCGAAGGCGCTGCTACAGCGGAAACAAGGGGGCACTTTGTACCCAACGACCGCACTTGGGTGCGGCGCTGGTTGTGCCTGCCCGGCGGAATATCCGTCGGAGGAGCATGTAGTCCTTTTCTCTTCTTTGTTGGCCTTTACGTTTAAATTTGGAACGTGCCTTTTAACATGTCTTAATTGACGGGGGCTTTTTGAGGATTTCGTAACGCACGCTCGCAGTTGCTCTATCAAGCAAATATGACAACATCTGCGTTTATGTATTCATATCACCTCAACCACTTTTTTTTTTAGATTTAAAGGGGGGGGGGGGGGGGGGGGGGGAGTGTGAAGTCCGAGCTAAACGGAGCAGACACTAAATTCGTCTCTAAATTCCCCTCCCAAACCCCGGCCTTCTTTTTTATTTTCTTTTTTTAAGGTATTAGTGATTGTTAGTGCATACACCACATCCAAGCGCTCATGCACGCAAGATTTCAGGTTTAAAATACAGGCGCCTTCTAATAATTAATATAATTCATTAAGACGATTACAACGAAAAGGTGTCACTTTATGCTCGTTCTGTATGGCTTTCAAGAACACAAATGGAATTTTCCGAGGCGCGTTGGGAGAAGATTTCTCCCACCTCCCATCTCGAAACATTAATCTAAGTTGGCATTAAGCTCGACTGCACTTCTGATGAAAATGTACTAAATATACACCCACCTTCGTTGTTGTTGCTATTTTCGTTGCTGTTGTTTTTGGTACGAAACTATGCTGTTCAGACACTACGGTGCAAATGAGAGCAATGGCGGAGCGCTTACTTGACAAATTTCTATGACAGCCTTTTCAGGTTGGCCGAGAATATGTCCAAGCAAAATTAACTATAGTTGGCTTAAGGATGCAGCAGAAGCTCCGCATCCAGCACGCGCTCGTTGAATTCCGTCGGGCTTTGGAGGATTGCACCGAAGGGTTATCAAAGGCAGAAAGCTCGCGCTGGGGGCGGAGCATTGACTTATGTTGGCAGTGCTTAGGAATGGGCTAGTTTGTTATTCAAGTTTTTAATTAACTGCGCAGAAAATCATTTCAAATAACGACACTGAGACGAGAAAGATAACGCGACATACATAAAGAGGTGCAAACTAACAACTGTTGTTGTTGTTGTTGTTGTTGTCTTCCTTCCATACAAAAGTGGGAAAAAAAGCGATAAGAGAAGGGAGCCGACAAAATGGCGAGTGAATAAAAAATATAGATAAAGAATGAACAACTGTTTTGCGATTTCGATTTGCGAAACCGTCTGAAACGTAACGGGGAAAAAGAAAAGACCGGGCGGCTAACGAGAATCTTGTTGTAGTGTCTACGTATAGTTCACAATGTATCACACAGCCTGATGAAACTTGCTAGCAATCATGAATTCAGTCAGAGTCGTGTTATCGGCCCCTTTCAAACTCAGGAGTCAGGGGATTGTGCAAAAGAGTCAACAGGTTGGCAGATAGAACAGCGGGCGAAGTGTCGTCTATGGTACGACACACGAGGAAGTTTGTACATGGTGCTGAAGGAGTCGTACACAAAATACCGGTATCGTGTGGGAATGCCGATATTCGGCAAACAGGAAGGGGTTTAAAACAATGGCTACGAGAGCACAATAACGCCAGCAAGCTGTTACAAGTCCCGGGGGATCTGGCAGCGAATTGTGCAATGTGCAGTTGCGAGGCGCGATTCCAACGAACTGTCATTTCGGCTACATCACGGGAAAGGCAAAAGCGCGAAGTGATGGAAACGTTTTTCATGACGTCAGTAACGCACCGAACGTGTGACAGTGAGCCTTCAATAGACCCTTCCAGAAATTCAGTCTGGCCACCTCGATAGCTATCATCACCTAAGTGTGTATCATCTGTACATGCGAATGGCGGCCTTTCTATGGCTGGTGAAGGAAGAACTTGAAGACAGAAACCGATGCGGAGCCTGAGCATCTAGACTTATAAGCTTATATGCATTACGCATTTGAGGCTGTCATGCAAGTCCTTGGAATGCTCGGCTTCAGCACGCCCCATGACAGCTCATGACAATGAAATGTTAGTTTTAGTGAGAGGTTTACTCAACTATAAGCGCCTTGTGCAGAGCGGTAGTTTCTTGACACCATCGAAACTGAAGCAGATAGGCAAATAACCGTTCAACGGAAAACACCCTAACTTTGGTACGCCTACCGTTGATGAAAAAGCACAATATTTTATCCGCCATTAGCATACAGCAATTTGAACTGCTATTTCAGACACTAGATGGCACTGAATTTGTGAAAGGGTCTATTACCCTCGCTCAAAAAAGAAATGGCCGCACGCACGTGCCTCAGTGACAACGACGTAGGTTTGAGCGTGTTTGATGGCGGAAATCGCAAAACAGTTGTTCATTCTTCATCTTTTTTTTTTCTTTTCACTTCTCTCCCTCTTTTTTTTCCTTCTCTTTTCGCTTTTCTTTCCGCTTTTCTGTGGAAGGAAAAAGAAGCAATTCCAAGTTAAAAAAAGCGCCGAAAAACACAGGGACACAGACGAAGGGAAACAGGGCAAGGCGCACTCTCAACTGAAGTTTGTTGAACATTCACACGTTATATAGCCACAAAAACCTTGTTAACCCTATCTGCTCAGCCCGCGTTTCAAAAATTCAAACTCCTCTGTAGGGTGCGCCTTGTCCTGTTTCCCTTTTTCTGTGTCCCTGTGTTTTTTTCGGTTTTTTTTTTTTTTTTTTCGTTTGCAATGAACCAACTGGCCCAAATCTCCACTTTATTGAAATAAACAGGATTTAGTTTGCGCCTATTTCTGTATGTCGCGTTGTTTTTCTCGTCTCGGTGTCGTTATTTGTAATGGCCCGTTCACACTCTTGCGACCGAGTTCGACCGAGAGAGACCAGACCGGTTTTTAAGCCTCTTGCGATCTCTTAGGACCAGCTCCGCTGCTGGTCCCAAAAACCGGTCTGGTCTCTCTCGGTCGAACTCGGTCGCAAGAGTGTGAACGGGCCTTTATCCTTTGCAGCCCAGTTTAACCAAAGCATCTACTCTATTGTGCAGTATTCTTAACCTGTCACCAACCATAGGTCTATAGGGCTCGTTAAACCTACAGGCAGTGACCAGCCCGTCCACCATAAGCAGAACCTTAGAAAGGAGAATTAATGGAGAGATCGCAGCCGCTCCGAGTCTTCGTTCAGCTTGGAAATACAGAGCCCCTCGCGGCAACGTCGAGAAACAACCGCGAATCCTCTCGAGAAGCTTCCGGGGAGAGGACTTCACATCGTGCGGGTCGCAAAGTGCCTCTTCTCTCCGTCAAGAGATGGCGCGAGCGGGCTGCTCATCGCTCGAAATCGCACGCTTCCTCGCTTCGCTTCGTCGTATCCTCACTTTCGTCGGGGTTGCGCCATCGCTGGTGCTGTTGGTTACGTCGTTATGTAGCGTAGTACGTACGTGGGGAGGAAGGGATGGGAGAGATGGCATATGGAGAGGAGGGGCCGGAAGGAGCGGCGGAGAAGGAAATGGAAAGTGTTCGTCCTGTGTTCCGCGTGCCTCGGGCGAGGCGGAAGCTGCTGGTCACTGGGTTAATAGGAGGGGGGCGACAACAGGGGCGCCCGGACAACGACCCCAGCCGCCGGTGGCCGGCCGACCTGCACCGGCGCTGCTGCCGTACGAGATCCCCGCGCGTGCATCGATCGGCCCAAGGGAACAATGCGAGAAACGGGCGTCTTCGTGCCGCCCCCGAAATGGACTCTTGCCCGGCCAATGCGACCCCCTTTCCGACCGGCGATCACCACGCCGCGCAGCATGATCGTTGTTCCCAGCGCGTCCTTTGCGCTAACCTCTGACTGAGCGGCAATTAGAAATTGTATCTGCCCGCTTGCGTCGAGTGTCTTCACGTCGCCTGAAAAGCAGTGTGCAGAGTTAAGGTTCCTGGCTTTTTGTTCTTCCTTCAGGGCTCGGCTATGTTTCCTGGACGTCTGAATTACTATAACAGTAGTCAATGATGCGACTAATATTGCGACAATCACCAATTTGATTTTTCAATTTTTTTTAGTTAACATGAGAAATGTCTTGTCTATTTTTAATGTTATCATTACCGGACTCTGATATCCAATTTATAACTTCAGCGTAGTGAACCTTTAGTAACACCCTTAATCTAGTCTCAGCGCACGCTTCTCTCCAAGAACGTTTTTCGCAAAAATGAACCTGATTATATCGCATAACAGTTATTACCTTATATATTATTATTATCATTATTATTATTATTATTATTATTATTATTATTATTATTATTATTACTATTATTACGGCGTTCACTATCTGTACGTGCAAGTGAGCGCATCGACAATAGGGGTGAAGAGGTTCCCCTTATGGGTGCTTTTCCTAAACAATTTCTCACAAACCACCGCAAGAAACGGCGGTTTCTTTGGGTTCTTTTTCCGGTTGTACACAGCAGGAGCGGGGAGTTTAGAGCCTTGCCTGTCTTTTGTCCTAACCTGTCGGGACGTATCCCTTTCTTTGCATGTTTGGCACGTGATTTTGTTTACTGTTGCTTGCCAATTTCATTTTTCAGTCTTTTTCAATGCGCGTGCTTGCCTTTTTTTTTTTTTTAGTTGCCCTAGGGGGTGCAGTTTGGTGCGACTAATAATGGCAGCAAAGAAAAGTGAGGGATGCTTACTTCAGTGACTTTGGGGTACCGTAGTCAACATGTGTAACAGCGGCAAGCGAGCTGCTATGCAGCTCACTTTGTGAGCTATTCATACTGGGCGAAAATAGAGCGGACCTGAGCGGGTCCGGGAAAATTAGCCTCGGGCCGGGCCGGCTGTCGAAAATGAATAGCGGGCGGGTCCGAGCCCAAGAGACACCAAGCCGTGCTGGGCCGGACTCCTAAATATCGGCCCGTGCAGACCTGGAACCCCACAGCTATCACCGAACATCTTCTCGTGGCCGGAAGCGTGCGCGGCGGATGTATTTCCATAATCAGTATTACAAGGAAGCGTGGTGTGCTCGAGATAACGGAGCAAGCGCGCCCTTTCATCTTTTTTCATGATTTTTTTTTTTTTTTTTTTTTTGGGGGGGGGGGGGTGTACAAATCAAAACATTTCGTGAACTTCTGACCCCATGCGGAATCTTGACGTTCCCGGCGCGCGTCTCGAATCACTAACGAGAGATCCAGATGCGATTATGCTCGCCTGCACGAGAGGTTCGTGTGGCGACGACGATCACGTTTCAGTTTCCGAACGGAGAGCTCCAAATTTAATGTAAGAATCGAAAATTCCGTATTATATTCACGAGGTTCCTATGACCCGAATTCCCGTTCACGGTGCACGCCGCGCGGGGATGCCGACCTGATCGGCGCGTATTCAAATGAGAAGGCCAACTACAAAGACGTCCTTTCGAGAGACAGCGCACTCGCTCGTCAGAAACTGACCGAAGTGAGCATAAAATTCGGACAGCGCGCTACTATGTGGTTCGTAAGTTACTTTTCCTCAAAAGATCCGCGGAGCTTCCTTTGTCGAGAGGTGCATACCTTCATTTCATTATCGACTCCAGAGCAGCGGAGCTATTTTAAAACAAGGGCCTATAGAGCGTCGACCACGGCGACGTTCTTCGAGTCGATAGAGGGAAGGGGGAGGCCACAGCACAGATGCCACCCATCGCGAGCCAGTTGGAAGGTGCTATAATCGCATAATTTACTTAAAGCAACATATCGATGGGTCAGGTAATACAAATACGCTAGAGAAAAAAAAATTAAGGGATATATAGAAGTTACGACTAAAAGCAAGTATAGGCCCGAGTACCGGGCGGATCCATGCATGCAGAGTAGCAGCTAAGAGTCGAACCGAATAAACTTCGGATTCCTCTGTGGACGCAAACTAAACTATAGCAGCATATCCTGGTGCAGATTGACCAGCTGTGCCAGACGGGAGTTACCCACCACATAACTGAAGGCTGCATTGCATCGCTCAAGCACATGACTGATCGCCCGCTTTCGTGCGGGTACGCGCTGGCTTGTGTGTTTGGTCACCGAATTTGTGCCGAGTACTTTGCTGTAAGTTCCATGATACTGCGTCTGCGCCGCTCTAGCTCTGACGGTGCTTATTGTTCGAACGGCTCGGTTCGACGAAAACGGGCCGCATTGTTTTGTGGGCGATGTTCGCCTTCGTTCCGGGGAGAACGTAGGAAACCGGCGTCAATGTTCACTTCCCGAAAGGAAAACAGTTATGTAAATGAGCGTAACGACTCGCCGCGGATACGTAGTAGGGCAGTGGGCCACGACGTCCCTACACGGATCAGCAGCCATTCCGAAGTTCGGATAAACGAGGTGCAGCCAATTACGCAGCTTCCGCGTCTCACGTCACGCTCCCGGTGGCCTCTTTCAAAAGGGAAAGAGCCAACAGAACTCGCGCGCTTTTCTTTGCTTTTTTTTTTTTTCTTTAGGTGAAACTGTTTTTTGCGGGTCCCCTGAGGAGACGATGTACTTCGCACGCGAAGCTTCAAACAGCAGCTGGTCAAATTACGCGTCGCTTTTACTGCTCCCACTTTCTGTGTGTGTCCGTGCGCGCGCGCGTGTGTGTGTGTTATACGAAATACTAGTTCTTCTTCACACACTCTACTAACTAAATGGAACAGTTCTCAGCAGCCATATCCTGACTTTCACCCATGATCGTTCTTTTCTGGTAGTTTGTCGTGATATAGTTAACGAGGGTAGTCTAGTGATTTCATGCCGCGTTAAAAGAAAAAGGCATGGAGCTTTAAAATTTAGGCGACTTTGAGGAGTTACTTTCTCCACATACATCTCCTTCAAGAGGAGATGTATGTGCGTGTGTGTGTGAAAAGGGGGGGGGGGCAGGCACTGTATGAAGGCTGAGAGGGAAAATAGAGCCCTTTGGGCACATAATTCAACGATGAAACCTGCAAATATTACGCTATTTTTAGAATACATATTGGCGCTAAAAAGTGACATAGATGTTCCACGCTCTCTATTCTATACGCTTATTTGTCACATTTAGCGTTTTACTCGTTTTTATATTTTCTTTTTAGATTACCTACCTCGAGATCCGACTGAAATCTCCCGCAAAATATTTCCTTTTTTTTTTTTTTAACCAATACGGTTCATCGGGGATTTAGACTACCTTCATTGTACATTAACAAGTTCCTAGTAAAATAATAATAATAAATATAATAATCCGATTAGTTGCGTTTATTTATATTATCGTTGGACAGTTTGTTGCTTTGTCACGACCAATTCTTTTCAGTGAAGTTGTACGCGATGAACATTGTCACCGACAACTCAAGAAACTCTGGGTGTGGCTTATTCTCTATAGATATGCATTGGCGCGCTTTCCGCGGTACAGAACAACCCGCATGCCTTCGGATGCGATTCCTAATAAGCGCGAATTCACAAAACCAGAAAAAAAAAGAAGAAAAAAAAAAGGCAACTTCGAGACCAAATGCCAAAAAAGCCTGAATTTAACTTTCATCCAAGCCGGGACTTCAACCGATGTAAGATGTTGCATTCAGCATACTACTGAAAAGCGTTAAGTTGCTGTTTGTGAACTTGATGCAGCAATCGGAAGATTTTCATATAAAACAAAATGCTCAAAAGCAATGTTTTTTTTTTCTTCTTGTTTTATCATCGAACAGCAAGCAGAGAACACTCTCCATAAAACTTTTATTCCGTCCTCAGTGACATACTTCTTCGTCACGATAGGAAACGATTTATGCAGAGCTGGCGCAACATCGTGTTTCATTGATCCCACACAAGTACAGCTTCTAAGGGGAGCCCTTTATCGAGTGAATTTATGTCATTGCTTCATCTTCCTTAATGCCACACACCGACACGACGCTATATTGGGAAGTGTTAGGAGACTATACATACATTTAGAGTGAGAACGAAAACGGAGAAAACGAAATGAACAAAACAAATGCATGTCCGTCCCTTTCTGTTTTCTCCCTAAATGGGTGTATCGAATAACGAACTCGCTCATCCTAACGTTGAGGTTAGCAGGCGGTATTTCCGATAAACGCGCTCTCCTTTCGACGCATGCTCCGAAGCGCGCGCCTGGAGCCCGGTGTGGCGCCTTCGAAAGCGACTCGCTGACGCTTCTCTGCCGACCGAACCTAGGCACCGTCGACGAAATGTGCTCTCGCAGAAGTCGACGGCCTCATCGATAAGGGCCCGCCCGAGCCTCCCGGGAGACGGATGAGTGTCCGAGCCGTTCCGATGTGGGCCCTTTCCGGCGCAGGGGCCACGCGGCGGCGCGGCAGGGCGGCTTCCGACTCCGCCGCCGAGGCGGAAGCGGCGTGTGTCGGTCACTGGGCTAATGCACCGCGCCGGGCCGCCAGGTCGCAGGGAGGGGCATTGACACCGCCGGGGTCGATGTCCTCTCGCGCTGCGAGGCACGCGCTCGAACCCCGGCCGCGGTGCCACTGCGCCTGCGCGGGGGCCCGGGCCCTAGGCTGGCGCGCTTCGGTGCTCCCGCCCGGCCAGGACCGGAGCCCGGGACGCGAGGGGGAGGCCGAGTGTGCCGATCGACGCCGGGGCCCTCGACGAGGTCTCCCGGGACACCGGCGAGGCTCGGCCGGTGGGTTCAAGCTCCGCCCGCCTGGCCCCGACCATCTTCGACACACGGGCGCCTGCTTCCTGGGGAAGGTGGCAGAGGCGGCTTACTCGAAGCCGGTGATAAGCGCAAATAAAATAGTCCGATTGCAAGCACGCGTCAGATTAACACAAAACGAGTAGTATACTTATAGAAAGACTGCTCCCTCCAGGCCCATTGAATTAAGCTAATCTGCCCTAAAGATTTCTCTCCCAATTTTTTTCTTTCTTTTTTTTTTTTTCTTGCAGGCACGTTTTAGCTTTTCTTGATGTGGGACCGGAGCTGTGATTAGTGCATCTGTGTTATTTTCCCTCCGCAATGTTGTTTGTTTGTTTGTTTTTTTACTGTTCCGTCATATGCATCGGATGATTAAGAAAAAAAAACATATGCATACAAATGGCCCTGACGTCGCAGCAAGGATTAGTCATTATACTCGTGAGCAGAGTGGCCAGTTCTCAGCTTAGACTCTACTTCGAGCAAGTGTACTGGGGCAACGTCACTGAAAAACGATGCAAATTGTTATTCCTTCCTAAAATATTTCCGAAAGCGTAAAAAAAAAAAAAAAAAATCAATTCGTAGCAAGGTTCAACTTCATAGGCGGGTGGTGAAAAAACAAAACAAACGTATGATTTTTTTTTCTAGTTCAGCTTAAACCCCCTGATGCAATGCAAACTGTGCATCTTTAGTTCAGCTTAGTGCACAGCAAAGCCTACCTGCACAAGGCCGAAGCCTTGAATTGCGCGGTCGAGGCGTCTTCCTAACCTTGCACTCTTGTTTTCCCTAAAGTTTCTCTGCATGATCTTGACATGCGCTCCGCGAGCACGAAAGAATCCCCGCATAAGCCTAGAAAACAACGGATAAATAAAAGCGCGCAGAGAAGCCTTACGACAGCAGCTACCTCGGGGCTAATACGAGCAGGTGTGACGAGATTTACGGACTAAGAAACGTGTCGTCCGGTTTTCGACCTCCATGTTATTCTCCTCTGACACCGTAAGAAATAACTGCACGGAACTGCCGAACGATGGCTCGTATCGCATCACATTATACGGGTATTTGGAAAAAGAGAAAGGACAGCTTAGAAATACATGCAAAGAGACAGCGATATGAGAACGGCATGCTGCCAGCGTTGGCACCGACGTCTGAATTCTTTGAGCCGATCACGGAAGCGCGCTCGCAGGCGGCCGCTCAACTCCAATGGAAATGAAATGCCCACATTGGAACGTTTACTGTTGCGCGCGGCCGGAGAACCCCGCGCGCTCAATCGGAGCGTCCTATTTCAGCTCACCGAATTGAGAATACGAACTGCATCCATTTCCTACTCTCTTTCCCGTAGTGCTCCCCTTGGCCCAACCACCCGGCTTCAAGGATGCTCGCCGCACGCTCTCTGCCTGCATTGCATGTCACATTACTTCATTTCCTCTTCATTTTGCTCTCGCGTTCTTCCTTTCTCTTTTCTGCCTCCACAAAGGAATCCCCCGGCTTTTCATCGCGGAACTTTTCTTTTAACACACATTGCACAAGAAGGCGCATACGATGACAGCCCACTTGGCGGACCGAGCAACTGTTGGGTTTGCGCCACGCGATCGCGCTCCATGCAGGCCTGGAGGCGTTGGTTTCTTACGGCCGAGAACGTGGTCACGTGGCACGAGGCCCGCGGTGAATTTGTTCTACCTACTACACTTCCAGACATGTACACGTTACCCCAAAAAAGTAACTAAATACCGTTACTCGTTACTCGCTCAAAAAGTAACTAAATACGTTACTCGTTACCGATTCTCAAAAGGAACGCGTGAGTTACCTCAAAAGTAACGAGTTACTTTCCACGTGACTTTGACGACCAAATACACAACTGTTTTTGTTTCATGGTTTCTGTTTTCTTTTTAGTAGTCATTGCCCTTCAGCAGCAGCTGCCTGTAGAAGTTTTCATCAGTTATGTTTCCCCGCTTCCTTGAAAATACATCTCCGGCGACGCTGAAGAGTCGTTCTACCGACGCGCTCGAAGGAACGGCAGTGTTGTGCTTCAGGAAGAGCTGGTGAATCTTCCAGAACTGGGCCTTCATTGAGGACAGCGGGTAATGGGTTATGTGCCTCCCCGTGTTTGCAACCTCCGGGTTTACATTCGGTCCGTACCCGTTTCTAGAAGGTTCAACCAGCGAACCTGATTGTGCTCGCTGGGTGAAGGACATTCCCAGCTGTAGAGTTCAGTACAGCAACGTTTATCGCTGGACACGTCAGTCGAACCGTTCGACTGACGTGTTCAGCGATATACGTTGCTGTACTGTCTTACTGGTTAGTTGTTTTTCGGGTTGCCCATCTGCCTTTGTCACAATAGACGCATACTCAGGTTAGAATAAAAACAAGGCCGTTTAAGCGGTGTTGTACACGTTACTCCTCAAAAGTAACGAGATACCGTTACTCGTTACTTGGCCTTCAAAGTAACTAAATACCGTTACTCGTTCCTTTTCTAAAAAAGTAACTAAATACGCTACTCGTTACCGAAAATAGTAACTAGGTACAAGTAACTCGTTACTTGTAACGCGTTACGTACATGTATGTACACTTCCAATTTATAGGCGTGATAAGTGACGCATGCGCAAAAATTTGGACTCTAGATTGTAATTGGCTAGAATAAAAAATAAAAAATTAAAGAATTTGTAGAGTTAAAAGTTGAGATTCCATCGCTGATGCCAAGACGTGGGGTTCATCGTGGAACAGTGTCGTGTGCTGCTCAGAGTGGCGGGTGCAGGCGTGACGTTCTTCCGCGTTTTCGAAGTTACCAAATAACTTGCTGAAAGTGTGAACTCAAATCACTACATGCACCGAGTTGAGCAAAGGCACCCTCAAAAATGACTCCCTCCCTATTATTTTTTTTTTTTTGTTTTTACAATGTTAAGCCATCGTAGGACGCTTCGGTGCACATGTATCGACGTGCATACATGCCGGTTTAGATGCCATGACGTTTTAGTAAATAAACAATTCAATTCATTAAAAAAAATTTAAGTAGTTGTACAGGGAGGGTGTCCCGAAAAAAAAAAAAAATTCACAAGGTTTTTTTCAATGCAAAAATAAACTACGCATGGCCGAACGCTCATTCTCCGCCCGCATGTAGCGCTAGAGGTCCGAACCAGGTGCCAAAGTTTCAGCGCGAACCGATATTTTATTCGAAAGTTATAAATGATTTTCTGAAAATGTCAATCGGAGAATGGTGGCCGACGGAGCTCTCGAATGCATGGTGCTCTATGGCACCAGAAACCGAAAACGAGCGAAGATGAGCCCCTCTTTCCCATTGAAATTTTTAGAAAATCCCTTCTGACTTTTAAATAAGGTATCGGATCGGGCTGAAACTTTGGCATCTGGTTGTGACCTCTAGCTCTACCTTTGGGCGGAGAATGAGCGCTCGGCGATGCCTAGTTTATTTTTGCGGCGAAAAAAAACCCTGTAATTTTTTTAACACACTGTACACTAGATATAAGTACCTTTTTTTAATTCATTTCATGCGACGTCCTTGAGTAGTTTTTGAGTGACATAATATAAGATTTTGTCTATTTGTTTCTTGAAAAATATTAAACTTTTTGTCGGGGTATAATGACATCCTATTGTTCAACTATTAAGTTATGTGTAACAATGGCCTGTTCTTCATAAGGTCTACCTCCTGTTAGTTGCTCTTTTTATTAATACAATTATTTTATTAAAGTGATAGCCGCAAGTCGGAAAGGCATAAAAAAAAACCTCGAAACATAATCGACGAAAAAAAATATATATATACTATATACCGTTCTTATAAATATTGGTGGGACCTTACAGTCAATCAAATTAACCCCAGAGCTATAAGAATTATTTGAAATGTTCGCTCGTATTCTAAGCAGGTTCGAGCTTAATATGCAAGTAAATGTGTACAGTTACGACATACTAGCAAGATGCCAGCACGAATGAGGCGACAGCATATATGCACTCGCACTTTGGTTTCTGTCTTGTTGCATTCTCGTGTGAATCTTGTAATAAAAGATTTCGAGCGAAGAATAAAAAATAACAAACTTTATTCAGCGATGCCTCACAAATCTCGATTAAAAAAAAGGACGTCGTGCTTATGTTGCCAATTAACAGTCCTTTGTACAAGCGCTGTTATTTTTTTTTTATAAATTGGGTAAAGCAACATAAACAGGAGTGACGAAAATTGTTTTAACATACACATAAATTAGATACAATACTATTCCTCTCCACATAATATCAAAGAGATTTACGCAATTGATAAAGTTTAAGACCCCCCCCCCCCCTTTTTTTTTTTTTCCCCTGGAAATAAAACATCCTGGCTACGTTACTGTCAAGGGGTATTTCGCAAATCTGAAGCCCCTTCATAAAATTCACTCCTAGCGTTTCTTACAAGTACCGCCCGCCAACGTTTGTAGTGGGAACGCGTAAGACACGTGTCACGAGCGAGTGTTCCGCCGCCATTCGTTTCCAAGGGCCGCTCATTTCAGTGGATCGCCGCCAGGCTTCCAAGGGCCGTTCGAGGCATCGGCCTCGTGCATTGACCCCATTTAACGGAACTTGCAAACACAAACGCATCGAGAAGCTCTGCGCACATCGTCAATTATCCTAACGTGGAACAAGCTTCTGGATGCTATCCTCAAAGAAGGTTGCCGTCTGGGTACTTAGTCATTCTATCGCTCGTGAACAAGATTGTCACTCTCCACAGGCGTGCACAAAATTTCGGGGGTGACGAAGAGACATCCACAACCATAGGGGTCGGGACAAAACCTCTGTGGTTACTGACGGTCCTCTTGAACTCGTGATGGAATGACTGAGATCCCAATGGCAACCTTCTTTGATGAGGGCTTCCAAAATGTCGCACCTGATCATAATAATTGCTTAAATCTGTGCAATGATTACGTGGAGAAGTTGCTACAGTGTGCATCTTAATTTTGTATATATTCAAACATTTTCATCACTTTTGTCTTCCTTAAGCAGTTCATAAAGGATTAAAAAATACTCTTATAAAAAATTTCAAAATTAAAACTGATTGCGTTTTGTAGACATGTGTAAGTTTGCCACTTTTCCGTGGAACAGGCGAAGCCCAGCTCCTTGCGGCCTCTCGGAGAGGAATAGAGCGAAAGACCGGGACACCCAAAAGGTCATCTTTCGGATGTTCGCAGTTCTCGAGGGACATGTCATAATTTGAGAACGTCCAAACTTACCCGGGTCTCTTCGTCCGCTGACCGCTTCGAGACTGTCGAACATTTGATTCGTTTCTAGAAGGCGCTACCCTCAACAGCACCTCCCTAAAACAAGCCGTTACCAGTGTTGGAGACTACAGCGTCACGAGGTGCAGTTAAATTCGCAGCAGGAGTTGCTCAACGCTGCTCTGCTTCATAATTTCTAATATGTATCAACTCCGCGTCATCGTTTCGTTCAGTCAATCTTTGTGCATATTTTGTCTCCATCAATCTGACGCTATAGCAGTTAGCGTGAACGACTTTAATTGGCTTGAAAGAGAAGTGAAGGGTGCGGAGTAGCCGGTGCTACTAAGCAGCGTCGACATCTTATGTAAATTAAGACCTTTCTGCGACCACACATTCGGTAAGAATCGACATGAGCCTCAAGCGGTTCAAGCTGCGGAAGTCCAGTGGTGACTTATCATGTCAAGCCAAAAGTCAGTGTATCCAGTCTAACCAGGACCGAGCTCGCCTAGCTAATGGCTACGTCAAATTTTGTCAGGTCCCCTTCAGACAGGTCAACTTTCTCAGCAATGCCTGCTTCAGACAGCTCACCTTTCTCAGCAATTTTGGGGTTGCTGGCGGGGTGTTCACTAGCTTTCCCCAGATCGACACGAATTGCTGAGATCGGGTCCGGCTCGAAACAAGCGAGCAACTTGGAGCAATTCAAAGACGTTTGAAGCGGCTGACAGCCAATCAGGGACCCGATATTTTTAAGTGATACCCCGTGCCGGTGATTATGACAACTAAAAACTTGGTGCTAGTTCGAAATTTATAGTTTTTTTTTTTTTTTTTTTAAATAAACCGTTTCAGAAAGATGAGTTAGTATTCTCAACGCCATTTAAATGTATAAAAACTCGTTTATAGCGCGTAACTGTGTGTCTGAACAGTGTAAGAAAAATAAAATTTAATGATCATGATAACATATTGCAGCAATTGGTTGCTGCGTGTGAACACGTGCGGGCCGTGTTGCTGGTGTTGCGACGTCAAATTGCTGGGAGAAATTGTCCCGTCTGAAGCGGGCATTACTTTTCAGTATCCACCACTAAAACAAAGTAAGAACATAAAAAAACAGTGCAGGTAACCGTGAAAAAAAAATTAATGTGTTCCGTTGTTGAGCTATGATTTTTTTTTTTTTTTTTTGCAATGATGTATTTCTTGAACATCGGGTAACCAACGGGCGCGACTTGGCCTCGTTAGCTCCAGTTCAGGAGATATTACCCTAATGCCTCCTCTTCCTTCGAGGAAGGAGTACTATTACGCCACTTCGCCCTAAGTTACATGCACCAGAATGATGCAAGCCCCCCTCACACCATACAAATTAGGAGGAGACATGATGAGTTTATCCTTTCTTAGTGTATGCCACTTCTAGAGGCCGGATACTGGCTGTCAGGTGGCGCCATGAGACTTTTTACCCACAGAGCTGTGGTCTCTAATAAGAGTAAGTGACCATCCCCCAGAGATTCGTCAATTCCTTAGTCACGCTTCAGGACCCGAAGGTCCGTCATTTGGCAGGTTCCACTCAGGATACCTCCGTCTTCTCGTCCATCCTGATGAGTTCACCCCCAAGAGGCCTCGCCTACCGATTGTGGGAGTAAACAAGGCTAGCAACCACTACTCTACCCGGGAATGAGGCCTAGTGCGACAAGTCAAGCGCAAGGTTCCCAAACCGGGGCCGCGTGAGTCGCAAATGGGCCGCTCGTGACCACCGCCCTGTGCGATGTAGGGTACAGGACAAGTAGCCCCTGAAACCGGCAAGAACCCTGCGGTACTCAACCACTCCTGGTATTTGTGACCATCATTAGGTTGATTCCTGCTCCTTCAAGTTCATACGCTGTCATTACGAACAGCGGACGGTCAGAGGAGGGGGCCCTTTGCTCCCCTGCAGCATCGTCGCGCCCCGATGGTGGGCATTGGGACATCGCGATGTAGACCGCCGGAACGCACCGAACACCGCCAGTGAGCCCTACAATGTACGCACCATGTGTTCCGTTGTTGAGCTACGTAAATTAAGAGTGGTTCCTACTGCCGCAATTGGCGCGCATGTGTCCGAGGATTGGGGACCGCCACCAGTGGTTCCTTACTTCCGAACAGAATAGATCACCTCGCGTTGGCCTCAGGTCGCGTCTCGGAAGGAAGCACCTCCTGTCGGCTGCTGCAACCGCATCAAGCCAAGGGGTTAGCGCCCCAGTTTTTTCGCCAGTAAGGGGAAGGGGGGGGGGGGGGGGGGGGCGCTTGGAGGTTCAACATCTGATAGAGTGCGGAGCGACCGATAAGCATCGCCCGACCCCGGGCCGGTCAACGCTCCCGCTAATTGCGGTCAGGGCGCGCTCGAGATACGCCGCTCGTGCATCCAAATGGCAGCGCAACCCCCGCAGTTATCGCGCCACGCACAATGCCGCCAAACAAATACGGCCCCGTTATAGGGATGCAGAGGCGCTGCCTGCTGTGCCCAATCGAATCTTTGTTTGCCGCAGTCGTCAGGCTACGCGGTCAGGGGTCGCCAACCGCTGGCCGAGGCGGCGCTAAACTTTGACAACCGATTACCGCTCGCCATGAATTCTGCGGAGCGCCGATTGCGACCGGTGACGTCCTCCTTCTTTGCATACTGCGGAAAGGCTACTGAGCTCCTTTTGGCGACGGAGCCGTGGCCTCGGTAGAAGGGGAGGTTTGCTGAGACAAAACTGACATTTGACAGACCTGGTCAGGTTGCGTTGATTAAGTGCTTCGTCCTGAGACTTGGAAAACGAACAAAGAAAAATTATACGCAAGAGCGAAGAGGGTAACACATATTTCAAATGTGTAATGCAATTTTTTGTCTTTTTTTTTTTTTGCAGGAATTGCTGGCAGAATTAGCTATAAAAATGTTCGCAACGTTAGAAAAAGAGAGAAAAAAAAATGTTCCATCGAAATGAATGATATGTTCTCGCGTTTCAGATTTGTATGCAATGTATCAAAATGTATCTTTTTTTCGGAACGGCCCGAGCACACACAAAGCTGCAAAGGTTGCAAATAGGTTAACAGCTTAAAATGTACGCTAACGTGCGACGTGAAAGTGGAGAAATATAGGCAGTGGAAGTCACTGTCAAGTAGTAAAATTGATATACATAGCTTCATAGTTTTATAGAGCATAACCGTGCGAAGCTAGCTATTACCTTCCGATAAGAATGCTTTTCCAAGTGGTGTGGGACACAGATTGTAATGGTGTTGCCACCGTAACCAAATATTTGGATTTTGTCTCAAATGATTGTCCCCCAGACGTACAGCATGTACGTCTGGGGGACAATCTAAATTGCTCAACCAGTTCGATGCTACTGAGTTGGATCTGATTAGGATGTCATTTAAGCAACTTAGAGAATATTTTGTAAACCTAGATAGGTAAATGCCAGTGATCTGACGGTTTGTTTAATATTTCCAGGATTATTCAGTCTTTTTTTATTTTTGTGTTTTGTGCGCATATTATCCACCCGTTTTGTACTTTCGCATGAAGTAGCATTTTTTCCTGTACCTCTGCTGTTGTGCCTATGTAGGGTGTCGAGTGCCTTGTCAAGCTGTATTTCACAGCTTTTTCTTTCGAGCTCCACCATCAATGTAGATGGAAATAAACGAATTATTAAACCTCGCTGTAAGTATCGTTTGCTTTCCGAAACTCTCCAATCACACCTTCCGCCTTTATATCCAACCATTCATTAGAGTGATGCATTATAAAAATAAACAACATCGATGTATCTTTAATGTTTAGTTCCACGTTGGCCGCGAAGTTTAGGCGATGAAGTGTGTTTTAGGAAGCCTATCAAAACTCAATAAAACGTCGGTCACGTCCCGTCACAGCAAGTAGACGGATCGTGCCTCGCATTCCGAGTTGATTTCAGTCATGGACCGCTCGTCTTTGTACACGACAGCCGCTTCGTGGTGACCTCCGGACGGACGTTTGAAAGTCAGATCTCGCGCTGATTAATTAACTATAACCAGCGCGCTTCAGACCACATGTAGAACGATTTGGGGTACCACACGTCCGTTGTCAGAGTCCGGGTGTTAGTTAAAGAAATCTTTTTTTTTTTTTTTTTTTATCGAGAAGCGCAGCCCTTCTTAACACTGAAATCATTGTTTCCTGTAGGACAATTGTAATTGAATGGATTTGGAAAAACAGACACGATACCCAGAAACAAGGCAAAAGTCACATAATTGCAACTCTGGCTGACCAAACATCGAAAAAAAAAACAAAAAAACTCCAGAGCCTGTTTATTTACTGATTATCTGATTGCGTTCTTATAGTTCTCGTTCATTTTCCTCTTCGAGTTTTACGATGTTTGAATATATCGGCTAACCCGTTTTGAGTCAGTGATACTGCAAGGACAAAAGCTCAGCCCATTCTCCGCATATCGTTCTATGTTCTTGCTATGTACGAACCAGCATGGGTTCCGCAAAACGTTTTCCTGTACAACCCCGCTGCTACACTTTACACATGACCTTTTTTCTAACCTAGATAACAAACTCCAAACTGACGCCATATTCATCAATTTCTCAAAATCATTTGATAGAGTACCTCATCAACGCCTCATTAAAAAGTTATCTTCCCTTAAACTTTCTGCAAACATAATAGACTGTAGCAGAGAGTTACTCACAAATCTCACGTATTATACAGTGAGTAAACAAACGCACCGGGTGCGCAAAGAGCAGGCGAACTTGCACGGCGTATAAAAACGCGTCCAAAGTGAGTTTTTTTTTTTTTTTTTTGTCGGAGTGCCGTAATATGCCGTACGCACCTTATATCTTTCTAACATTAGTTGATATTTTCGACTATGGGCAGAAAGTTTCTAAATGAAACCATACATTTAAGTTTACTCATTAAAAAGTTAGTTACTCAAAACTAATGAATAAACTAATTATACTACTTTCTTCTTTTTTTTTATGCCAGTACAACAAAAAAAAATTTAAGTGTGATGCGTACTTTTCACAGAAACGATTTGGCCCACGTTTCAATAAATATCATATATTTAATTTTGTCAAGCCTCTCCGGTTCGCTGATCGGTTCACCTTGAAAGTTCCTCATCTTTTTTTCAGTAAATGTTCGAAAAAATGCAGGGACATTCGCGTCACGAGTCCGGCGCCGACCTCCGCAGCAAGTGCAATTTAAACGCAAATCAAAGGACTTCCCCATCTCAGGGTTTCCAAGATGTCATATTTTAACATTCACGAACACTAAGCGAAAATGTCGTATACTACATACCCTATGTGATTCGTGCAGTTACATTGCAGAGCGGCTGAACGACAGAGGGTCGATAATTTCACTCGTTTGCGGGCTCTTTCCCGTGCATCCCAATATTAGCACGCACAGTCGAAGTAATTGGCTTTCGTTGAATTGCTGGCGAAGCGTCAGCAATTTGGTGGGCAGCAGAGACACGGTCTCTAAGATTAAGCGACCTACAGGCCATCGCTCGAATACCTTCAGAGCTGCACTCCTTTCTGATTGCAAACAAGATTCTAAGAACTGTTCTGCGATTCTTCAATTGCACGTTCTTAGACTTCTGCATCGTGACTCGTGAGACACGCCTTTGAACTCCAACCTGATTTTCTCGAGTGTATAGACCGACACCCTGTTTACAAACAAACCCGCGTTTGCCCACACCAGGTGTGGGCACTGCGCGTGCGCAGAAACCGAATTCGCGTGAAGTGAAGCCTCTGCGCATGCGCAGTGCCGTCGACAGCGCCACCGCAGCTGCGTGACGTCAGGGCCGCGTGTTCGTCTATATAAAGATCGTTTTATATTGGTGCATTTCTTTTTTTCTTTTTTTTTTCTTTTTTTTTTTTTTGGGGGGGGGGGGGAGGGACATCACGCGTGGCCATCAAGCGCCGTTCACACACGTGCGGCTGAGTAGGACCGAGAGAGACAAGACCGATATTTAAGCCTCTTGCGACGGCGTAGGGCCTGCTCCGCAGCAGCGCATTCCTACGCCACTTAAGAGGCTTAAAAACCAGTCTTGTCTTTCTCGGTCCTACTCGGTTGGAAGTGTGTGAAAGGCGCTTCAGAGTGTGTGTTTGAAAGGGGATGTGATTGTAATGCTTATGCTGCATTGTACACGCGTTTTTGTTCCCTGGAAATCGCACAAACAAAAAGACACTGGATCTCGACGCTTGGGTCAAAGGACTTCCGAACTGCGATCTGCTTGGGCTTCACCAAAACATCGACGGATGTCTCACTTGAACGATCGTTGAAATCAACCGAGAAAGTCGGCATTTTAACATATACGCGACTTCGCTGCATCGCTGAACAGAAGTGGCGCCATCTCACGGCGGTTCGCGCTGTCTCTGACGTGGTGCCTGTTGCTGCCCTTGGCCGCTACGGAAATGACCGAGAGAGAGAGAGAGAGAGAGAGAGAGAGAGAGAGAGAGATCAGTAGTGTCGCCGGACGACGAGAGAGACAGCGTCGTGTTGGCGTTCGAGGTGAGAGGGAAATGGAACGTGGGCAAACTCACGACTCGTTTCAATGCCCCGTGTCACGAACTGTTTCCGGCGGAAGCTGGAGAACGCGCATTTCCGAACACCATTTTCGGGATTTGATGGAAAAAACAGAGCCGCCATAATTCTTTCGCTTTTCTTTTTTTTCTTTTGTCTAAATTTTTTGGACACGCGATGTATGCTTTTCTCTGTTTTTTTTTTTTTTTTTTTTTTTTCATTATTATTATTTATTCGTCAGCGTAGATAGCGCAGTTGCCCTGCTGTTAGACAAATTCTATTGAGTTTCCGGAATAGAACGGAGCTTCACCGAACACCAAACCGAGCACCGAGTGCAACACAGCGGGTCCTAATAAAACAGATGAAGTATAGGTAGTAATGAAAGGTTTCACTTTGCCAGGGAGGTGCCCACGTATAAACCCTTTCCGAAATTCAGTGCCATCTAGCGACTCAACTATCAGTTTAGTTTTTTTGTTATGCTAACATTGGCGTCGGAACACGGGGGCGGGGGGGGCAGAGCCGGATTAAGAGATTTCGGGGCCCTGTGCTAAAGTTGCTTCTGACGCCCTCATGGTGGTGGTGATGATGACAACAACGATAATGATGATATGACTGGCTAACGCAGAACATTTTGGAAAGCCTAAGTTAGTTTTACATTTTTATATTTGTACCTTTCTGAGCAATGTTATCGCTCAAAAAGGGGTCAAACTCTGTGATCACTTCAGGTAAACTACTCTTTATAGGCGAACGGAAGGCGGTAATCTAATGGCTGATAGGACTCGCTTTCCGTTAAGCGCTCTGGGTTCCAAGATTCGATGTAATTATTTGCCAGTATAATCGGCGTGTTAAACAGTATTCGGCTAAACACTGTAAAAAAAAAAACGCAGTCTGAGTTGTGACATTATGCAATGCAAAACGTCACGCTTGCATTGCTTAATGTCATTCGTTTTTTGGTCTACACAGATGTTTCGGCATTGTCATTCGCTGAGCTGCCTCCGTAAGTTGCGGTGATGGGCTCTCCGAGTGTTGTGCGGGAAAGTAGACGCATTGAGTGCATTGAGGCTGGTTCACTTCCCGCTCTCTAAACAAACACACAACGTAATTACTTTTTTATATTAATTAAAGAGTCTGTTCTCCTTTCCGCTTTCCTCTTGCGCGCCTTTTCCTAGTGCAATATATATATATATATATATATATATATATATATATATATATATATATATATATATATATATATGGGTGATTTCATCTCAACTCAGGCACGGATTCATGGTCGAATTTTTAATTTTGACGAAAAAAATATATGTTTTGGGGCAATTCCATTAATAAAAGAAGACGCAAACGGCAATGTCGTCGGATTTTTTGTTCTCAAGTTATGGACCGTTGAAGCGGTCAAGGTGGAAACTGACGTTTTTCCAGCTTATCGGAGGTGCCATATTTCATTCCATCCCCTTTCCATACTTTTTACGCTACATCAATGTAACTTTTTGGGAACACTCTAGACATAGGCTTTTTCGTGCTAATTAAGTGTCTAGGTCATAACATTTTTAATGATTTTTTGTTTTATTTGTCAAACCGCCTCTCTGCGACAATATTTGACGAAGTTCAGCAAGCTGTGCTGTGTGACCTAATCAACATATTTTTATGATTTTTATATCACAGAAAAGCTCCAATTAGGCTCTTTCTTTTGAGTATACTTTCAATATTTTGCAATAAGTATATAATGCGCTACATGTGCCTGAAAATCAAAAATTTCGAAAAACTAGCAAGTTTGGAGTCGATTTTCTAAAAACGAAAACACTTTTTATTTCTTTTATTTTTTATTCACAGTTAGTTTATATAGTAGTCTATCAGAAACTACCAACAGAAATTGTAATATCTTGTTTGTATGGCCGCTATTAAGACTCGAATCTCGTGCTATGAGCGTTTTGAACGGGACTTCGCACAGGCGCTCTGCTGAGCAGAAATGTGGCCTATGTAAGGTTTTCTATTTATCGTTAGCAGTTACCTCAATATCCAACCATAAACATTAACCAAATTTGGAGTAGTGTACTTAAAAAAATGTACTTTGAAGTCCGTATCCACAAGTGCGGGCACAGCGCTTACTTCCTCCCAATACGGGGGAATGCAGATTGTTAGAGAATTCCTCTGGGGCCTTTTGCTTTCGGCTTTGAGTTTGAAATACCGAACTTGACATGTAATTGTCATATTTTCTTATGTCAAACAGATATGCAGTGCATATACATATGTACGATTTAGTAACTGACGCTTAGGAAGTACGGTTTATTTTGTGCGCTTACGGAATCTTTCGTAAAATAACAAGCATTTCGTAGCGTGTAAGGCTTCAAACGTGTTAGTCATGTGTTTAGGTTTCATTTCTATTTTCAGTGATTCATGCCGGGTTACTTAGACTTTTTCTTCTTGACTTAAGTTTGTCCGGGAGTCTAGATGTTACGTATCTTCTCCGTCAATACATAGGGCGAAGCTCACACACCTTGCAGATCACCCCAGTGCCAAGTAAATAAATATTGTTAGGATGAATATTGTTGCTTCACTGGCTTTTACGCTCAGATATTGAGGTAAGTACTAACATTAAATAGAAAACCATACATAGGTCAAAATTCTGCTCAGCTGAGTGTCTATGCGAAGTCCCGTTCAAAACTCTCACAGCACGAGATTCGAGTCCTAATAGCGGCCATACAAACAATATATTACAATATCTGTTGGTAGGTCCTGACAGATTACTATATTACCTAACTGTAAATAAAAAAATGAAAGAAATAAAAGGTGGGTTTTTTAGAAAATCGACTTTAAACTTGCAAGTCTTTCTTTAGAAAAAACTTGCAAGTTTGAAGTCGATTTTCTAAAAAAAAAAAACACCTTTTATTTCTTTTATTTTTTATTTACATTTAGGTAATATAGTAGTCTGCCAGGACCTACCAACATAACTTTTAATATACTGTTTTTATGGCCGGTATTAGGACTCGAATCTCGTGCTGTGAGAGTTTTGAACGGGACTTCGCATAGACGCTCAGCTGAACAGAATTTTGACCTATGTAAGGTTTTCTATTTAATGTTAGTACTTACCTCAATATCTCAGCATAAAAGCCAGTAAAGCAACCATATTTATCCTAACAATATTTATTTACTTGGCACTGGCGTGATTTGGAAGGTGTGTGAGCTTCGCCCTATGTATTGACGGAGAAGATACGTAACATCTAGACTCCCGGACAAACTTAAGTCCAGAGGAAAAAGTCTAAGTAACCCGGCATGAATCACTGAAAATAAAAATGAAACCTAAACACGTTACTAACAGTAACACGTTTGAAGCGGCCTTACACGCTACGAAATGCTTGTTATTTTAAGAAAGAGTCCGTACGCGCACAAAATAAACCGTACTTCCTAAGCGTCAGTTACTAAATCGTGCATATGTATATGCACTGAATATCTGTCTGACATTAGAAAATATGACAATTACATGTCAAGTTCGGTATTTCAAACTCAAAGCCGAAAGCAAAAGGCCCCAGAGAGGAATTCTCTAACGATCTGCATTCCCCCGTATATGGAGGAAGTAAGCGCTGTGCCCGCACTTGTGGATACGGACTTCGAAGTAAATTTGTTTAAGTACACTACTCCAAATTTTATTAATGTTTATGGTTGGATATTGAGGTAACTGCCAACGATAAATAGAAAACCTTACATAGGCCAAAATTCTGCTCAGCAGAGCGCCTGTGCGAAGTCCCGTTCAAAGCGCTCATAGCACGAGCTTCGAGTCTTAATAGCAGCCATTCAAACAATATATTACAATTTCTGTTGGTAGTTTCTGATAGATTACTGTATCAACTAACTGTGAATAAAAAATAAAAGAAATAAAAAGTGGGTTTTTTTTAGAAAATCGACTCTAAACTTGCTAGTTTTTCGAAATTTTCGTTTTTCAGGCACATCTAGCGCATTATATACTTATTGCAAAATATTGAAAGTATGCTCAAAAGAAAGAGCTGAATTGGAACTTTACGGTGATATAAAGATCATAAAAATATGTTGATTAGGTCACACAGCACAACTTGTTGAACTTCGTCAAATATCGTCGCAGAGAGGCGGTTTGACAAATAAACAAAAAATCATTAAACATGTTATGACCTAGACGCTTAATTATCAGGAAAAAGCCTATGTCTAGAGTGTTCCCAAAAATTTATATTGATGTAGCGTAAAACGTATGGAAAAGGGACGGAGTGATCGAAATATGGCATATCCGATAAGCTGGAAAAACGTCAGTTTCCAACTTGACCGCTTCAACGGTCCATAACTTGAGAACAAAAAATTCGACGACAGTGCCGTTTGCGTCTTTTTTTGTTATAGGAATTGCCCCAAAACATATTTTTTTTTCGTCAAAATTAAAAATTCGACCCTAAATCCGTGCCTGAGTTGAGATGAAATCACCCATATAGATCGTCGGAACCAACGATCTGGCTAAGGACGGCGCCCAGGCAAGCTTGGAACGACTCCGCGAGGTCCTGGGACACATCCGATCCGCGAGGCCAGAGATCAAGCGTATCTACCTCAGCCTCGTCTTGCCCCGGAGTGTAAACCGCCGCCTGCGCTTCTCCAACCACCGATTCGTAAGGTGGTTCAACGGCCAAGTCAGCACCTTCAACATAGAGGCAAGCAAGCTCTGCCGCCGGGCCTCGGGCACCTTTTTCATTCGCCACGCATTCTCGGAGATGCCAGCGCGGCGCGTGCTCGCTGCCGATGGACTACACCCAAGTTTTGAGGGTGTAGCCCTCCTGGCACTCCATCTCCAGAACATCATCATGCAAAACAAGGAACAAGGGCCAACCGGATGGAGCGACACCCCACGAGCCACCAGAACCCCAGAGTCAGCTGGTTCAAGACGCCCGGCTTCGCCCAACACAGAGCGTGGTGGCACTCAGCCGACCAACACGACGTCCCAGGATTCGCAGCCGCCCGCAACAGGCTCCCAACGGAGGAGCACCCCCCCGGCGGAGGCGAGAAGCCCTTACCTCCTGCGGGGCACCTTTTGTACCTTTTCTGATGCTGTCCGCAGCCGTCCCGCGCAACAGAAGTGACTCTACACAGAAAAAGGTACTGTGACGCCCGACCATTCTAAATCCCGGGCATTCCTTACTGTACGTAAAGCCGTTAACAAGCGCGTCAAGCACACCATGCATGCAGATACACTTGCTCTTTACTTAAAAAACAAAACCCCTCCCAAAGGTCTCCGTCTATGCCTGAAACCATCATCAGATTCCTTTAACCACATTGAGCATAAACAGTGGAATGAAGTAACTCTTGAGGCCTCACTAAATCTAGTCGGAATCACAGAACAACACCACAGAAGGAAGGCGGCCGAGCTATCACATACAGAAATCAAGGACAGAAACGACGGGTCACTAAGCTGCGAGGAAAACGCCGAACTAGAGATATATATGAGCAGAAAAGACGCAACGAGCTGTGGATAACGAAAAAGAGAAAACTCGAGCGTGACAAAATATCTGACGCATGTCCCCAACCGACGTTCTTGATGAGCACTAATTCGATGGCAGCCAAAGCAACTATCCATGCCCACTCTCCGCCGCCAGGGCCTACACGGGTCGCAGACGCAGAACCGTCGCTGGCTTCAAACAACTCCGCCGCTCTAGACACGATTGGCTGCCGGCCGCAAGTCGAAGCGCGTTCCCGGGGACACTGCGAAAAAACAGCGGACAAAGGCAACATAGTAAAGTTATCGGACGCAGCGTTAACGCGGGAAGAAACCAACATCCTTTCTAAAGGATTAACCTTCTGCCCCACAACTGGCCACTACAACGAGTTTCAATTGTACCAAGATTTGGACAAGTTTGCACGAAACATGAGGCTCCGCGAGTACTTTCACGACCGCCAACCGAATCCTAACCAAACGATTCTGACCAACCCAGAAAAACAATGGACGCCTAATCCACGAAGAGATAAGTATCTTGACATGTACATCGATATCACGCAACGCGAAATCATTTCCGCAATGAAGAGGCAAAGACCGACAAAATATAACCTTTCTCGGCCAGAGAATGAGTGCCTGAAAAGACTCAGTGCCAGGGAAGACTTAATTATTAAACCTGCAGATAAGGGCGGCTCCATAGTTGTTATGAACAGACAAGATTATCTTGATGAGGGCTTTCGGCAATTGAATGACGCATCATTTTACCGCGAACTACCGACAGACCCCACACAAAGTCTTGAAACGGCCATCATAAAGAAATTAGTAGTTCTAAAGAAAAGTGGGAAAATAACCAAGGAGGTTCTTAACGCCATAAAACCATCCCACTCCAAACCCGGTCGCTTTTATCTCCTTCCTAAAATACACAAGATCAACAACCCCGGGCGACCCATAGTGTCAGGAATAGGTACAGTCACCGAACGCATCTCGAGTCTTGTCGATACACTGATCAAGGACATTCCTCCAACCTTCCCTTCGTTTGTTAAGGACACCAGCCACTTTCTACAGAAAATTGCCCCACTAGACATTCCGGATAACGCTTTTCTCGTAACCCTTGATGTAGCTTCCCTATATACAAATATACCCCACAGAGACGGAATTGTGGCAGTGATCGAAGCGTATGAACACGCTCATCACACACTTGACATCGAGGGGGACGTCCTTTCGATTCTGATGAAACTGGTTTTGGAGAACAATCACTTTGAATTTGAGAATAGGCACTTCCTGCAGACCAACGGAACCGCTATGGGAACTAAGATGGCGCCAAACTACGCTAACATATTTATGTCACAACTGGAAACCACTTTTCTCGCTGAACGCCCCACTCAACCGCTGTTTTACACAAGATATATCGACGACATATTCATGATCTGGGCCGGTACTGAAGACGAACTCATGAAATTCATCGCCGCCTTCAATTTAGCTCACTCATCGATAAAATTTACTCACTGCGTATCACAAAAGTGCATAAACTTCCTGGATGTAACTGTGGAAATTGCTAATAACAAATTAAGTACGAAACTTTACAGAAAACCTACCGATAGACAACAATACCTCCATTTTAACAGCTGCCATCCTCGACACTGTAAGACTAGTCTGCCCTACTCTCAGGCGCACAGATTTAAGCGCATATGCTCAGACAACAACGACTTTGAACAAAACGCTCAGGAACTGAAACGCGTACTAACCCAGCAGAGGTATCCAGCAAATGTAATCGATGACGCTATAAGCAAGGCAAGAAACCTCATCCGTTCAGACATCATTGGCAACCGAATAGAGCGTCCTCAAGAAAGCAGACAGTCTAACCTTATTTTAACGTATACAGGCAATCTTCCATACATCAACAACATACTGAGCAAAAATTACAATCTTCTGTCACAGAGCGACCGCCTCAAAAAAATCTTTCCCGCCGCTCCTC
Organism: Ixodes persulcatus; assembly: GCA_013358835.2. Taxonomy (NCBI): domain Eukaryota; kingdom Metazoa; phylum Arthropoda; class Arachnida; order Ixodida; family Ixodidae; genus Ixodes; species Ixodes persulcatus. Next base: position 27 of record JABSTQ010009791.1, on the reverse strand, counting down.
GGGTCGTCTATCGACGCGGCAAGGAAT